>CM036615.1:11540206-11922013 GCA_020745705.1 Hemiprocne comata
TTACCTGGTTTATTGGCCAAAAAATGCTACTGTTGATTCAAGAGAGAGTAAATTACAAGAGGGGGGCACTGAGAAGGGCAGGACTCATTTCTGTGTCAGTCACACTTAGACCGGCTTAAAGTATTGTCACGGTTTGGCTCCGGGTTGGTAGTCAAACCAATAACAATAATGCTCTCGATCCCCCCCTCCCCCAAGGTAGGGAAAGAGGGAGAAAAAATGAGAAAGAGAGGCTTTCTGGGTTGAAAAGTGAAACAGATTGATTTTAATTATTAGTGAGAAGGAAATATGTATAATTATAAAGGGATGTACAACATCCGATCCCCTCCCTCCTCCCCCAGCAACTCTCACAGCAACTCTTCTCCCTGGTGACTCCCAGCTGAAGGGGGGAGTGTCCAGGTGCACGGACGGGGTCCTCAGATGTCGACTATGAAGAAAAATGGGGGGGGAAAAAAAAAAAGAGAGAGCCAAAGAGAGGGCAATAGAAGCAACAGTAAGCAGAAAAAGAAAGAGAAAAAGGAAACAAAAGGCTTGACTTCTGTGATGTCTTAACCTATACTGAAAGCCAAATAGAGAAAATATTATGAGAAGGGAATATTCTGATTTGCTGATCCTGCCTTCGGTCTAATCTGCTCCACCATAGGGTGGAGGCTGCAGACACTCAGAAGTGACCTTGGTTATTATCAGTCCACCGGCGCTGCTAAAAAAAGTTCACTGAAAGAAAACAAAAATCAGCAAAGAGAAAGTTCGCTTCACCCTGGCTCAAACCAGGACAAGTATTCATAGAATCATAGAATGTATTGGGTTGGACCCAATGATGACCTCTAAAGGTCATCTACCTGGACTACCCAGGGAAGTGGTTGAGGCACCATCCCTGGATGTGTTCAAGGAAAGACTGGATGTGGCACTTAGTGCCATGGTCTAGCTGATGTGGTGGTGTTAGGTCATAGGCTGGACTTGATGATCTTAAAGGTCTTTTCCAGCCTTGGTGATTCTGTGATCTAGTCCAACCCCCCCTACAATAAGCAGGGACATCTCACACTAGAACAGGTTGCTTAGAGCCCCATCAAGCCTGACCTTGAATGTCTCCAGGGATGGGGCCTCCACCACCTTTCTAGGCAACCTGTTCCAGTGATCCACTGTGGAGAACAGCCATGGGAAAAGAAAAGGGGCCTCCTCTATCTGTAAAGGAGTAGACAAAAACAACATGAGACTAGCCAAAAGGTTAGGGCTTGCTGTGAACAGCACTGTGAATATTGACATAAAGCTGAGCACTGCTTATCTGGTACTTGGTGTTTTGTTTAGCTACGTCCTGGGAAACTAGGAACTGTGAACGTGACAAGGACCAGGTGTGAGTGCTGTTTACACCCCCTGTATCCTGGCTGCTATTTGTCAGTTCCCACAGTAAAAAATATATAAGGGAAGCTTTTTCCCATAATAAAGGTTCCATTTGCTTCTCACCCTGGAGTCCATGTCTCCAGCCACCACAATCCACCACCCTCATATTAAAGAAATTTTTCCAAATGTCCAACCTAAATCTACCCTTGTCTAGCTTGAAACCATTACCCCTTGTCCTATCGTTACATGCCCTTGTGAACACGCCTGTCTTCATAAGAGAGGTGCTCCAGCCCTCTGATAATTTTCGTTGCCCTCCTCTGGACACATTCCAATAGGTCCACATCCTTCTTGTGTTGGGGGCTCCAGAACTGGATGCAGTACTCCAGGTGAGGTCTCACCAGGGCAGAGTAGGGACACAGAATCACCTCTCTCGATCTGCTGGCCACACTTCTTTTGATGCAGCCCAGGATGTGGTTGGCCTTCTGGGCTGCAATTGCACATTGGTGGCTCATGTCCAGCTTTTCATCCACTAGTACCCCCAGGTCTTTTTCCACAGGGCTGCTCTCTAGCATGTCTTCCCCCAGCCTATATTGATATCTCTGGTTGCCCCAGCACAGATCACGAAGCTCTGACTGCTCCCTGGGGAAAGGAGATGGCTACTGTGCTTGGGAATTCACTATTGGCAAAAGGTGGCCTGATTGTTTCGGAGATGGCAGCATGGGCCTTTCCTGAGCTGTGATGTGTGTTGAGCCTGTATGAGTGAGCCATCTTCCACACCTCTTCATCCATAGTGTTTTTCCTTGTTAAAAAACCTTGACGAAGAGATGAGTCCCCCTACCATGCTCCCCCAGTGGTTAAAAGAAAGCCAGACAAATGTTTACAGGAAAGGGGAAGGAAATACCTAACTGCTTACTACAGTTGTGCATGTTCACTCTGTATCTGCATAGCTGTTGCAAAAGGTGCTTTTTGCCTTCAAAGTTGATATCATGCCTCTTTTGAGACAGTATTGAGCTTCAGCATTCTTATACATAACACACATTTTTGGCAATTTTTCCACTTAGTATGCAGTTGTTTGGTGACCAAATAATGCATTCTATGTTTTATTTTCATTCATAGCTGTTGACTTCAGTTGCATTCACAGTTTTTTGTCTGGTTAGGCATGCTGAGACAACATAGCTAAGAATGAGCCTGAATATCCTCTTTGTTTCTCAGGCTTTTGATCAGTTGCCCCTCAACAGTCATGATGGTATAGTAGAGACTTCAGTTGGTTTATATGATCTTTATTACTGGTGGTAATGCATGAGAAGGAAATAATGGAGCAGGGCTTGTAGATTTCAAACTCAGTTTGTAGGGCTGGTATGTAGGGGGGAAAGCCCTTATTGCTTGTAAACTGAGTACTTTTGATATGGACCTCACTGAGAGTCTAAAATAGCTTAGTGGGGTTCCAGTATCATTACTACTTCCCCAAGTAGAACAGCAATTGAGTAGAATATTGGTGCTTTTGTTTAACTTGCATAGTGTGAAAGTTAAATGACAGACAGCTGCTCCAGTAAGTGAGGCATATTTACTGAATTGATCTGTTTATGGGACTAGAATAAAGCAGGTGGGTGTGATCTATTTCAGATGGACTGAACTAATGCAGCACTAAGCTTACCTATAACTAGTGAAGGGAAGAAGTGCACTGTAAGCCCTGTTGCACACTTGACAGTGTGAATGAGTCCATTTTTAGGGCAGAAATGGTTTCTGTTTTGTCCTGGTTTGAATCAGGATGAAGCCAATTTTCTTTCTACTGATTTTTTTTTTTTTCAGTGAACTGTCTTTTAAGCAGCACACTTGCTGAAATTAACAGCAAGTTTTCTAGCTAGTGGACTGATAACACTTGAATGTTTATAGTTACTGCTGAGAGACCAAGGACACTTTGCTCTGCTTGTTGAATCTGCTGCTTCGGACACTAAAGGAGCAGAAGAGTCTTATCTACAACCCTCACGTTGGGAGGAGCGGACTGCCCAGGTGACTAAAATTGGCCAAACAGTGTATTCCATCCCCATAAGTGTAATTCTCAGTATAAATTCGGGGATCACAGAAGTAAAGCTCTCTTTCGTCCATGGCCGGCATCCAGGGAGGACTCGTCTATCCATCTCCTTTGATCCCTAGGCCCATGCATTCCTGACCCTTATATCTCTACCCTCAGCTTCTGTCTGCTCTCCCGTTACCTCCAGCAGCGGTCCTGAACCTTTTCAGGACTGCCTCGTAGCTCAGGGGATTGCTGTGAGAGTTGCTGGGGGTGGGGGGCAATAGGGGTTTTGTACATTCCTACACATTTTTATATATTTGTATATATTTTATCACTAGTATTTCATTAAATCTGTTTAGCTTAGTTTTCAATCTGGAAGCCTCTCTTTTTATTATTTCTCTTTTCCCTATCTGGCTGGGAGGGGATAGAGAGCTTATTTTCATTAGTTTAATTGTCGGCCCTGTGTTAAACTGAGACACGTTTACCATAAAGTCAGATGTCATGGGGCTTTGTGGGCCTGTCTGGTATAGGATGCTTTGGCTTTCTCAACTGCTTGCACTGGGGGAGATGAAAGCTTATAAAAAAGGCTTGCTTACAACAGTAGCCTGTTTCGATGTGGAAGGATTGATCTGGATTGCTCACTTTCTAGAGTCTTTCTACAGGTTTTCCTAGAAGATGGTGGCTGTCAGGCTTTAAGGTATGCATGAGTGAAAGTACCTAAGTTGTACAGAGCTTAAGCAGGGTACTTGACCTCCCTTGGTTGTCTCCTGCTGGAAAGGAGCCTGTATGACCTCCAATCCTAATTGAAGTGTCTAGTTTCCTTCCTAACCTCTGCTGGTGTTATTAATTGTAAATGTTTATCCAGGCTTCTAAACTAAATATTTTCTTGTTTGAGGAAGTTGAAGTTATTCAGTCTGTTATCTTTCCTGCTCCATTGCTGCACTGCTAAGTATATTCTAAAATTAGATTACTTCCATCTGTCAAATCATGTTTTAGGCTGATCACAGGTGTTTAACGTGATACTTCTATGAGCTATGATTAGAATCATAGAATGACTAGGGTTGGAAGGGACCTTAAAGATCATCTAGTTCCAACCCCCCTGCATGGGCAGGGACACCTCCCACTAGACCAGGTTGCTTAAGGCCTCATCCAATCTGGCCTTGAACACCTCCAGGGAGGGGGCATCTGCAACCTCCCCGGGCAACCTCTTCCAGCATCTCACCACCCTCACAGGAAAGAACTTATTCCTAATGTCTAGCCTGAATTTCCCCTCTTTAATTTTCAAACCATTGCCCCTTGTCCTCTCACTACACACCCGTGTAAAAAGCCCTACCCCAGCTTTCTTGTAGGCCCCCTTCAGATACTGGAAAGCTGCTATAAGGTCACCCCGGAGCCTTCTCTTCTCTAGGCTAAACAACCCCAACTTCCTGAGCCTATCTTCATAGGGGAGGTGCTCCAGTCCTCTGATCATCTTTGTGGCTCTCCTCTGAACACACTTGAGGAGTTCTATGTCCTTCTTATGCTGGGGACTCCAGAATTGGACACAGTACTCCAGGTGGGGTCTCACCAGAGCAGAGGGGGGAGAATCACCTCTCTCGACCAGCTGGCTATGCTTCTTTTGATGCAGCCCAGGATATGGTTGGCTTTCTGGGCTGCAAGTGTACATTGGCGGCTCATGTTAAACTTCTGGTTGACCACTACCCCCAAGTCCTTCTCCTCTGGGCCATCCTCAATCCTTACTCCTCCCAACCTGTATTCGTGCATGGGATTGCCTCGAGCCAGGTGCAGAACCTTGCACTTGACCTTGTTGAACTTCATGCAGTTTGCACAAGCCCACTTCTCAAGCCTGTCAAGGTCCCTCTGGATGGTATCCCTTCCCTCCAGCATGTTGACTTCACCACACAGTTTGGTGTCATCAGCAAACTTGCTGAGGGTGCACTTGATTCCACTGTCCGTGTCCATGTCGCCAACAAAGATGTTAAATAACACTGGTCCAAGTACCGACCCTTGAGGAACACCACTTGTCACACACCTCCATTTGAACACCAAGCCATTGATCACAACTCTTTGGGTGCGACCAGTCAGGCAGTTCCTTATCCAACAAGTGGTCCATCCATCAAATCCATATTGTTCCAGTTTCGAGACTAGAATGTCATGCGGAACAGTGTTGAAAGCTTTGGACAGGTCCAGGTAGATGACGTCTGTTGCTCTGCCATTGTCCACCAAGGCTGTGACCCTATTGTAAAAGGCCACCAAATTAGTCAGGCAGGACTTTCCTTTAGTGAAGCCATGTTGGCTGTCACCAATCACAGAATCACAGAATCCTAGGGGTTGGAAGGGACCTCGAAAGATCATCTAGTCCAACCCCCCTGCCAGGCAGGGTCACCTAGAGTACATCACACAGGAACTTGTCCAGACGGGTTTTGAATGTCTCCAGCGAAGGAGACTCCACAACCTCTCTGGGCAGTCTGTTCCAGTGCTCTATCACTCTCACAGTAAATAAGTTTTTTTTATGTTTACATGGAACCTCCTATGCTCCAGTTTGCACCCATTGCCCCTTGTCCAATCACTGGACATCACTGAAAAAAGCCTGTGTCGCAGACTGAGATGGGTAAGACCATGACCCACTCCCCTCCAAAAGGGAATCGAGGGCTGAGGACTACACCCTATCACACTCGCAAACAATTATCTAGACCAGACAGGAATTAATAAGTTTATTAAAGGCACTGAGGTTATGGCAAGGCTATTTCAATATTAGATATCAGAACAACAGGAATCTCCCCCTTCCTTCTTCCCTCCCCCCCTATTCCCAATTCCCGGATAGGGATAAGAGGGGAAAAAGCTTGGAGAGAGCCTTTAGGAAATATCATAGAATTATGACTTATGGTGTATGTTGTGTATGAATGTGTATAAGAGTCAGTGTGAAACGTAAGAACGTATATAAGCTCGCAATTCTCACCACCGGGGTGTGGCCGAAGCCGATGCCTGGCCATGACCCTCCTCTCCTTCCTCGACTCCAGGGGAGCAGTCCGTTTGGTGAGTTCACACGGCCAATAACCACAGAAAGACGCTCGACAGCAGCCTCCGCGGCGAGACACACACACGGCGGCTGTATCCGCAGAGAGCATTCGCAGCGCGCGTCTTTGTCTCCCCTTCCGGTTCCGGCACGGCTGTGCCTAGCCCTCTGGGAACTGTAGTCTGTGGTCCTATGCGCATGCGCCTGGTACCTCCCCCTCTTTTCACGAGTGCGAGGAGTGCATTACCACGAATGGTCAGTAGATGTCGCTGGATTAAAGGCCATTATAGAGTCCGTCTCTCACAGCCTGGCTCCATCATCCCGACACTCCCCCTTAACATATTTGTCAACTTTGACAACAGTCCTATATTCCTCCCAAGTGGCCAGCCCCTCCTTCCATGATCCATAGATTCTCTTTTTCCACTTGAGTTTGCCCAGCAGTTCCTTGTTTAACCATGCTGGTCTCCTAGCTCCCTTACTTGATTTCGTACCCATTGGGATGCTCTGATCCTGAGCTTGGGAGAAGTGGTCCTTGAATGTTGACCAACTATCTTGAGCCCCTTTACCACCTAGTACCCTTTCCCATGAGACTTCCCTTAACAATTGTTTGAAGAGGCCAAAGTTTGCCCTGCGGAAGTCCAGGGTTGTGGTCTTGCTAGGTATTCTATTCCTCCCACACAGGATCCTGAACTCCACCATCTCATGATCACTGCAGCCAAGGCTGCCATTGACCATCACTGCTTCAACCAGACCCTCCTTGTTGGAGGATACGAGATACAGCAATGTTCCTCTCCTAGTTGGTTTGTCCACCATTTGCATTAAGAAGTTATCATCAATGCACTGGAGGAACCTCCTAGACTGTGAATGGCTGGCTGTGTAGGCCTTCCAGCAAATATCAGGGTAGTTAAAATCCCCCATGAGGGCCAAGGCCTGTAATTGTAAGGCTGCTTTCAGCTGCCTGTAGAAAGCCTCATCAACTCCTTCATCCTGATCAGGAGGTCTGTAATAGACCCCCACAACTGTATCACCCATGCCAGCCTGCCCCTTAATTCGTACCCATAGAATTTCCACTTGCTCCTCATCTGCCCCTGGACAGAACTCAATACATTCTAGTTGCTCTCTCACATAAAGAGCAACTCCACCACCTCGCTTCACTGACCTGTCTTTCCTAAAAAGGACATAGCCATCCATGACCACATTCCAGTCATGTGAGCTGTCCCACCATGTCTCTGTAACTGCCACCAGATCATAACCTTTAGACCGCACATAGACCTCTAACTCCTCCTGTTTATTCCCATGCTGTGTGCATTGGTATACAGGCATTTCAGGGAGCAAGCTGAGCACGCTGGTGGCACCCTTGGGAGGCAGGAGACCTTCTGGTTTTCATTAATAGTAGAAGAATGCCCCACTAGTTCAAACCCAGCTACAATCCCCTCCCACTTCGAATCTAGTTTAAAGCTCTGTGAATGAGCCCTGCCAACTCTTGCCCTAGTACCCTTTTTCCCCTGCAGGACAGGGTCTTCCCATTCAATGCCAGCAGGCCCGGTGTCCTGTACATCAAGCTATTCAGGAGTTTTGTCCCCTACCCCCTTCAAGTCTAGTTTAAAAGCTCTGTCAATGAGTGCTGCCAACTCCTGGCCAAGAATCCTTTTCCCCTTTGTTGATAGCTCTATGCCATTGTTTGCTAACATACCTGGTGCCCTGTAAACATCTCCATGATTGAAAAACCCAAAGTTCATCCAACAGCACCAGCCTCTAAGCCAGTCGTTAATCAGTTGTGTTTTCCTAGTCCTTTCAGCTTTCCTGCCATTGAAGGAACTGAGGAAAAGATCACCTGTGCTCCTGATCCCACAAGCATTTGGCCTAGTCCTCTGAAATCCCTTTTCATTGCCCTGGGACTTGCCTTGTCAACCTCATCAGTACCCACCTGCATGACCACTAGTGGGTAGTAATCAGAGGGCTGCACCAGGCCTGGGAGTTTCTCAGTAACATCACTAACCCAGGCCCCAGGTAGGCAGCAGACCTCCCTGAGGGTTGGATCTGGCCAGCATATAGGGCCCTCAGTTCCCCTCAAAAGAGAATCTCCCACAACAATTACCTTCCTCTTGTTCTTAACAGAGGCAGTCCTGATGCATGGGGCAGACTGCCTCGGCAACTTCCTGGATGGACCTTTGTCAGTAACCTCAATTACCTGATTTTCCTGATCCAGGGCCATATACCTGTTCTGTAGGGGTTGTCAAGATCCGACAAAAGATTCAAATCCTGACACCAATAATATAAATGTAGTGATCCAGGCTCTTATATGTAAGTGTATATGGGTGGTGCTATGTATGGGCGGAGTATATGCAAAGATCTTGCCCTCACACACCCGGCTGTGATTAAAGCCCAAAATCACAACGTTCAGGGGACTCGAGCGGTTAGTCCCGTGCTGATACCTCCGGTGCACCCCCGCCACTACAGCTATTTTAATGGATATTTGCTGTAAAAACAGAAAACTCCACACTCGGGAAGTTTAAACTATGTGCTTGTTTACTTTACAATTAATTCAGAAGGCACAATGTGACTAATGCAAGAATTAGCAACCACTTATCAGCTGTAAAATGTATGGGAGGGGCACCCGCACCGAATCAGGGAAGGTAAAGGAAAGGATAAAGGATCAGAGAGTTTCCCAACTCCCCTCCTCCCACCTCCCACCTCCCAGGGTAATTTAGAACAAAGGAAGAGCAGACGGGAAAGGCGGTCTTTAGGTCATTATCTTACGTCTACGTATCCCGGTGGAGTCAGGGACCAGCCCTGGCTCTTGTGGCAGCTCTTTCTTGTAGTTCTTCAGGGGGAGAGCACCAAAGCCTCAGCTCCAAGAGCCTTTAAAAAGGCTTTTAGCCCGGGCTCGATCCCCACAGTGTGGTGAGCGGTCGGCGTGCTGGCTGGAGACGGCGGCGGGGGGGGGCGGAGCGAAGCGGCGCGCGGCTGGAGACGGCGGCTGCAGGAGCGGCTACCGGAGCGGCGGCGAGCGGTTGCCGAGGCGACGGCGAAGCGGCTGGCGCTGGACGCGGCTACATGCGGCTGGTTCTTCTCCCCCTTTCTTCTTCTTCTGGCGACCCCGGGCTTCCAACTGCTCCGAGGCTGTGGAGGCGGTCGCCTTTATTGGAAAAAATGCCAGGCGGGGTCTGGCTTCTGATTGGTCTGTCACTTTTCAATCCGCCCTGCCATTGGTCCCTGGCGCTGAGGCGCCGAAAAGTCTCTCAGAGCCTGGTATGCTGTTTTTTTTTCTTTTTCTCTTTTTCAGTCAGTCCTCAACCAGGTCCGCCTTTAACCCTTTTCTGCCTCTAACCCTTATTGCCATGAGAATCATATATATGGTTTATGTGGGCATATCTTTAATGAATGTAGGGGCCGTCCCCCACAGGGGTACACATGGAGGTGAGGGAAGCCTGAAGCGGGTTCACCTGTTGCCTCAAGCAGGGACCAGCTTCCAGTCCCCCTCTTCTCTCAGGTCCCCTACCTCTGCCAGGTGACAGGAAGGCAGAGGATCCTTTACTTCTTCTGAAACCTCTCTCTTGGGGCTTTGTCTCAAGGATGGTAGGGTATTACTCCACCAATCTATTTCTCTTTCACAATCCCAGATACTTCGTAATCTCTCTACCTCCTCTTCAGCTCAGCCACTAGGCTGAGTAAATCATTCACCTGGTCACAGTGTACACAGGTGGTCTCTCTGCTATCCTCCGATATGACTGCCAGGCTGAGGCATTCTGTGCAGCCAGAGACCTGGACAGCTGCATTCTTGAGAACTCTGTCTGGGTTGCCACCGTCCTCCTTGCAACAGTGTTTGCCCGAGCGGATACCATGGCTAGGTCCTCTTCAAGGGGGGGATGGATCACTATCCGAGTTCTTACCTTGAGCCTGCGCCCTGCTCCGCGAACTGCCGTGCAAACTGCCGCACCACACCCTGTTTGCCTGCTCCTGGTCGCCGGCGCTCCCTAGAGGCTGCTTTTCTACCTGAGGGGGGGGCAGGCCGCCGTCCCTTTGTCTCCACCCACGGTGAGTCAGAGCTGCCGCTCCCCAGAAGCTCTCAGTCGCCGCCCAGGGACAGGGGCTGGGACTGACTCCCTCCCCCTCTCTCTCCCTCTCTCTCTCCCGCCTTCTCTTCCTCGGTCTTGTCGAGGTCTTCCTTGCGGTTTAGCCGCTGCAGAAGGGGTCCACCGGCATGATCCCTCGCTCTGGTGTCCCTCGTCTCAGTGGCTTCACCCCTTTGTTATTCTCGTGTCTTAGCAGGGTGTCGCGGACCGAGATAGGTAAAGCCGCGACCCACACCCCCACCTCGAGGAATCGAGGGCTGAGGACCGCTCCCCTTCCGGTTCCGGCCCCGCCGTGCCTCCTGGGAGCTGTAGTCTGTGGTCCTGTGCGCATGCGCCTGGTACCTCTCTCCTCTTCTCACGAGTACTGGGGAGTACATTACCAGGACTGGTCAGTGACTGTCGTTGGATTAAAGGCCATTATAGAGTCCGTCTCTCACACAGGGTCTTCAGGAGGATCTGTTCCAAGATCTTGCCAGGCACAGAGGTGAGACACACTGGCCTGTAGTTCTCTTTTTTGTGAGTTGATCAACATCTGCAGGGCTACAGTGTTACTGTCATCACTGAGACGTGGTGGGATGACTGCTGTGACTGAAGCATGAGAATGCATGGGTACAACCTCTTTAGGAAGGACAAGTGGGGGAGAAGAGAAGGGGGGTTGTCCTGAATGGGCAAGATAGCAGACGAGATGTATCTGCACAAAACAAGATTTATTGCAAAGAGTACTAGGGTCTGAACAACTGAACCACTCACTACATCACTGACCAGCTGGAGTCCATGGAGCTCAGCCTGGGGATGGATGAGGAGCTGACTGAGAGCTTATGGGTCAGGGTTAAATGGAAGACAGGGGCAGGTGATATCATAGTGGGGGTCATACAGGCCACCTGACCAGGAAGACTGAGCAGATGAGGCCCTCTATAGACAGATAGGAGCAGCTTTGCATTCACAGGCCCTGGTCCTCATGGGGGATTTCATCCACCCCAATATCTGCTGGAGGGACAACACAGCCAGGCATCAGCAATCCAGGAGGTTTCTGGAGTGCACTGACAACAATTTCCTTCTCCAAGTGGTAGAGGAACCAAAGAAAAAAGGTGCTTTGCTGGACCTTGTTCTCACAAACAAGGATGGGCTGGTGGACAATGTGAAGTGTAAGGGCAGCCTTGGCTGCAGCAACAATGAAATGGTGGAATTGAGGACCCTTAGGGCAACAAGGAGGGTAATAAGCAAGCTTGCTACCCTGGACTTCAGAACAGCAGATTTGACCTCTTCAGAGATCTCCTTGGTGGGGTACCATGGGAAAAAGCCATAAAGCCCTGGAGGGAAGAGGAGCCCAAGAAAGCTGCTCAATATTCAAGGATCACCTCCTCCAAGCCCAGGAGCAATGTGTCCCGACAAAGAGGAAGGCAGGTAAAAAAAAAACAAAACAGGAAGCCTCCATGGATGAACAAAGAGCTCCTGAACACACTTAGATGTAAAAAGAAAGTCTGCAGAGGGCAGAAGCAAGGACAGGTAGAAGAGTACAAAGAAGTTGTCCGAGCAGCCAGGGGCCAGGTTAGGGAAGCTGAAGCCCAGATAGAATTCAATCTGTCCAGGGACATCAAGGGCAACAAGAAAAGCTTCTACAGGTACGTCAGTGATAAGAGTAAGACTAGGGAAAATGTGGGCCCTCTCCAGAAGGAAACAGGAGACCTGGTCACATGAGATATGGAGAAGGCTGAGGTACTCATTGAATTTTTTGCCTCAGTCTTCACCAGCAAGGGCTCTGGGCACACCACTCAAGTTACAGAAGGCAAAGGCAACGACTGGGAGAAGGAAGATCTGTCCACTGTAGAAGAGCAGGTTCGAGAACCTGAAAGAGCACAAGTCCATGGAACTTGACGAGATCCATCCATGGCTCCTGAGGGATCTTGAAGATGAAGCTGCAATGCCACTTTCCATCATATTTGAAAAGTCGTGGCAGTCTGGTGAAGTTTCCACTGACTGGAAAAGGGGAAACATAACCCCCATTTTCAAAAAGGGAAAAATGGAGGACCCGGGGAACTACAGGCCAGTCAGTCTCACCTCTGTGCCCAGCAAGATGATGGAGCAGATCCTCCTGAAGGCTCTGGTAAGGTGCATGGAAAAGGTGGAGGTGATTGGTAGCAAGCAACATGGCTTCACCAAGGGCAAATCCTGCCTGACAAATTTGGTGGCTTTTTACAATGGGGGTCACAGCATCAGCAGACAAGGCAAGAGCAACTGATGTCATCTACCTGGACTTGTACAAAGTATTTGACACTGTCCCACACAACATCCTTGTCTCTAAATTGGAGAGACATGGACTTGATGGATGGACCACTCGGTGGATAAGGAATTGGCTGGATGGTCGCACTCAAAGAGTAGTGGTCAACAACTTGATGTCCAAATGGAGACCAGTGATGAGTGGCGTTCCTCAAGGGCTAGTACTGGGACTGGTGCTGTTTAACATATTTGTGGGTGACATGGACAGTGGAATTGAATGCACCCTCAGCAAGTTTGCTGATGACACCAAGCTGTGTGGTGTGGTCTACACGCTGGAGAGAAGGGAGGCCATCCAGAAAGACCTTGACAGGCTTGAGAGGTGGGCCCATGCCAACCTCATGAAGTTCAAAAGGCCAAGTGTGAGGTTCTGCACCTGGGTCAGGGCAATATCAAGCACAAATAGAGGTTGGGTGGAGAATGGATTGAGAACATTCCTGATGAAAAGGACTTGGGGGTGGTGTTTGATCAGAAGCTCACCATGAGCCGGCAATGTGTGCTTGCAGCCCAGAAAGCCAACTGCGTCCTAGGCTGCATCAAAAGAAGCGTGGCCAGCAAGTCAAGGGAGGTGATTCTGCCCCCTCTACTCTGCTCTTGTGAGACCCCACCTGGAGTACTGTGTCAAATTCTCGAGCCCCCAACACAAGAAAAACATGGAGCTGTTGGAGTGAGTACAAAGGAGGGCCACAAAGATGATCTGAGGGCTGGAGCACCTCTCCTATGAAGACAGGCTGAGAGAGTTGGGGCTGTTCAGCCTGGAGAAGAGTAGGCTCTGGAGAGACCTCATAGCGGCCTTCCAGTACAGGAAGGGGGCCTACAGGAAAGCTGGGGAGGGACTTTTTACAAGCACTTGTAGCAATAGGACAAGGGGGAATGGATTAAAACTGGAAGAGGGTAGATTTAGATTAACATTAGGAAGAAATTCTTAGTGTGAGGGTGGTGAGACACTGGAACAGGTTGCCCAGGAAGGTTGTAGATGCCCCATCCCTGGAAGTGTTCAAGGCCAGGTTGGATGGGCTTGGAGCAACCTGGTCTAGTGGGAGGTGTCCCTGCCCATGCAGGGGGGTTGGAACTAGATTATTTTTAAGGTCCCTTCCAGCCTGAAGTATTCTGTGATTCTATGATGATGATGATTCTATGATTTCTTCAATCCAGGTTTGTTAAAGAAGTAGTAGTTGTCCATTTAGTGAATGGAGAGCAGTCAAGTATATCAGTCCTTCAATTTTTGGATCATTTAGTTTGGTTTCATGGGTCTCTTATTTTTAACCTCTCTTTTGACCTCTACTTCCTCTTGGCTATTTCGAAGACAGCCATTTGGAGGAACTTGTTCTTTAGAACAGTGTACCGAATTATATGCAGTACTTTTGCTCACAGGAAGCTGACAACTAGGAAAAAGAATAATCTTATATGAGTAATGCATAGGTTCTTTAAACACAGTCAAATAAAAGTGTTCAGTTTTGAAGCTCAGCTAACCTATATTCAGTGTAAGAATCATAGACTCATAGAATCGTTCATGTTGGAAAAGACCTGTAAAATCATCCAATCCAACCTTTAATCTGACTTTACTAATCCAGCTCTACCAGCCCACAGAATCACAGAATCTTAGGGGTTGGAAGGGACCCAAAAGATCATCTAGTCCAACCCCCCTGCCAGAGCAGGATCACCTAGAGTACATCACACAGGAACGCATCCAGGCAGGTTTTGAATGTCTCCAGTGAAGGAGACTCCACAACCTCTCTGGGCAGTCTGTTCCAGTGCTCTGTCACTCTAACAGTAAAGAAGTTTTTTCTGATGTTTACGTGGAACCTCCTGTGTTCCAGTTTGCACCCATTGCCCTTTGTCCTCTCACTGGACATCACTGAAAAAAGCCTGGCTTCATCCTCCTGACACTTGCCCTTAACGTATTTATAAACTTTGATGAGGTCGCCCCTCAGTCTCCTCTTCTCCAAGCCAAAGAGACCCAGCTCCCTCAGCCCTTCCTCATAAGGGAGACGTTCCATTCCCTTAATCATCTTTGTGGCTCTGCGCTGGACTCTTTCAAGCAGTTCCCTGTCCTTCTTGAACTGAGGGGCCCAGAACTAGACATAATAGTCCAGATGCAGCCTCACCAAGGCAGAATAGAGGGGGAGGAGAACCTCTCTTGACCTACTAACAACACCCTTTCTAATGCACCCCAGGACGCCATTGGCCTTCTTAGCCACAAGGGCACATTGCTGGCTCATGGTCATCCTCCTGTCCACCAGGACCCCCAGGTCCCTTTCTCCTACACTGCTCTCCAGCAGGTCAGCCCCCAACCTGCACTAGCACATGGGGTTGTTCTTCCCCAGATGCAAGACTCTACACTTGCCCTTGTTGAATTTCATCAAGTTTCTCCCCACCCAACTCTCCAGCCTGTCCAGGTCTCACTGAATGGCAGCACAGCCTTCTGGTGTGTCAGCCACTCCTCCCAGTTTAGTGTCATCAGTGAACTTGCTGAGGGTACATTCTATACCCTCATCCAGGTCATTGATGAAAATATTGAACAGTACCGGTCCCAGTACCGACCCCTGAGGGACTCCACTAGTCACAGACCTCCAACTAGATTCCGTCCCATTGACCACAACTCTCTGACTTCTTCCTTTCAACCAGTTCACGATCCATCTCACTACCTGATCATCAAGACCACACTTCCCTAGCTTATCTACGAGGATGCTGTGGGAGTCAGTGTCAAATGCTTTACTGAAATCAAGATAAACCACATCTACCGCTCTACCGTCATCTATCCACCTAGTTACTTCCTCATAGAAGGCTATGAGGTTAGTCAAACATGATTTACCCTTGATAAAACCATGTTGACTGCTCTTAATGACCCCCTCATCCTTGATACGCCCAGAGGTAGCGCCAAGAATAAGTTGTTCCATCACCTTTCCAGGGATGGAGGTGAGGCTGACCGGTCTATAGTTACCTGGGTCCTCCTTCTTGCCCTTTTTGTAGACTGGTGTGACATTTGCTATCCTCCAGTCCTCAGGAACCTCTCCTGTTACCCACGACTTACCAAAGATGATGGAGAGTGGCCTAGCAATGACCTCCGCCAGCTCCCTCAGCACCCGCAGGTGCATTCCATCTGGACCCACTGATTTATGGATGTCCAGATTGCTTAACTGATCCCTAACCCAATCCTCATCTACCAAAGCAAACTCCTCCTTTATCCTAACTCCTTCTGGGGCTATAGGGATCTGGGGCTCCTGGGGAGAGTCTGCAGGATTAAAGACAGAGGCAAAGAAGGCATTCAGTACCTCTGCCTTCTTTATATCCTGTCACCAGGGCACCCACCTCATTCAGCAGTGGGCCTATATTGCCTCTAGTGTTAGTTTTATCTGCAATGTATTTGAAGAAGCCCTTTCTATTCTCTTTGACCTCACTTGCAAGATTAAGTTCCAAGGAGGCCTTAGCTTTCCTAATTGCCTCTCTACATCCTCTGACAACAGTCCTATATTCCTCCCAAGTGGCCAGCCCCTCCTTCCATGATCCATAGATTCTCTTTTTCCACTTGAGTTTGCCCAGCAGTTCCTTGTTTAACCATGCTGGTCTCCTAGCTCCCTTACTTGATTTCGTACCCATTGGGATGCTCTGATCCTGAGCTTGGGAGAGTGGTCCTTGAATGTTGACCAACTATCTTGAGCCCCTTTACCACCTAGTACCCTTTCCCATGAGACTTCCCTTAACAATTGTTTGAAGAGGCCAAAGTTTGCCCTGCGGAAGTCCAGGGTTGTGGTCTTGCTAGGTATTCTATTCCTCCCACACAGGATCCTGAACTCCACCATCTCATGATCACTGCAGCCAAGGCTGCCATTGACCATCACTGCTTCAACCAGACCCTCCTTGTTGGAGGATACGAGATACAGCAATGTTCCTCTCCTAGTTGGTTTGTCCACCATTTGCATTAAGAAGTTATCATCAATGCACTGGAGGAACCTCCTAGACTGTGAATGGCTGGCTGTGTAGGCCTTCCAGCAAATATCAGGGTAGTTAAAATCCCCCATGAGGGCCAAGGCCTGTAATTGTAAGGCTGCTTTCAGCTGCCTGTAGAAAGCCTCATCAACTCCTTCATCCTGATCAGGAGGTCTGTAATAGACCCCCACAACTGTATCACCCATGCCAGCCTGCCCCTTAATTCGTACCCATAGAATTTCCACTTGCTCCTCATCTGCCCCTGGACAGAACTCAATACATTCTAGTTGCTCTCTCACATAAAGAGCAACTCCACCACCTCGCTTCACTGACCTGTCTTTCCTAAAAAGGACATAGCCATCCATGACCACATTCCAGTCATGTGAGCTGTCCCACCATGTCTCTGTAACTGCCACCAGATCATAACCTTTAGACCGCACATAGACCTCTAACTCCTCCTGTTTATTCCCCATGCTGTGTGCATTGGTATACAGGCATTTCAGGGAGCAAGCTGAGCACGCTGGTGGCACCCTTGGGAGGCAGGAGACCTTCTGGTTTTCATTAATAGTAGAAGAATGCCCCACTAGTTCAAACCCAGCTACAATCCCCTCCCACTTCGAATCTAGTTTAAAGCTCTGTGAATGAGCCCTGCCAACTCTTGCCCTAGTACCCTTTTTCCCCTGCAGGACAGGGTCTTCCCATTCAATGCCAGCAGGCCCGGTGTCCTGTACATCAAGCTATTCAGGAGTTTTGTCCCCTACCCCTTCAAGTCTAGTTTAAAGCTCTGTCAATGAGTGCTGCCAACTCCTGGCCAAGAATCCTTTTCCCCTTTGTTGATAGCTCTATGCCATTGTTTGCTAACATACCTGGTGCCCTGTAAACATCTCCATGATTGAAAAACCCAAAGTTCATCCAACAGCACCAGCCTCTAAGCCAGTCGTTAATCAGTTGTGTTTTCCTAGTCCTTTCAGCTTTTCCTGCCATTGAAGGAACTGAGGAAAAGATCACCTGTGCTCCTGATCCCACAAGCATTTGGCCTAGTCCTCTGAAATCCCTTTTCATTGCCCTGGGACTTGCCTTGTCAACCTCATCAGTACCCACCTGCATGACCACTAGTGGGTAGTAATCAGAGGGCTGCACCAGGCCTGGGAGTTTCTCAGTAACATCACTAACCCAGGCCCCAGGTAGGCAGCAGACCTCCCTGAGGGTTGGATCTGGCCAGCATATAGGGCCCTCAGTTCCCCTCAAAAGAGAATCTCCCACAACAATTACCTTCCTCTTGTTCTTAACAGAGGCAGTCCTGATGCATGGGGCAGACTGCCTCGGCAACTTCCTGGATGGACCTTTGTCAGTAACCTCAATTACCTGATTTTCCTGATCCAGGGCCATATACCTGTTCTGTAGGGGTTGTCAAGATCCGACAAAAGATTCAAATCCTGACACCAATAATATAAATGTAGTGATCCAGGCTCTTATATGTAAGTGTATATGGGTGGTGCTATGTATGGGCGGAGTATATGCAAAGATCTTGCCCTCACACACCCGGCTGTGATTAAAGCCCAAAATCACAACGTTCAGGGGACTCGAGCGGTTAGTCCCGTGCTGATACCTCCGGTGCACCCCCGCCACTACAGCTATTTTAATGGATATTTGCTGTAAAAACAGAAAACTCCACACTCGGGAAGTTTAAACTATGTGCTTGTTTTACTTTACAATTAATTCAGAAGGCACAATGTGACTAATGCAAGAATTAGCAACCACTTATCAGCTGTAAAATGTATGGGAGGGGCACCCGCACCGAATCAGGGAAGGTAAAGGAAAGGATAAAAGGATCAGAGAGTTTCCCAACTCCCCTCCTCCCACCTCCCACCTCCCAGGGTAATTTAGAACAAAGGAAGAGCAGACGGGAAAGGCGGTCTTTAGGTCATTATCTTACGTCTACGTATCCCGGTGGAGTCAGGGACCAGCCCTGGCTCTTGTGGCAGCTCTTTCTTGTAGTTCTTCAGGGGGAGAGCACCAAAGCCTCAGCTCCAAGAGCCTTTAAAAAGGCTTTTAGCCCGGGCTCGATCCCCACAGTGTGGTGAGCGGTCGGCGTGCTGGCTGGAGACGGCGGCGGGGGGGGGCGGAGCGAAGCGGCGCGCGGCTGGAGACGGCGGCTGCAGGAGCGGCTACCGGAGCGGCGGCGAGCGGTTGCCGAGGCGACGGCGAAGCGGCTGGCGCTGGACGCGGCTACATGCGGCTGGTTCTTCTCCCCCTTTCTTCTTCTTCTGGCGACCCCGGGCTTCCAACTGCTCCGAGGCTGTGGAGGCGGTCGCCTTTATTGGAAAAATGCCAGGCGGGGTCTGGCTTCTGATTGGTCTGTCACTTTTCAATCCGCCCTGCCATTGGTCCCTGGCGCTGAGGCGCCGAAAAGTCTCTCAGAGCCTGGTATGCTGTTTTTTTTTTCTTTTTCTCTTTTTCAGTCAGTCCTCAACCAGGTCCGCCTTTAACCCTTTTCTGCCTCTAACCCTTATTGCCATGAGAATCATATATATGGTTTATGTGGGGCATATCTTTAATGAATGTAGGGGCCGTCCCCCACAGGGGTACACATGGAGGTGAGGGAAGCCTGAAGCGGGTTCACCTGTTGCCTCAAGCAGGGACCAGCTTCCAGTCCCCCTCTTCTCTCAGGTCCCCTACCTCTGCCAGGTGACAGGAAGGCAGAGGATCCTTTACTTCTTCTGAAACCTCTCTCTTGGGGCTTTGTCTCAAGGATGGTAGGGTATTACTCCACCAATCTATTTCTCTTTCACAATCCCAGATACTTCGTAATCTCTCTACCTCCTCTTTCAGCTCAGCCACTAGGCTGAGTAAATCATTCACCTGGTCACAGTGTACACAGGTGGTCTCTCTGCTATCCTCCGATATGACTGCCAGGCTGAGGCATTCTGTGCAGCCAGAGACCTGGACAGCTGCATTCTTGAGAACTCTGTCTGGGTTGCCACCGTCCTCCTTGCAACAGTGTTTGCCCGAGCGGATACCATGGCTAGGTCCTCTTCAAGGGGGGGATGGATCACTATCCGAGTTCTTACCTTGAGCCTGCGCCCTGCTCCGCGAACTGCCGTGCAAACTGCCGCACCACACCCTGTTTGCCTGCTCCTGGTCGCCGGCGCTCCCTAGAGGCTGCTTTTCTACCTGAGGGGGGGCAGGCCGCCGTCCCTTTGTCTCCACCCACGGTGAGTCAGAGCTGCCGCTCCCCAGAAGCTCTCAGTCGCCGCCCAGGGACAGGGGCTGGGACTGACTCCCTCCCCCTCTCTCTCCCTCTCTCTCTCCCGCCTTCTCTTCCTCGGTCTTGTCGAGGTCTTCCTTGCGGTTTAGCCGCTGCAGAAGGGGTCCACCGGCATGATCCCTCGCTCTGGTGTCCCTCGTCTCAGTGGCTTCACCCCTTTGTTATTCTCGTGTCTTAGCAGGGTGTCGCGGACCGAGATAGGTAAAGCCGCGACCCACACCCCCACCTCGAGGAATCGAGGGCTGAGGACCGCTCCCCTTCCGGTTCCGGCCCCGCCGTGCCTCCTGGGAGCTGTAGTCTGTGGTCCTGTGCGCATGCGCCTGGTACCTCTCTCCTCTTCTCACGAGTACTGGGGAGTACATTACCAGGACTGGTCAGTGACTGTCGTTGGATTAAAGGCCATTATAGAGTCCGTCTCTCACACAGGGTCTTCAGGAGGATCTGTTCCAAGATCTTGCCAGGCACAGAGGTGAGACACACTGGCCTGTAGTTCTCTTTTTTGTGAGTTGATCAACATCTGCAGGGCTACAGTGTTACTGTCATCACTGAGACGTGGTGGGATGACTGCTGTGACTGAAGCATGAGAATGCATGGGTACAACCTCTTTAGGAAGGACAAGTGGGGGAGAAGAGAAGGGGGGTTGTCCTGAATGGGCAAGATAGCAGACGAGATGTATCTGCACAAAACAAGATTTATTGCAAAGAGTACTAGGGTCTGAACAACTGAACCACTCACTACATCACTGACCAGCTGGAGTCCATGGAGCTCAGCCTGGGGATGGATGAGGAGCTGACTGAGAGCTTATGGGTCAGGGTTAAATGGAAGACAGGGGCAGGTGATATCATAGTGGGGGTCATACAGGCCACCTGACCAGGAAGACTGAGCAGATGAGGCCCTCTATAGACAGATAGGAGCAGCTTTGCATTCACAGGCCCTGGTCCTCATGGGGGATTTCATCCACCCCAATATCTGCTGGAGGGACAACACAGCCAGGCATCAGCAATCCAGGAGGTTTCTGGAGTGCACTGACAACAATTTCCTTCTCCAAGTGGTAGAGGAACCAAAGAAAAAAGGTGCTTTGCTGGACCTTGTTCTCACAAACAAGGATGGGCTGGTGGACAATGTGAAGTGTAAGGGCAGCCTTGGCTGCAGCAACAATGAAATGGTGGAATTGAGGACCCTTAGGGCAACAAGGAGGGTAATAAGCAAGCTTGCTACCCTGGACTTCAGAACAGCAGATTTGACCTCTTCAGAGATCTCCTTGGTGGGGTACCATGGGAAAAAGCCATAAAGCCCTGGAGGGAAGAGGAGCCCAAGAAAGCTGCTCAATATTCAAGGATCACCTCCTCCAAGCCCAGGAGCAATGTGTCCCGACAAAGAGGAAGGCAGGTAAAAAAAAAAACAAAACAGGAAGCCTCCATGGATGAACAAAGAGCTCCTGAACACACTTAGATGTAAAAAGAAAGTCTGCAGAGGGCAGAAGCAAGGACAGGTAGAAGAGTACAAAGAAGTTGTCCGAGCAGCCAGGGGCCAGGTTAGGGAAGCTGAAGCCCAGATAGAATTCAATCTGTCCAGGGACATCAAGGGCAACAAGAAAAGCTTCTACAGGTACGTCAGTGATAAGAGTAAGACTAGGGAAAATGTGGGCCCTCTCCAGAAGGAAACAGGAGACCTGGTCACATGAGATATGGAGAAGGCTGAGGTACTCATTGAATTTTTTGCCTCAGTCTTCACCAGCAAGGGCTCTGGGCACACCACTCAAGTTACAGAAGGCAAAGGCAACGACTGGGAGAAGGAAGATCTGTCCACTGTAGAAGAGCAGGTTCGAGAACCTGAAAGAGCACAAGTCCATGGAACTTGACGAGATCCATCCATGGCTCCTGAGGGATCTTGAAGATGAAGCTGCAATGCCACTTTCCATCATATTTGAAAAGTCGTGGCAGTCTGGTGAAGTTTCCACTGACTGGAAAAGGGGAAACATAACCCCCATTTTCAAAAAGGGAAAAATGGAGGACCCGGGGAACTACAGGCCAGTCAGTCTCACCTCTGTGCCCAGCAAGATGATGGAGCAGATCCTCCTGAAGGCTCTGGTAAGGTGCATGGAAAAGGTGGAGGTGATTGGTAGCAAGCAACATGGCTTCACCAAGGGCAAATCCTGCCTGACAAATTTGGTGGCTTTTTACAATGGGGGTCACAGCATCAGCAGACAAGGCAAGAGCAACTGATGTCATCTACCTGGACTTGTACAAAGTATTTGACACTGTCCCACACAACATCCTTGTCTCTAAATTGGAGAGACATGGACTTGATGGATGGACCACTCGGTGGATAAGGAATTGGCTGGATGGTCGCACTCAAAGAGTAGTGGTCAACAACTTGATGTCCAAATGGAGACCAGTGATGAGTGGCGTTCCTCAAGGGCTAGTACTGGGACTGGTGCTGTTTAACATATTTGTGGGTGACATGGACAGTGGAATTGAATGCACCCTCAGCAAGTTTGCTGATGACACCAAGCTGTGTGGTGTGGTCTACACGCTGGAGAGAAGGGAGGCCATCCAGAAAGACCTTGACAGGCTTGAGAGGTGGGCCCATGCCAACCTCATGAAGTTCAAAAGGCCAAGTGTGAGGTTCTGCACCTGGGTCAGGGCAATATCAAGCACAAATAGAGGTTGGGTGGAGAATGGATTGAGAACATTCCTGATGAAAAGGACTTGGGGGTGGTGTTTGATCAGAAGCTCACCATGAGCCGGCAATGTGTGCTTGCAGCCCAGAAAGCCAACTGCGTCCTAGGCTGCATCAAAAGAAGCGTGGCCAGC
This sequence comes from Hemiprocne comata, assembly GCA_020745705.1. Taxonomy (NCBI): domain Eukaryota; kingdom Metazoa; phylum Chordata; class Aves; order Apodiformes; family Apodidae; genus Hemiprocne; species Hemiprocne comata. Next base: position 11,562,936 of record CM036615.1, read on the forward strand.
AAGTCAAGGGAGGTGATTCTGCCCCCTCTACTCTGCTCTTGTGAGACCCCACCTGGAGTACTGTGTCAAATTCTCGAGCCCCCAACACAAGAAAAACATGGAGCTGTTGGAGTGAGTACAAAGGAGGGCCACAAAGATGATCTGAGGGCTGGAGCACCTCTCCTATGAAGACAGGCTGAGAGAGTTGGGGCTGTTCAGCCTGGAGAAGAGTAGGCTCTGGAGAGACCTCATAGCGGCCTTCCAGTACAGGAAGGGGGCCTACAGGAAAGCTGGGGAGGGACTTTTTACAAGCACTTGTAGCAATAGGACAAGGGGGAATGGATTAAAACTGGAAGAGGGTAGATTTAGATTAACATTAGGAAGAAATTCTTTAGTGTGAGGGTGGTGAGACACTGGAACAGGTTGCCCAGGAAGGTTGTAGATGCCCCATCCCTGGAAGTGTTCAAGGCCAGGTTGGATGGGCTTGGAGCAACCTGGTCTAGTGGGAGGTGTCCCTGCCCATGCAGGGGGGTTGGAACTAGATTATTTTTAAGGTCCCTTCCAGCCTGAAGTATTCTGTGATTCTATGATGATGATGATTCTATGATTTCTTCAATCCAGGTTTGTTAAAGAAGTAGTAGTTGTCCATTTAGTGAATGGAGAGCAGTCAAGTATATCAGTCCTTCAATTTTTGGATCATTTAGTTTGGTTTCATGGGTCTCTTATTTTTAACCTCTCTTTTGACCTCTACTTCCTCTTGGCTATTTCGAAGACAGCCATTTGGAGGAACTTGTTCTTTAGAACAGTGTACCGAATTATATGCAGTACTTTTGCTCACAGGAAGCTGACAACTAGGAAAAAGAATAATCTTATATGAGTAATGCATAGGTTCTTTAAACACAGTCAAATAAAAGTGTTCAGTTTTGAAGCTCAGCTAACCTATATTCAGTGTAAGAATCATAGACTCATAGAATCGTTCATGTTGGAAAAGACCTGTAAAATCATCCAATCCAACCTTTAATCTGACTTTACTAATCCAGCTCTACCAGCCCACAGAATCACAGAATCTTAGGGGTTGGAAGGGACCCCAAAAGATCATCTAGTCCAACCCCCCTGCCAGAGCAGGATCACCTAGAGTACATCACACAGGAACGCATCCAGGCAGGTTTTGAATGTCTCCAGTGAAGGAGACTCCACAACCTCTCTGGGCAGTCTGTTCCAGTGCTCTGTCACTCTAACAGTAAAGAAGTTTTTCTGATGTTTACGTGGAACCTCCTGTGTTCCAGTTTGCACCCATTGCCCTTTGTCCTCTCACTGGACATCACTGAAAAAAGCCTGGCTTCATCCTCCTGACACTTGCCCTTAACGTATTTATAAACTTTGATGAGGTCGCCCCTCAGTCTCCTCTTCTCCAAGCCAAAGAGACCCAGCTCCCTCAGCCCTTCCTCATAAGGGAGACGTTCCATTCCCTTAATCATCTTTGTGGCTCTGCGCTGGACTCTTTCAAGCAGTTCCCTGTCCTTCTTGAACTGAGGGGCCCAGAACTAGACATAATAGTCCAGATGCAGCCTCACCAAGGCAGAATAGAGGGGGAGGAGAACCTCTCTTGACCTACTAACAACACCCTTTCTAATGCACCCCAGGACGCCATTGGCCTTCTTAGCCACAAGGGCACATTGCTGGCTCATGGTCATCCTCCTGTCCACCAGGACCCCCAGGTCCCTTTCTCCTACACTGCTCTCCAGCAGGTCAGCCCCCAACCTGCACTAGCACATGGGGTTGTTCTTCCCCAGATGCAAGACTCTACACTTGCCTTGTTGAATTTCATCAAGTTTCTCCCCACCCAACTCTCCAGCCTGTCCAGGTCTCACTGAATGGCAGCACAGCCTTCTGGTGTGTCAGCCACTCCTCCCAGTTTAGTGTCATCAGTGAACTTGCTGAGGGTACACTCTGTTCCCTCATCCAGGTCATTGATGAAAATATTGAACAGTACCGGTCCCAGTACCGACCCTGAGGGACTCCACTAGTCACAGACCTCCAACTAGATTCCGTCCCATTGACCACAACTCTCTGACTTCTTCCTTTCAACCAGTTCACGATCCATCTCACTACCTGATCATCAAGACCACACTTCCCTAGCTTATCTACGAGGATGCTGTGGGAGTCAGTGTCAAATGCTTTACTGAAATCAAGATAAACCACATCTACCGCTCTACCGTCATCTATCCACCTAGTTACTTCCTCATAGAAGGCTATGAGGTTAGTCAAACATGATTTACCCTTGATAAAACCATGTTGACTGCTCTTAATGACCCCCTCATCCTTGATACGCCCAGAGGTAGCGCCAAGAATAAGTTGTTCCATCACCTTTCCAGGGATGGAGGTGAGGCTGACCGGTCTATAGTTACCTGGGTCCTCCTTCTTGCCCTTTTTGTAGACTGGTGTGACATTTGCTATCCTCCAGTCCTCAGGAACCTCTCCTGTTACCCACGACTTACCAAAGATGATGGAGAGTGGCCTAGCAATGACCTCCGCCAGCTCCCTCAGCACCCGCAGGTGCATTCCATCTGGACCCACTGATTTATGGATGTCCAGATTGCTTAACTGATCCCTAACCCAATCCTCATCTACCAAAGCAAACTCCTCCTTTATCCTAACTCCTTCTGGGGCTATAGGGATCTGGGGCTCCTGGGAGAGTCTGCAGGATTAAAGACAGAGGCAAAGAAGGCATTCAGTACCTCTGCCTTCTTTATATCCTGTCACCAGGGCACCCACCTCATTCAGCAGTGGGCCTATATTGCCTCTAGTGTTAGTTTTATCTGCAATGTATTTGAAGAAGCCCTTTCTATTCTCTTTGACCTCACTTGCAAGATTAAGTTCCAAGGAGGCCTTAGCTTTCCTAATTGCCTCTCTACATCCTCTGACAACAGTCCTATATTCCTCCCAAGTGGCCAGCCCTCCTTCCATGATCCATAGATTCTCTTTTTCCACTTGAGTTTGCCCAGCAGTTCCTTGTTTAACCATGCTGGTCTCCTAGCTCCCTTACTTGATTTCGTACCCATTGGGATGCTCTGATCCTGAGCTTGGGAGAAGTGGTCCTTGAATGTTGACCAACTATCTTGAGCCCCTTTACCACCTAGTACCCTTTCCCATGAGACTTCCCTTAACAATTGTTTGAAGAGGCCAAAGTTTGCCCTGCGGAAGTCCAGGGTTGTGGTCTTGCTAGGTATTCTATTCCTCCCACACAGGATCCTGAACTCCACCATCTCATGATCACTGCAGCCAAGGCTGCCATTGACCATCACTGCTTCAACCAGACCCTCCTTGTTGGAGGATACGAGATACAGCAATGTTCCTCTCCTAGTTGGTTTGTCCACCATTTGCATTAAGAAGTTATCATCAATGCACTGGAGGAACCTCCTAGACTGTGAATGGCTGGCTGTGTAGGCCTTCCAGCAAATATCAGGGTAGTTAAAATCCCCCATGAGGGCCAAGGCCTGTAATTGTAAGGCTGCTTTCAGCTGCCTGTAGAAAGCCTCATCAACTCCTTCATCCTGATCAGGAGGTCTGTAATAGACCCCCACAACTGTATCACCCATGCCAGCCTGCCCCTTAATTCGTACCCATAGAATTTCCACTTGCTCCTCATCTGCCCCTGGACAGAACTCATACATTCTAGTTGCTCTCTCACATAAAGAGCAACTCCACCACCTCGCTTCACTGACCTGTCTTTCCTAAAAGGACATAGCCATCCATGACCACATTCCAGTCATGTGAGCTGTCCCACCATGTCTCTGTAACTGCCACCAGATCATAACCTTTAGACCGCACATAGACCTCTAACTCCTCCTGTTTATTCCCCATGCTGTGTGCATTGGTATACAGGCATTTCAGGGAGCAAGCTGAGCACGCTGGTGGCACCCTTGGGAGGCAGGAGACCTTCTGGTTTTCATTAATAGTAGAAGAATGCCCCACTAGTTCAAACCCAGCTACAATCCCCTCCCACTTCGAATCTAGTTTAAAGCTCTGTGAATGAGCCCTGCCAACTCTTGCCCTAGTACCCTTTTTCCCCTGCAGGACAGGGTCTTCCCATTCAATGCCAGCAGGCCCGGTGTCCTGTACATCAAGCTATTCAGGAGTTTTGTCCCCTACCCCCTTCAAGTCTAGTTTAAAGCTCTGTCAATGAGTGCTGCCAACTCCTGGCCAAGAATCCTTTTCCCCTTTGTTGATAGCTCTATGCCATTGTTTGCTAACATACCTGGTGCCCTGTAAACATCTCCATGATTGAAAAACCCAAAGTTCATCCAACAGCACCAGCCTCTAAGCCAGTCGTTAATCAGTTGTGTTTTCCTAGTCCTTTCAGCTTTTCCTGCCATTGAAGGAACTGAGGAAAAGATCACCTGTGCTCCTGATCCCACAAGCATTTGGCCTAGTCCTCTGAAATCCCTTTTCATTGCCCTGGGACTTGCCTTGTCAACCTCATCAGTACCCACCTGCATGACCACTAGTGGGTAGTAATCAGAGGGCTGCACCAGGCCTGGGAGTTTCTCAGTAACATCACTAACCCAGGCCCCAGGTAGGCAGCAGACCTCCCTGAGGGTTGGATCTGGCCAGCATATAGGGCCCTCAGTTCCCCTCAAAAGAGAATCTCCCACAACAATTACCTTCCTCTTGTTCTTAACAGAGGCAGTCCTGATGCATGGGGCAGACTGCCTCGGCAACTTCCTGGATGGACCTTTGTCAGTAACCTCAATTACCTGATTTTCCTGATCCAGGGCCATATACCTGTTCTGTAGGGGTACACATGGAGGTGAGGGAAGCCTGAAGCGGGTTCACCTGTTGCCTCGAGCAGGGACCAGCTTCCAGTCCCCCTCTTCTCTCAGGTCCCCTACCTCTGCCAGGTGACAGGAAGGCAGAGGATCCTTTACTTCTTCTGAAACCTCTCTCTTGGGGCTTTGTCTCAAGGATGGTAGGGTATTACTCCACCAATCTATTTCTCTTTCACAATCCCAGATACTTCGTAATCTCTCTACCTCCTCTTTCAGCTCAGCCACTAGGCTGAGTAAATCATTCACCTGGTCACAGTGTACACAGGTGGTCTCTCTGCTATCCTCCGATATGACTGCCAGGCTGAGGCATTCTGTGCAGCCAGAGACCTGGACAGCTGCATTCTTGAGAACTCTGTCTGGGTTGCCACCGTCCTCCTTGCAACAGTGTTTGCCCGAGCGGATACCATGGCTAGGTCCTCTTCAAGGGGGGGATGGATCACTATCCGAGTTCTTACCTTGAGCCTGCGCCCTGCTCCGCGAACTGCCGTGCAAACTGCCGCACCACACCCTGTTTGCCTGCTCCTGGTCGCCGGCGCTCCCTAGAGGCTGCTTTTCTACCTGAGGGGGGGGCAGGCCGCCGTCCCTTTGTCTCCACCCACGGTGAGTCAGAGCTGCCGCTCCCCAGAAGCTCTCAGTCGCCGCCCAGGGACAGGGGCTGGGACTGACTCCCTCCCCCTCTCTCTCCCTCTCTCTCTCCCGCCTTCTCTTCCTCGGTCTTGTCGAGGTCTTCCTTGCGGTTTAGCCGCTGCAGAAGGGGTCCACCGGCATGATCCCTCGCTCTGGTGTCCCTCGTCTCAGTGGCTTCACCCCTTTGTTATTCTCGTGTCTTAGCAGGGTGTCGCGGACCGAGATAGGTAAAGCCGCGACCCACACCCCCACCTCGAGGAATCGAGGGCTGAGGACCGCTCCCCTTCCGGTTCCGGCCCCGCCGTGCCTCCTGGGAGCTGTAGTCTGTGGTCCTGTGCGCATGCGCCTGGTACCTCTCTCCTCTTCTCACGAGTACTGGGGAGTACATTACCAGGACTGGTCAGTGACTGTCGTTGGATTAAAGGCCATTATAGAGTCCGTCTCTCACACAGGGTCTTCAGGAGGATCTGTTCCAAGATCTTGCCAGGCACAGAGGTGAGACACACTGGCCTGTAGTTCTCTTTTTTGTGAGTTGATCAACATCTGCAGGGCTACAGTGTTACTGTCATCACTGAGACGTGGTGGGATGACTGCTGTGACTGAAGCATGAGAATGCATGGGTACAACCTCTTTAGGAAGGACAAGTGGGGGAGAAGAGAAGGGGGGTTGTCCTGAATGGGCAAGATAGCAGACGAGATGTATCTGCACAAAACAAGATTTATTGCAAAGAGTACTAGGGTCTGAACAACTGAACCACTCACTACATCACTGACCAGCTGGAGTCCATGGAGCTCAGCCTGGGGATGGATGAGGAGCTGACTGAGAGCTTATGGGTCAGGGTTAAATGGAAGACAGGGGCAGGTGATATCATAGTGGGGGTCATACAGGCCACCTGACCAGGAAGACTGAGCAGATGAGGCCCTCTATAGACAGATAGGAGCAGCTTTGCATTCACAGGCCCTGGTCCTCATGGGGGATTTCATCCACCCCAATATCTGCTGGAGGGACAACACAGCCAGGCATCAGCAATCCAGGAGGTTTCTGGAGTGCACTGACAACAATTTCCTTCTCCAAGTGGTAGAGGAACCAAAGAAAAAAGGTGCTTTGCTGGACCTTGTTCTCACAAACAAGGATGGGCTGGTGGACAATGTGAAGTGTAAGGGCAGCCTTGGCTGCAGCAACAATGAAATGGTGGAATTGAGGACCCTTAGGGCAACAAGGAGGGTAATAAGCAAGCTTGCTACCCTGGACTTCAGAACAGCAGATTTGACCTCTTCAGAGATCTCCTTGGTGGGGTACCATGGGAAAAAGCCATAAAGCCCTGGAGGGAAGAGGAGCCCAAGAAAGCTGCTCAATATTCAAGGATCACCTCCTCCAAGCCCAGGAGCAATGTGTCCCGACAAAGAGGAAGGCAGGTAAAAAAAAAACAAAACAGGAAGCCTCCATGGATGAACAAAGAGCTCCTGAACACACTTAGATGTAAAAAGAAAGTCTGCAGAGGGCAGAAGCAAGGACAGGTAGAAGAGTACAAAGAAGTTGTCCGAGCAGCCAGGGGCCAGGTTAGGGAAGCTGAAGCCCAGATAGAATTCAATCTGTCCAGGGACATCAAGGGCAACAAGAAAAGCTTCTACAGGTACGTCAGTGATAAGAGTAAGACTAGGGAAAATGTGGGCCCTCTCCAGAAGGAAACAGGAGACCTGGTCACATGAGATATGGAGAAGGCTGAGGTACTCATTGAATTTTTTGCCTCAGTCTTCACCAGCAAGGGCTCTGGGCACACCACTCAAGTTACAGAAGGCAAAGGCAACGACTGGGAGAAGGAAGATCTGTCCACTGTAGAAGAGCAGGTTCGAGAACCTGAAAGAGCACAAGTCCATGGAACTTGACGAGATCCATCCATGGCTCCTGAGGGATCTTGAAGATGAAGCTGCAATGCCACTTTCCATCATATTTGAAAAGTCGTGGCAGTCTGGTGAAGTTTCCACTGACTGGAAAAGGGGAACATAACCCCCATTTTCAAAAAGGGAAAAATGGAGGACCCGGGGAACTACAGGCCAGTCAGTCTCACCTCTGTGCCCAGCAAGATGATGGAGCAGATCCTCCTGAAGGCTCTGGTAAGGTGCATGGAAAAGGTGGAGGTGATTGGTAGCAAGCAACATGGCTTCACCAAGGGCAAATCCTGCCTGACAAATTTGGTGGCTTTTTACAATGGGGGTCACAGCATCAGCAGACAAGGCAAGAGCAACTGATGTCATCTACCTGGACTTGTACAAAGTATTTGACACTGTCCCACACAACATCCTTGTCTCTAAATTGGAGAGACATGGACTTGATGGATGGACCACTCGGTGGATAAGGAATTGGCTGGATGGTCGCACTCAAAGAGTAGTGGTCAACAACTTGATGTCCAAATGGAGACCAGTGATGAGTGGCGTTCCTCAAGGGCTAGTACTGGGACTGGTGCTGTTTAACATATTTGTGGGTGACATGGACAGTGGAATTGAATGCACCCTCAGCAAGTTTGCTGATGACACCAAGCTGTGTGGTGTGGTCTACACGCTGGAGAGAAGGGAGGCCATCCAGAAAGACCTTGACAGGCTTGAGAGGTGGGCCCATGCCAACCTCATGAAGTTCAAAAGGCCAAGTGTGAGGTTCTGCACCTGGGTCAGGGCAATATCAAGCACAAATAGAGGTTGGGTGGAGAATGGATTGAGAACATTCCTGATGAAAAGGACTTGGGGGTGGTGTTTGATCAGAAGCTCACCATGAGCCGGCAATGTGTGCTTGCAGCCCAGAAAGCCAACTGCGTCCTAGGCTGCATCAAAAGAAGCGTGGCCAGCAAGTCAAGGGAGGTGATTCTGCCCCCTCTACTCTGCTCTTGTGAGACCCCACCTGGAGTACTGTGTCAAATTCTCGAGCCCCCAACACAAGAAAAACATGGAGCTGTTGGAGTGAGTACAAAGGAGGGCCACAAAGATGATCTGAGGGCTGGAGCACCTCTCCTATGAAGACAGGCTGAGAGAGTTGGGGCTGTTCAGCCTGGAGAAGAGTAGGCTCTGGAGAGACCTCATAGCGGCCTTCCAGTACAGGAAGGGGGCCTACAGGAAAGCTGGGGAGGGACTTTTTACAAGCACTTGTAGCAATAGGACAAGGGGGAATGGATTAAAACTGGAAGAGGGTAGATTTAGATTAACATTAGGAAGAAATTCTTTAGTGTGAGGGTGGTGAGACACTGGAACAGGTTGCCCAGGAAGGTTGTAGATGCCCCATCCCTGGAAGTGTTCAAGGCCAGGTTGGATGGGCTTGGAGCAACCTGGTCTAGTGGGAGGTGTCCCTGCCATGCAGGGGGGTTGGAACTAGATTATTTTTAAGGTCCCTTCCAGCCTGAAGTATTCTGTGATTCTATGATGATGATGATTCTATGATTTCTTCAATCCAGGTTTGTTAAAGAAGTAGTAGTTGTCCATTTAGTGAATGGAGAGCAGTCAAGTATATCAGTCCTTCAATTTTTGGATCATTTAGTTTGGTTTCATGGGTCTCTTATTTTTAACCTCTCTTTTGACCTCTACTTCCTCTTGGCTATTTCGAAGACAGCCATTTGGAGGAACTTGTTCTTTAGAACAGTGTACCGAATTATATGCAGTACTTTTGCTCACAGGAAGCTGACAGCTAGGAAAAAGAATAATCTTATATGAGTAATGCATAGGTTCTTTAAACACAGTCAAATAAAAGTGTTCAGTTTTGAAGCTCAGCTAACCTATATTCAGTGTAAGAATCATAGACTCATAGAATCGTTCATGTTGGAAAAGACCTGTAAAATCATCCAATCCAACCTTTAATCTGACTTTACTAATCCAGCTCTACCAGCCCACAGAATCACAGAATCTTAGGGGTTGGAAGGGACCCCCAAAAGATCATCTAGTCCAACCCCCCTGCCAGAGCAGGATCACCTAGAGTACATCACACAGGAACGCATCCAGGCAGGTTTGAATGTCTCCAGTGAAGGAGACTCCACAACCTCTCTGGGCAGTCTGTTCCAGTGCTCTGTCACTCTAACAGTAAAGAAGTTTTTTCTGATGTTTACGTGGAACCTCCTGTGTTCCAGTTTGCACCCATTGCCCTTTGTCCTCTCACTGGACATCACTGAAAAAAGCCTGGCTTCATCCTCCTGACACTTGCCCTTAACGTATTTATAAACTTTGATGAGGTCGCCCCTCAGTCTCCTCTTCTCCAAGCCAAAGAGACCCAGCTCCCTCAGCCCTTCCTCATAAGGGAGACGTTCCATTCCCTTAATCATCTTTGTGGCTCTGCGCTGGACTCTTTCAAGCAGTTCCCTGTCCTTCTTGAACTGAGGGGCCCAGAACTAGACATAATAGTCCAGATGCAGCCTCACCAAGGCAGAATAGAGGGGGAGGAGAACCTCTCTTGACCTACTAACAACACCCTTTCTAATGCACCCCAGGATGCCATTGGCCTTCTTGGCCACAAGGGCACATTGCTGGCTCATGGTCATCCTCCTGTCCACCAGGACCCCCAGGTCCCTTTCTCCTACACTGCTCTCCAGCAGGTCAGCCCCCAACCTGTACTGGCACATGGGGTTGTTCTTCCCCAGATGCAAGAATTTACACTTGCCCTTGTTGAATTTCATCAAGTTTCTCCCCGCCCAACTCTTCAGCCTGTCTAGGTCTTGCTGAATGGCACTGCTAAACCATGTCCCTGAGCACCATATCTAAATGATTTTTAACCATATTCAGGGATGGTGATTTAACCACTGCCCTGGGCAGCTTGTTTCAGTGCTTAATAACCCTTTCTGTAAAGAAGTTTTTCCTAAGTTTTTCTGACCTCAGCCTCCTCTGGTGTAACTTGAAGCCATTTCCTCTCGTCCTATCGCTAGTTAATAGTGAGAAGAGACCAACCCCTCTGCCTCCTCCTCTCTAGACTAAACAGCCCCAGTTCTTTTAGCTGCTCCTCAAGGTTTGTTTTGCAGATCCTTCACCAGCTTGGTGACTTTTCTTTGGACCCACTCCAGCACCTCGATGCCTTTCCTGTATTGAGGTGCCCAAAACTGAATACAGTACTTGAGGTGCAGCCTCACCAGTGCCAAGTACAGGGGGACAATCACTTCTCTAGTCCTGCTGGCCACACTTTTTCTGATACAAGCCAGGATGCCGTTGGCCTTCTTGGCCACCTGGGCACGGTGCTGGCTCATATTCAGCTGGCTGTCGATCAACACCCCGAGGTCCCTTTTTGCCAGTGCCAGCCACTCTTCCCTAAGCCCATAGCATTGCATGGGGTTGTTTTGGCCCAAGTGAAGGACCTGACACTTGTTCCTGTTGAAGCTCATACAATTGGCCTCAGCCATCGATCCAGTCTGTCCAGGTCCCTCTATTGAACATTTCTACCCTTGAGCAGGTCAACACTACTGCCGAATTTGGTGTAGTCTGCAAACTTATTGAGGAAGCATTTTATCCCCTCATCCGGATCACTGATAAAGATATTAAACAAGAGTGGCCCCAGTACTTAGCCCTGGGGAATGCCATTTGTGACTGGCCACAAACTGGATTGAACTCCATTCACCACAACACTTTGGGCCCTGCTGCCCAGCCAGTGTTTGACCCAGGAGACCGTATGCCCATCCAAGCCTTGGGCAGCCCATTTTTTCATGAGGATGTTTTGGGGAACAGTGTCAAAGGCTTTACTGAAGTCTAGGTAGACTACATCTACAGCCTTTCCCTCATCCAATAGGCAGGTCACCTTGTTGTAGAAGGGAAATTAGGTTTGTCAAGCAGGACGTTCCTTTCATGAACCCATGCTGACTGGGTCTCATCACCTGGTTGTCCTGTAAATGGTGCGTAATGGCACCTGAGATGATCTATTTGATAACCTGCCCCACCACCAAGGTCAGACTGACTGGTCTGTAGTTCCCCGGATCTTCCTTCCGGCCCTTCTTGAAGACGGGTGTCACATTTGCCAACCTCCAATCCACTGGTACCTCCCTGGTTAGCCAGGACTGCTGATCAGTGATGGAGAGTGGCTTGGTGAGCACATCCACCAACTCCTTCAGCACTCCAGGGTGGAATCCATCTGGCCTCATATACTTGTGCATATCTAAGTGATGTAGCAGGTCACTAACCATTTCCTCTTGGATTATGGAGGTCTTATTTTGTTTTCCATCCCTGTCTTCCAGCTCAGGGGGCTGGGTACCCAGGGAACAACTAGTCCTACTGTTAAAGACTGAAGCAAAGGTGGCATTAAGTACCTCAGCCTTTCCTCATCCTTGGTCACTATGTCTCCCCCTGCATTTCCCCCTGAATCAAATAAATAGTGAAGATTCTCCCTAGTCCTCCTTTAGTTGTTAATATATTTATAGAAACATTTTTTGTTATCTTTCACCGCAGTGGCTAAGTTGAGCTCTAGTTGGGCTTTGGCCCTTCTAATTTTCCCCCTGCACAGCTTCACTGCGTCTTTGTAGTCCCCATAAGTTGCCTGCCCCCTTTTCCAAAGTCCATAAACTTTTGTTTCTGAGTTCCAGACAAAGCTCTCTATTCAGCCAGGCCAGTGGTCTTCCCCATCAGCTCATCTTTCAGGACATGGGGATGGCCTGCTCCTGTGCCTTTAAGAGTTCCTCCTTGAAGTATGATCGGCCTTCCTGGCCTCCTTTGCCCTTCAGGACTGACTCCCAAGGGACACTCTCAACCATGCTCCAAAACAGTCCAAAGTCTGCCCTCCAAAAGTCCAAGGTGGCAGTTCTGCTGACTCTCTTCCTTGCTTCTCCAAGAATTGAAAACTATCATTTCATGATCACTCTGCCCAAGATGGCCTTCAACCTTTACAACCCCCACAAGACCTTCTCTGTTAACAAGCAACAGGACCAGCAGGGTGCTTTTCCTGGTGGGCTCCCTCACCAGCTGTGTCAGGAAGTTCTCTTCCACACACTCCAGGAACCTCTGGGACTGTTCCCTCTCTGCTGTATTGTATTTCCAGCTGAAATCTGGGAAGTTGAAGTCCCCCATGAGAACAAGGGCTAGCGATCACGAGACCTCTCCCAACTGCTTATAGAATATTTCATCTTCATCCTGGTTGGGCAGTCTATAACGAATTCCCACCATGACATCTGCCTTACTGGCCTTCCCCTTGATTCTTACCCATAAACACTCAACACTGTCATCACCATTAAGTTCTAGATATTCATATCTATCCCTAACATAGAGGGCCACCCCACCACCTCTCCTTCCTTGCCTGTCCCTTCTGTTGGTATATGGATATATAGGTGTGGATATAGATATATAGATAGTCCTTGTGTGTTAATTGATATCGGACTTGCCAAACCCTCAGTGCCTTTAATAAATCTATTGATTCCTAAGCGTTGTTTGTGAGTGTGACGGGGAGCAGTCCTCAGCCCTCAATCCCCCGAGGTGGGGGTGTGGGTCGCGGCTTTACCTATCTCGGTCCGCGACAAGTTGTTAGCCATCAATTGCAGCACTCCAGTTGTGTGAGTCATCTCACCACGTTTCCATGATAGCAACTATATCATAGTTTTCTTGCTGTACAATGGCCTCCAGCTCCTCCTGTTTGTTGCCCATGCTACATGCACTGGTGTAGATACACTTGAGCTGGGCTAATGGTCCTGCCACCTTTTTGGGGTGAGAAGTCCTTGTTCCCACCTGACCGCACTCAGACGCTTCCACAATTGACAACTATTGTGGTTTGGGCCTAACCGACAACAAAGACCCAGCCACATGGCTGCTCACTCACACCACGCCCCCCCCTTCACACACACACTGTAGGATGGGGAGGACAAAGGCCAAATAGAAGCTCGTGGATCATCGCGATCGCAGGCTCTCATCCTGCTGGGGGATTTCAACCATCCCGACATCTGCTGGAAAAGTAGCACGGAAAGCTGTAGGCAATCCAGGAGATTCCTGGAATGCCTCGACGACAACTTCTTAAGTCAAGAAATTGACAGTCCTACCAGGGGGGATGCATTATTGGACCTGATGGTCACAAATGTGAGTGAACTCATCAGGGATGTCAAAGTTGAAGGCAGCCTGGGCTGCAGTGATCATGCACTAGTGCAGTTCACTGTCCTAAGGGGTATGAGACAGACAAGAAGCATAGTCAGGACTCAATTTTAGGAAAGCAAACTTTCAGCTCTTCAAGGAGTTAGTGGGTAGGACCCCATGGGAAACGGGCCTCAGGAACAAGGGAGCAGAAGAGAGCTGGCAGATCTTTAAGGATGCTTTCCATAGGGCACAAGAGATCTCAATCCCCAGGTGTAGGAAATTGGGCAAGGAAGGCAAGAGACCAGCATGGCTGAGTCGAGACCTGCTGGTCAAACTGAAAGGCAAGATGGAACTACACAGGCAGTGGAAGTGGGGACAGGTATCATGGGACGAGTATAGGGATGTTGCCCAGTTGTGTAGGGACGAGGTCAGGAAGGCCAAGGCACAGCTGGAGCTGAACTTGGCAAGGGATGTAAAGAAAAACAAGAAGGGCTTCTACAGATATCTAAACCAGAAAAGGAAGGTTAAAGAAAGCGTACCCCCCCAATGAGCAACAGTGGTGAACTAGTAACAACAGATGAGGAGTAGGCTGAGATTCTCAACAACTTTTTTGCCTCAGTCTTCACTGGCAGCCCCTCTCCTCACAGCTCTCAAGTTGATGGCCCACAGGACGGAGACCAGGGAGACAAAGTCTCTCCCACCGTAAGCGAAGACAAGGTTTGCGACCATCTGAGGAACCTGAACATACACAAGTCCATAGGACCTGATGAGATGCATCCCAGAGTCCTGAAGGAATTGGCTGATGCAGTTGCCAAGCCACTCTCCATGATATTTGAAAAGTCATGGCAGTCAGGTGAAGTCCCTGGTGACTGAAAGAAAGGAAACGTTATGCCCATTTTTAAAGAGGGTAGAAAGGAGGACCCTGGGAACTACCGACCTGTCAGCCTCACCTCTGTGCCTGGGAAGATCATGGAACAGATCCTCCTAGAAGACATGCTAAGGTACATGGAGGACAAGGAGGTGATTCAGGACAGCCAGCATGGCTTTACTAGGGGCAAATCCTGCCTGACCAACCTAGTGGCTTTCTACAATGGAGTGACTGCATCAGTGGACAAGGGAAGACCTATGGATGTCATCTATCTGGACTTCTGCAAGGCCTTTGGCACGGTCCCTCACAACATCCTTCTCTCTAAGTTGAAGAGATATGGGTTTGATGGGTGGACTATTAAGTAGATAAGGAATTGGCTGGATGGTCGCATCCAGAGGGTAGTGGTCAATGGCTCTAAGTCCAGATGGAAAACGGTGACAAGTGGTGTCCCTCGGGGTTCCGTACTGGGACCAGTGTTGTTTAATATCTTCATTAATGATATTGACAGTGGCATCGAGAGCACCCTCAGCAAGTTTGCCGATGACACCAAGCTGGGTGGTGCGGTCGATACGCCAGAGGGACAGGATGCCATGCAGAGGGACCTGGACAAGCTGGAGAAGAGGGCCCAGGTGAACCTCATGAGGTTCAACAATGCCAAGTGCAGGGTAGATTTAGGTTGGACGTTAGGAAAAATTTCTTTAATATGAGGGTGGTGGATCACTGGAACAGGTTGCCTAGAGAGGCGGTGGGGGTCCCATCCCTGGAGACATTCAAGCTCAGGTTTGATGGGGCTCTGAGCAATCTGTTCTATCACCACATTTCCGTGATGATATCATAGTTTTCTTGCTGTGCAATGGCCTCCAGCTCCTCCTGGTTTTTGCCCATGCTGCATGCACTGGTGTAGATGCACTTGAGCACACTAATCAAATGCAAACAAGGCACAGACAACACAAAGTACAGTGCTTAAATACTTTACCCCACCCCTCCCTTCTTCCCGGGCCCAAATTACTTTGTTCCTGATTTCTCTACCTCCTTCCCACCAGTGGCACAGGGGGACAGGGAATGGGGTTCAACGTCAGTTCACAGTCTGTTTTTTCCTGCCGCTCCTTCCTCCCCAGGGAGAAAGATTCCTCACAATCCTCCCCTGCTTCCCCACGGGATCCCTCCCATGGGAGAGAGTCCCTCAGAAACCTCTCCAACATGAGCCCTTCCCACGAGGTGCAGTCCCTCAGGAGCAGACTGCTCCAGTGCGAGCTTCCCACAGAGTCACGGCCTGCTTTGGGAACAGTCACCTTCCCTGGCGTGGGGTCCTCCATGGCTGCAGATCCAAGTCGACGGACTGCAGATCCACATTCGTCCTTCCTGGCACCTTCAGGGGATGCTCTGCCATGCTTCTTCTCCATGGGGTACAGAGGGAAAGCCTGCCGTCTAGTCATGGGTCGCAGGGGAACTTCTGCTCGGGCACCTCCTTCCCCTTTTTCCTTACCAACCTCGGGATCTCCACTCCAGCACTGCTTTCACCTCTCCAGCTCAGCTCTTCTCCTTTGCTCTCTCTGCACTCAGGTCTTATATCAGTTCTTTCATATGTTAATCACAGAGGTGCATCTATTGTCTCTCTAATGGCTCAGCCTTGGCCACCTGGTTTGAAGCTGGGGGAGCTTTTCAGCTTCTTACAGGAGCCACTCCTGGGGCCCCTCCCCCGCTACCAAAAACCCTGCCAAACCAAACCAGCACACCAACCTATCACTATCCCTCATGTCTTCACTACCACATGGATCACCATCCCCTACCTCCATTGAGACAACAGACTGCAAGACCTTGCTAGCACTTCTACCTACAAGCACTGGCATGCTGCTCCCAGGCTCCTCTCTAGTAAGTCCAGTTTCATCCCCATCCCCCTTTGAAGCTAGTTTACAGCTCTTTCAATGAGCCCTGCTAACTCTTGTCTCAGGATCCTTTTTCCCCTTTGAAATAGGCTTTCCTCGTCTGTTGCCAGCAGGCCTGGTGTCCTGTAAATCAACCCGTGATCAAAGAACCTAAAGTCCTGCCGGTAACACCATGCTCGGAGCCAGGAGTTAATCTGCTGGTTCTTCCTGTTTATCCCCTCATCAATCCCTGCAACTGGTGGGATAGAGGAAAACACTACTTGCGCTCCTGATCCCTTAAGCAGCTGTCCCAGGGCTCTGAAGTCTCTCTTCATTGCTCTTGGACTTCTTGTTGCTACCTCATCGCTGCCTACCTGAAAAATCATTAATGGGTAGTAATCTGTAAAAACTAGGGTAGGGAGTTTTCTCTGTACATCTTTAATCCTGGCCCCAGGGAGGCAGCAAACTTCCCTAAGAAGTGGGTCTGGCCTACATATAGGGCCTTCCGCTCCCTTCAGAAGCAAGTCACCTATGACAAGGACTAGTATTTTTTTCTTAACTGAATCTGTTTTGATGTGAGGCGTAGTCTGACGTTGCCATCAAGTTAGGTGAGTGTCCTGGTTTGAGCCAGGATGAAGCTAATTTTCCTTTTACTGATTTTTTTTCCTTCATTAAGTCCTCTTTTAACTAGCAACAAGTGCTCCAGCTAGTGGACTGATAACACTGGAATGTTTATGTTTCTGCTGAGACTCCAAGGTCTCTCCAAGCTCTGCCACTACAGAGGCTACCAGGGCAGGAGAATCGTATCTATGACCCCCCCGTGGGGGGCTGGACTGGACAGACAGCAGAATTAACCAAAGGTATTCCATTCCATATCTCTACGTAAGCTCAGAGGAAGGTCAGAGATCACAGAAGACAACTTCGTTCCTGCTTCTTCTTCCCTTCTCTTCCGTCCATGGCCGGCATCCGGGGAGGACTCCATCCATCCATCACCGTCAACCCCTAGGCTCAGGCATCAGTGACCTCATAATTCTACCCTTAGCCCCTTTCTGCTCTCCTTATCTCCTGCCTGTGGGCTGAGACATTTCGGGACTGCTCACAGCTAAGGAGAGTGCTGGGGGAGTTGCTGAGGGTAAGGGGAGGCAAGAGGCTTTTGCCCATTCCTGAACATACTTGTATATAATTGTACATATAATTAAAGCTGTCTAATTTAGTTTTCAATCCAACTAAGTCTCTTTCCTTCATTCTCTCTCTCCTTCCCTACCTGGGTGGCAGGGGGAGGGGATCGAGAGCATTGTTGTCTCTGGTTTATTTGCCGATCCTTAGTCAAACCGTGACAGTGAGCCATCATCTTTGTCACTATTTGGTTCCCCTTGCAAAGCATCAGACCTATTTTGCAAGGTCACCTGGGAAGGTGGAACAGTTACTGGATGGACACACCTGCCATGCCTCTTGCGCCAGGCAGGAAGTCATTGCCATTGTTTTCTATCCTCTAGGTCATCACGTTCAGCCAGGCAGAGAGGGGATAGGGAGCCCTCCATGTCATGAGCCTTGCCCGACTGTTGGGCCTCTTTAAGGGAAGCTAAGTCATGGCATCAACGGTCTATCTCACTCTCACACTTCCTGATGGTCCTTAGCCTATTCACCTCTTCCCAGAGTTTAATCACCAAGTGGAGGAGCTCCTCTTCTTGGGCACAACTCCCACAGGTGTGCTCACTGCTGACATCAGATACCGTTGAGAGAGCAGGGCAGTCCCTGCAGCCTGACACTTGGGTGGCAGCGTGTTCCCACCGGAGCTCCATCTGGGAAGCTGCATCAGTCCTGGGGGGCACAGAACTTAGGGACACCATGGCTTTCTGTCGGGTAGATGCCATTGCTCTCTGGCTGAGCGTCTGTGCCCTCTCCTCACTCCCTGCCTGTGCGAACTGCCGCGCCATGCCCTGGCTGATGTGCCACATCTTGTTCGCCGCTCCTGGTTGCTCACGCTCCCTGAGGCAGCCTTTTATGGGAGTGGAGGTGGCTGCCAGTGGTGCTGGCTCTGCCCACGCCACCCCAGCAGCCCTCCCACAAGTTGTCCGTTCCCAGCACAGGCTAGAAGTACTGTCATTAGTGTGGGGAAAACATTTTTTTTTTCCCCTCAGTAAAAAAGCATTATTTTATTGGAAAGTCATGTAAGAGGGTTAAAAGCCTGGGATTTTTGTGCCCTACAGTTGAGTGAGCTTCCTCAAACCTACCAAGCTTAAAACTCAATTAAATTTATGTTTCATAGTGGATATTTTCATCACAACTCTGGGGATCACCATGTCACAGTTTAACTCAGGATTGGCAATTAAACTAATGACAATAAGCTCTCTATCCCCTCCCACTCCCACCCAGATAAGGAAAGGAGAGAGACAATAAGGAGAGAGGCTTCCGGATTGAAAACTAAGCTAGATAGCTTTAATGAAATACTAGTGATAAAAGAAAACGTATACAAATATATACAAATATGTGCAGGAGTGTGCAAAACCCCTACTGCCCCCCACCCCCAGCAACTGTCGTGGCACTCCCCTTAAGCTGCAAACAGTCCCGAAAGGGTCCCGGACCGCTTCCAGAGGTAGTGGCAGAGCAGACAGGAGCTGAGGGTAGAGATATAGGGGTCAGGAACGCACGGGTCTAGGGATCAAAGGAGATTGATAGATGGAGTCCTCCCTGGACGCCAGCCATGGACGGAAGAGGAACTTGACTTCCATGATCCCTGAGTTTATACCGAGAATGACACAGTGGGCTGGAAACACTCTGTTTGGCCAATTTTAGATCACCTGAGTAGTCCACTCCACCCTACGGGAGGGTTGTAGGTACAACTCTTCTGCTCCTTTAGTGTCCGAAGCAGCGGATTCAACAAGCGGAGCAAAGTGGCCTTGGTCTCTCAGCAGTAACTATAAACATTTGAGCATTATCAGTCCACTAGCTGGAAAACTTGCTGTTAATTTCGGTAAGTATGCTGCTTAAAAGACAGTTCACTGAAGGGAAAAAAAAAAAAATCAGTAAAAAGAAAATTGGCTTCATCCTGGCTCAAACCAGGGCACACACCAAAAACAGAATTTACCTAGTTCTTTGCATGCAGGTTTGCTCACAAGTTCTGAACCAATTCTGCAAAATTCTGGAGTCCTGACTTGCACTTGCCATCTTTGCCAAAGCCCTCCAGAAACATTACATAAATATCTTCACACCAGCTGAAGGTGAGAATGCTGCCTGTGGGTGCATGGCCAGAAGCTGCTTGCTGTAATTTCCTCTCTTTGGACCTTTATCTTGCACCTTCCCAAAAGACAGCTGGTTGCTTTCCCCAAAGGGTTAAAGTCCTGTGGATTACTTTCTGGTCTCTGTTGGGAGACTGTCCACAGGGCAATTTCTGTAGAGTGATTAATGTGTCCCCAGCCATGCCTTTTCATAGGGGTTTTTATTCCACAATAGGTGTGAAGTTAGACAAGGTTGTTCACCTAGTAGAGAAGTCTAAGGCAACTCTTGGGTTTTTAATTTTGAAGATACGAGGAAGAGGTTATACTGGATTCAGATAACTACTACTATTAAAATTGTTTGTTTGGTTTTATCCACTTTGGTTCTATTTGAATTCAGACCAGAGAGTTCCTGTCAGTTTGTGGTGGGTTGACCTTGGCTGGATGCCAGGTGCCCACCAAGCTGCTCTATCACTCACCTCCTCAGCTGGACAGAGGGAGAGAAAAATATGATGAAAGGCTCGTGGGTTGAGATAAGGACAGGGAGATGACTCAGCAATTACCGTCACAGGCAAAACAGACTCACCATCACAGAAACATGGTGGGATGACTCTCATGACTGGAGTGCTTCAGTGGATGGCTATAAGCTCTTCAGAAGGGATAGGCTAGGAAGGAGAGGCCGTGGGGTGGCTATGTATGTTAGGGAGTGTTTTGATTGTATAGAGCTCACCGATTGTGACGAGAAGGTCGAGTGCTTATGGGTAAAGATGAGGGGGAAGGCCAACAAGGCAGATATCCTGTTGGGAGTTTGTTATAGACTGTCCAACCAGGATGAAGAGGCAGGTGAAGCATTCTACAAGCAGATGGCAGAAGTCTCAATCACTAGCCCTTGTTCTTGTGGGGGACTTCAACTTTCCAAACGTCTTCTGGAAATACAATACAGCAGAGAAGAAACAGTCCTGGAGGTTCCTGGGGTGTGTGGAAGTTAACTTCCTGACACAGCTGGTGAGGGAGCCTACCAGGGGAAGTGCCTCACTGTTTACAAATGAAGAAGGACTGGTGGGAGATGAGGTGGTCAAAGGCTTAGCAACCATGAAATGATAGAGTTCTCGATTCTTGGTGAAGTAGGGAAGGGGGGTCAGCAAACCACTACCATGGACTTCTGGAGGGCAGACTTCGGCCTGTTCAGGACACTGGTTGAGAGAGTCCCTTGGCAGACAGTCCTGAAAGGCAAAGGGGTCCAGGAAGGCTGGACATGCTTCAAGAAGGAAGTCTTAAAGGTGCAGGAGCAGGCTGTCCCCACATGCCATAAGACAAACAGGCGGGGAAGACAACTGGCCTGGCTGAACAGGGAGCTTTTTCTGAGACTCAGGAAAAAAAGGAGAGTTTACCACCTTTGGAAGAAGGGGCAGGCAACTCAGGAAGAGTACAGGGATCTTGTTAGGTCATGCAGAGAGAAGGTTAGAAAGGCAAAAACCCAGCTAGAACTCAATCTGGCCACTGTTATAAGAGATAATAAAAAATGCTTTTACAAATGCATTAACAACAAAAAGAGAGACAAGGAGAACCTCCATCCTTTATTGGATGCGAGGGGTGGAACATTGCCACCAAGGATGAGGAAAAGGCTGAGGTACTTAATGCCTTCTTTGCCTCAGTCTTTAATAGTCAGACCAGTTATCCTCAGGGTATTCAGCCCCTTGAGCTGGAAGACAGGGACGGAGGGCAGAATAAACCCCCCATAATCCAGGAGGAAGCAGTTAATGACCTGCTACGCCACCTGGACACTCACAAGTCTATGGGTCCAGATGGGATCCACCTGAGAGTACTGAGGGAGCTGGCGGAGGAGCTTGCCAAGCCACTCTCCATCATTTATCAGCAGTTCTGGTTAACAGGGGAGGTCCCAGATGACTGGAGGCTAGCTAATGTGACGCCCATCTACAAAAAGGGCTGGAAGGAGGATCTGGGGAATTACAGGCCTGTCAGCCTGACCGCAGTACTGGGGAAGATTATTGAGTAGTTCATCTTGAGTGCACTCACACAGCATGTGCAGGACAACCAGGGGATCAGGCCCAGTCAGCATGGGTTCATGAAAGGCAGGTCCTGCTTGAACAACCTGATCTCCTTCTATGACCAGGTGACTCACTTAGTGGATGAGGGAAAGGCTGTGGATGTTATCTACCTAGACTTTTTTAAAGCCTTTGACACTGTCTCCCACAGCATTCTCCTAGAGAAGCTGGCAGCTCATGGCTTAGACAGGTGTATTCTTCACTGGGTAAAAAACTGGCTGGGTGTCGGAGCCCAGAGAGTTGTGTTGAATGGAGTTAAAACCAGTTGGCAGTGGATCACAAGTGGTGTTCCTCAGGGCTCAGTGTTGGGGCCAGTCTTCTTTAATAACTTTATCAATGATCTGGATAAGGGGATTGAGTGCACCCTCAGTAAGTTTTCAGGGAAGGAGACCTAGCTACGTAGGATATTGAGAAGGCTGAGGTCCTCAATTACTTCTTTGTATCAGTCTTCTCTGGCAAGTGCTCCAGCCTCATCGCAAAGGCCACAGCAGGTGAAAGCAGGGACTGGGAGAAGGAAGCACCCCCCACTGTAGGAGAACAGGTTTGTGACCCTCTAAAGAACCTGAAAGTGCACAAGTCTATGGGACCTGATGAGATCCATCCACGGGTCCTGAAGGAGCTGGAGGATGCAGTCGCTATGCCTCTGTCCATCATACTTGAGAAGGCCATGGCGGTCTGGTGAGGTTCCCACTGATTGGAAAAAAGGCAACATAGCCCCTATTTTTTAAAAAGGGGAAAAAGGAAGAGCCGGGGAACTACAGGCCAGTCAGTCTCACCTCTGTGCCCGGCAAGATCATGGAGCAGATCCTACTGGAAAATCTGCTAAGGCACATGGAAAATAAGGAGGTGATTGGTGACAGCCAACATGGCTTCACTAAGGGCAAATTGTGCCTGACCAATTTGGTGGCCTTCTACGATGGGGCTACGGAGATGGTGTATAATGGCAGAGCAACTGACGTTATCTACCTGGATTTGTGCAAGGCATTTGACACTGTCACACATGACATCCTGGTCCCCAAACTGATAAGATATGGATTTGACAGGTGGACCACTCGGTAGATAAGTAATTGGCTGGATGGCCACACCCAGAGAGTTGTGGTCAGTGGCTCAGTGTTCAAGTGGAAGTAAGTGACGAGTGGTGTTCCCCAGGGTTCAGTATTGGGACCAGTGCTGTTCAACATCTTTGTTGGAGACATGGACAGTGGGATTGAGTGCATCCTCAGCAAGTTTGCTGACGACACCGAGCTGTGTGGAGTAGTTGACACCCTAGAGGGAAGGGATGCCATCCAGAGGGACCTTGACAGACTTGAGAGGTGGGCCAATGCCAACCTCATGAAATTCAACAAGGCCAAGTGCAATGTCCTGCACCTGGGTCAGTGCAACCCCAGGCACAAGTACAGGCTGGGGGGAGAATGAATAGAAAGCAGCTGTGAGGAGAAGGACCTGGGGGTGGTAGTAGATGAGAAGCTTGACATGACCCGCGAGTGTGTGCTCGCAGCCCAGAGGGCCAACTGCATCCTGGGCTGCATCAAAAGAGGATTAAAGGCCATTATAGAGTCTGTCTCTCACATATAGCCAGCAGGGCGAGGGAGGTGATTCTGCCCCTCTGCTCTGGAGAGACTGCACCTGGAATATCACGTAGAGCTCTGAAAAGACATGGAGCTGTTGGAGAGGGTCCAGAGCAGGGCCACGAAGATGATCAAAGGGCTGGAACACCTTTGCTATGAAGACAAGCTGAGAGAGTTGGGGCTATTCAGCCTGGAGAAGAGAAGGCTCAGGGGAGACCTTATAGCGGCCTTCCAATACCTAAAGGGAGCCTACATGAAAGATGGGGGGAAACTTTTCACAAGAGAGTGTAGCGATAGGACAAGGGGTAATGGTTTTAAACTGAAAGAGGGGAGATCTGGGTAAGACATCAGGAAGAAATTATTCACCATGAGGGTAGTAAGGCACTGGAATAGGTTGCCCAGGGAGGCTGTGGAAGCACCCTCCCTGAAGGTGTTCAAGGCCAGGTTGGATGAGGCTTTGTGCAGCCTGGTCTAGTGGGAGGTGTCCCTGCTCATAGCAGGGAGGTTGGAACCTGATGATCTTTAAGGTCCCTTCCAACCTTAATCATTCTATGATTCTATGACACCAAATTGGGCGGGAGTGTTGATCTGCCTGATCTCCCTCCAGCATGGGGTCCCACCCATGGGAGACAGTCCTCCACAAACTGCTCCAGCGTGGGTCCTTTCCATGGGATGCAGTCCTTCAGGAATGGGCTGTTCCAGCATGTTTCCCCCACAGGGTCACAGTTCCTGCCAGGAGCCTGCCACCAGCATGGGCTCTACATGGGGATGCAGCCTTCTTTAGGTGCATCCACCTGCTCCAGCATGGGGTCCTCCACAGGTGGATATCTGTTCCACCATGGATCTCTGTAGGCTGCAGAGGGACAACCTGTCTCACCATGGCTGCTCTATCACTCACCTCCTCAGCTGGACAGAGGGAGAGAAAAATATGATGAAAGGCTCGTGGGTTGAGATAAGGACAGGGAGATGACTCAGCAATTACCGTCACAGGCAAAACAGACTCACCATCACAGAAACATGGTGGGATGACTCTCATGACTGGAGTGCTTCAGTGGATGGCTATAAGCTCTTCAGAAGGGATAGGCTAGGAAGGAGAGGCCGTGGGGTGGCTATGTATGTTAGGGAGTGTTTTGATTGTATAGAGCTCACCGATTGTGACGAGAAGGTCGAGTGCTTATGGGTAAAGATGAGGGGGAAGGCCAACAAGGCAGATATCCTGTTGGGAGTTTGTTATAGACTATCCAACCAGGATGAAGCGGCAGGTTGTCCCGGACGGAACGCATGGCAGACGAGACTTATATGCACTAACCAAGATTTATTGCATATAACGTTGCGGTCTTAACTACATAAGATCAGAGTCTCTCACACAGCAAAAATGTAGAAAAATCAGGAGATCCGAACAGAAGTGCAGTTTGAATACAAAGAGTATATTAGCAGTTGTCACGGACCGAGATAGGTAAAGCCGCGACCCACACCCCCACCTCGGGGGAACCGAGGGCTGAAGACCGCTCCCCGTCACACTCACAAACAACACTTAGGAATCAATAGATTTATTAAAGGCACTGAGGGTTTGGCAAGTCCGATATCAATTAACACACAAGGTCTATCTCTATATCTATATCCACACCTATATATCCATATACCAACAGCTATACAACACTACATCTATATGCCAATAACAACACACACAGAAAACAAGAGAGAACCTCTCCCCTTCCCCCCTGTTCCCGTTCCCGGACAGGGATAAGAGGGAAAGCCTGGAGAGAGCCTTTGGGAAATAGAAGAATATTGGAAAGGAGAAGTGAGTGTTTGGTATGTCTGAATATTATGTAGGAATGTTTGTAGGAATGTTAGTAAGATGTCCGCAATTCTCATCACTGGGGGTACGGCCGAAGCCAATCCCTGGTCGGGATCCACGTCCTGTCCCCTGAGACTCCAGGCAAACGGTCCGTTCGGTATGTCCACACGCCAACAACCACAGGGAGCAGCGCCGCAACGGCACGGCAGCCTCCGCAGCGGTACGCTCACCGCGGCGGCTGGATCCGTGTGTATTCGCAGAGCGCGCGCCTTCTTGCTCCTCCCTTTTTTTCCCGGTTCCGGCCCCGCCGTGCCTCCTGGGAGCTGTAGTCTGCAGTCCTGTGCGCATGCGCCTGGTACCTCTGTCCTCTCCCCACGAGTGCCGGGGGGGCGCATTGCCAGGAATGGTCAGTGAATGTCGCTGGATTAAAGGCCATTATAGAGTCCGTCTCTCACAGCAGTGAATTATACTACTTAATTCAATCAAACAACAAAGGTTAACCATTAAAATGCCAACAACTTACTTATTATTAAACTCTACACTAGGCCTAGAATATTAATTATCACTCTTAACGGTCCTTACGATCTCAAACTTAATGTTGAAAGCTGCCTAACATTAAGTTCACTAGTAAAGACAATGAAAGAGTAATATTTCTCACCCTTGCCAGACTACAGCTGGGTATCCTTGGGTGTAATTCTCGAGAATTAATCTCTCTGGCAGGCATCCCTGCTGGAGAGGAGAAGGTCCAGCAACCTCCTGGGAAAGTGCATGGAAGTCTTCCCGATCAAAAATGGGACCAGGCTTTTATAGAATAAAGTGGATTGACTGCTGTCATTTAAACACTAGCTGTACCTCCAAAATCTCTCGTTGGAGAATAAAAGCAAAACAGTGGAAAAATTCATTAAGGCCCTGTTCCCACCAAGCAAACTCTCTTGTTTATCTGTTCATTATTACTTTATCTCCGTTCTGGGCCTAGTTGTGGCTGGGCTGAGCTCCGTGTTCTTCAACACCGGAGAGCAGCTGGTGTTATGAACATCAACTTGGCCCTCTGTTTATACCTTTCAAGGTTGTTACCAGCTCAGAGTTTGCTAGGCCTTTTCCTTTCTCATGGGAACCTTTCCACTTAAGGCCTGAGCCTGCAAAACTGAGAGACAAAAGCAGCTGAATAATAGAGTAAAACTGAGGCAGGCATATTGAGAGATGAAGCGTCCTGCTACATTCCACCCCGTGACTGCAGTCAATCACTTTACCTCATGAAGTGGCAATGCAGGTACCTCTTGCCTCCATGCTATATAAGTGTCCCTCATTTATAAGAATGCATCACAAACAGGTGATACTCATGCCTTTATGTTGGTATGAATTTAAATGAAAGCCAAATGACTATGGTGAGAAATATTAATTCTCTTGTTTTACTATACTATTTCAGTATTTCAGTGGTTGTGGTTTATGTGGAACCACTCACTGTAGATCACAATTTGTGCACCAATTTTTTTAGATATTGAAATATTTCTAAAACCAGACATAATTGAATTAATATGAACAGTGTTATGATAGGATGTAACATCAAGTTCAACATTCCAGTTGCTGTTAGTGACCACCCAAACAAGGTTTCCCACCATTGGTGCTCTCCTTCCTTCTTGACTCTTTCCAGGACATGATGTATTCTTTTTGAGTCATGGTGCACCGTAATCAGGATTCTCTGGCCTTCTTCTTTCATTTGTTGTAGCTCAGGGTAGTTTAATAGTTTCTTGACTAAAGTCATGTCCATACTGATTGGGGTTGAAGATATGATGTTGTATAACACATTGTCTTCTTGTAGAGTCTGGTATGTGGTCGTGGGCATAGAGTAGTTGGAATCACATCCTATTATAAAGGTAAAGTTACAGACACACAAGTTTGAAGAATTTTTAAGTTGTACTGTTTCATTTTCTATTGTTAGATTGCTAAAGAAAGTTCTTAAACATACACACCCTTCTCCAATATATACTATAGACAGATTCAGGATTATCACCAGAGTACATTTCAAAATGACAAATACTCTGTTTAGTATCTAGACAGACATCCTGAGCCCTTAGGGCATTGCCATCACAAAGGAACCCATACTGTCCCTTTACCATGCAAGCATCACTGTTAACTGTTTCCCAGTTATTGGTATGACTGTTTTTCCAGGCCCATACTCGATGCTCTATAGGGTATAATACAGTGTTGCCACTGTAGATCCCAAATGCCACAGTGGGATAGATGGTGTGTATCATGGCATCATGTATGATTATTACAAAAACAAATATGTTATTGTTATTTGGATTGTAAGTAAAATTAACAAGTTGCTACCATGATTGAAGTTTCTTCTCAGAGGGTGTAGCATGATTCCAGATCACCTTTGTAATTTCCATAGGTAAAAGCCCACTTTCTTCCTCTCTAATTATTGCAGCAATTGTGAATTGTACCCACAAGTGAGCTTGGATACAGCTCAGTGCTAATGAGGTATTGCTTTGAGCAGTTTCTAAAGGAATGGCAAATGCTGATGATTATTGTCATGTACTCTGTCTAAATTAGACAAGAGAATTGAGGCTAACCATTGGTTAGTTCCTAAAGCTAATAAAGGAAAAACAGTTGATCCATGGATTTTAAATCATTCACTATTGTATGTAGTTTGTTGGCATCACGTATTTTTGCATCATTGGTGTTTAACACACCTAGTCCAGTTCCCATCATGATTGTTCTAACTTTGGAAACTCATTTTCAGGTAATTTTTACTATTTTCTCATTGATACGGCGGCCACCATTGATTGCAATTTTGTTTTATCTTTTCTTTTTTTAGGGGATCCCCTGTAAATTGTCCTAGTGTTTCATGATGCACCCATAAAAGGTACAAGTTTTATGCGGCAATTAAGGCTCGGACCAAGTAAAGTATTTATGGAAGTAGCAATACGGAGATGTTGAGGGAAAACTGTACCTGCATACAGCCGCCAACTCAAATATTTCCAGGGAGCTTCCTCTTGGATTTTTCCAGGTGCTATTTGCAAACCATAAGTCGCCAGAGTCCACCACAATATCTGTGGACTACCAGCACTCCCGAAACCTCCTTGTCCTCGCTTGCGATCAGCAACAGCAGGGACAGAAAAAGCAATAACAAAAGCTGCGTCACTGACTGACCAGAGGGAATAGTACAGGGTGGTTGTTAAAAAAGGCCCGCGGCGGCGGCTGGGCGGGCGGTGCCGGCGCTCGAGAGGGCTAAGGCGGGGGGCGGAAAGTGCTTCTCTGCAGCTGCCGGTCCCTTTCTCAGGCTGGGGGTGCGGGACTGCATGTCGGCTGACATGTACTATTTATTTTCTGACCGCCCCCCCCCCCCCGGTCGGACATTTCTTTCTAATTTGATCCTCTTTTCCACAAGCAAATCACTTCACACCCACTCTGCCTACCATAAGCTGCTGAGCAAGGGCCTCAGCCAGCATAGATACTTAAGCGATTCTGAGCCCACATTCTGACACACTTTTAACAGCTCAGCAATCGAGTTAGCAGAGTGCCTAATTGGGGTGATTGCCTCCTGGCAGTCTACATTTGCATTTTCAAAAGCCAGCTGAAAAAACACATGAGCCGCATCCTCATTCTCTACCTGCCTTGAAATAGCTGTCTGAAGCCAATCTATGAAAGAAACATAGGCCTCCTGCGGCCCCTGTCTAATAGAAACAAAAGATGATTCCTGCCGCCCTGCCCCTGACACCTTACTTAAGGTCTTCAACGCTAGGTTCGCAGCCTGCTGGAACGCTGCCCGCGGCATTCCTGCTTGTGCCTGGGCAATAGCCCTTGCATTTGGTCCTAACAGTTCGTTCTCGCCGATTCCCAAACTAGCTGCAATGCCATCCATGACCCGCACCACAAACAACTCCTGACATTCAGCCCACCAAATAGCACACTGAAGCGCAAAGCATGCGTGTGGGGGTCGTTGTGCCGGGCGTGGGCATAGAGGGGCAGAAGCATTATTAGAGGGGTTGGAAGCTGGGGAGGCATCAGCTGAAGCGCTTGCCCCAACCGCTGTTTCAGGTTTCGAGTATACAGCAACTGAGACGCTCGCCTCGTCCTTGGTCTCAGCTGGAGCAGGGGTGTTAGCCGCTCGTTGACTTTCAAGCTGACGCATTATCTGCAACATTTGCTGCCACGGGGCTAATAGTTCCGTGGCCATCTGGTCCCCTCTCATCGCCCGATCCCATAGCTGGACCCCAGCCTCATCCCATACTTCTGTTGTAAAGATATTTACAGTGTCCACTTTGTCCCTGTGGGCGCTTACCCACTTCAACAGTTTTTTTCAGTGCTGGAGCTGAAATATGTACATATTTGCGTAATAGCCGCTCCATCAAGTTTAACACTGATTGTTCCTCGGTGGACATATGACTTCCCATGTTCCCTGCAGCTCACCTCTATCCCCGAGATGATTGAATGCCAGCTCCTGCTACCTTTCAGCAGCGTGTAGTTCTGCAGAGCTTGCCAACGGTCGGACTCGCTGGCCGATTCGCACACCATACACGGGGCACCATTTGCGGCAATTAAGGCACGGACTCCGTCGTGATTTCCAAGCGGAGATGCAGACAGAGACATTTATTCAGGCTTAAGCATTCGTATATATAGTCTACTTACCTATTGCAAGCTATGAGGACATTTCATAATATTGACATTGCTTAGCAACAGTCCATTCTGTTTTCAACATCTAGTTCCTTCTTCTACTTTCTCTGTTCTCCAGCTGCTTCTTGAGATATCGGTCGTGGGACACCAGCTTGTTTACCGATCCCACGGTTTGCCTCAGGCCGAGACGAGCAAATCAGAGGTACTTGCAGCACGGCTACCAGCCTCAGGATCATTGTTTTTCAAGCTGTGTATTCCCACAGGTGTATACTGATTCTCTTCCCTTAAGTACCCTTAATTTCCACAATATCTCAATTCAAGCATTGCACCTGATGTCACCTACTGCCTGACAAGGGAGAGGAGCTGAGGGAGTCCATGATCAACAGGTCGGTGTGCACTGAAGTCCACTTCGGTTCCTCCTCCCTGTCAGATTCAGCAAGACAAACCAGGCAAGGCTGTCACTATGGTCCCAAATCTGGGGTTCATCACCTGGTGTGCACGGAGCCAATCAAGCACACAGAGCTGAGATATTGTTTTATTCCAGTGTTGCGCAAGGTTGGGTGCTAGGTGATAATTTCACAAAGCTGCACTTCAAAGTCTGTAATATCAAGTGTTAGTGGAATCATTATAGATACTCTGATACCGCTGGCTCTGATCCAGAGAATGAACCTTCCGATAAGGATCAGCATACACAGACTACAAAAGTCTGGTTTTGTTTGTTTGTTTTCCTTTTCAGAAGTAATAATAAAAGGAAACCAATACACAAACTAGCAACAAAACAAAACAATCACAAAGAGTGACAAACTTGAGTAAGCTGGAAAGGAAAAGGACCTTTTTAAATTAGAAAAGGACATGATGTCAGATTACCAATTATAGGAACAATTATTTTCCTGCTAAAGAAACAAACCAGGCTTAATAAAATCAAAGAAACAATGCTAGAATAAAGACAAACAATGATTGGAAGGACAACATTGTCAGGTTCTGGAATAGTAACAGGAACGTTGTGTTGCTGTTTGTCATCTGATATCAGAAGTAGGATTTCTTGCTGAGGCCTAGTTGCCTCCACCATCCAGTAGGATACTGTAAAAGAAAAGGGAAACTCCCTCGGCAGGGAAAGGCCAGGCATGTTACCCCATTTAAAAAGAAGGAAAAATCCATTGTGAACTGACTGTATATTTTGTATACATTATCACTTTGCATATAGTCTGGGGTAGGAAGAGTAGAAAACCAAAGGCAAGGTCCTGCAATAGTAGTTTTTCAGCAGGCCTGTTTTTTTTGTTTTTTTAAAGGCAATTAATAATTCAGAAATAAGTATCAGGCTCTGCTTTATCAGACCACTGACAGGTCATAAAACACTGAGTGAGAAGGCCTAAAGTTTGCCTGGTGCTTACAGGGTGTTTTTTTTTTTTCTTCAAGGGAACCTGGGTTTCTGCCCCCCTGTAGGATGTTTTCGGTTTCTCTCTTTTTTGTCTTGCTGCCTGTTCTATTGCAGCCACTGTTTCTGCTATGCGAGCTGCTGGCTGATCTCGTAACAATGTGTGGGGGAGTTCCAAGGATAGTGCCTTTCTCCCAAGCTCATGCTGTTGCTGTGCTGTGCAGGGAGGCTCATATTTCTTTTGGTCTTTTATCACACAAGCAGAAGTACAAATTTGCACCTGGTTTCTGAAGGATTTTTGCCCTTAGTGTTTTAAAGCTTTGTCTGGTGGTTTAGCTTGCCTGTTAGGATCTGACCAGTCTGTGTCTCTTGCATGAGTCACTATATCATGGAAAATTTCTGCCCATGTAGGAATCAGCCGTCCTGGCTGACCAACTTGTGTCCCCTGATTGTGAAACAGATCTGCTCCAATGCCATCTTTGCACCTCCCCAAATAACCTTTTAGGTCTGTCAGAGCATCCCTGAAAAGAGGTCTTATCATATCAGGGTTCACCTCAGCAGTGATTGGAGTGTTTCTGTCAGCATGATCGTACATTGCCTGTACACAGGCTGCTTTTGTAATAGCAGTTAACAGACCATCAAGTGAATTAGTAGGTATAATAGTTGGTTCTCCCCTATCCTGTGGATCCATTCCTCCAGTCCAATATGCAACTTGGCTAGTAATAGAATGAGGACTGTTATCAGAAGGGGGGCCAAGACTTAGCGGGACTGCCGGAGTGCAAAACCCACTGGCTTCATTGTTATCTAGCATTACTGGTTCTCCTCCGGTAAGGCACACCCTCCATAAATACCGAGTTGCTGTTTCTCCCGGTCGCTGCGTGTATTTATCCTGTAATGTTGACATCTGCAGAGGGTCCCCAGGAGAACTCCTAGTTGCAGTTCTCCTTTGGCCTCTCTGCGGCCCCTCTGATACCTCAGTTTTAATTACAGGTCCCATTTTTAGTTCCGATTCCTTCCCCTCTTCGGGGTCCAACAATTTCATTATTACAGGGGCAGAGGCAGTGGTAGCAGCAACCAGCTGCAGAGAAGCAGCAGGATCGGCGCCTGCAGCGGGGGCAGCAGTGACGCTTCCCGCGGCAGGAGCGGTGCCTGTAACCTGATCAGCGGCAGCCGCCGGAGGAGAGAGGGGGGCATCGGTCCCGGTAAAGCCTCCCCTGACCGCGCTTGCTGTAGCAGCAGCGGTATAAGTCTCTGCTGTTCAGAGAGAGGAGGGAGTCGGTAAAGATAACCATTCATCCTCCTCAAAATCTAAGCTTTTCCAAATCTCACCATCCCAGTCCTCTGATGATGTTATTAGTTTTCGAACTTGTCTAACACCTATAGCGTTAGGGGCTTTTGGCACGATTATTTCCACATTCTTCTCCAATCGATCATACCTTACTTTGATGTCTCTCAGTTCTCGTTTTGATTGCAAACTTTGAAACATTTCTGTTCATTCCAAAATAGTAACCCTTTTGAGAGCTAGTTCTTTCCATTGCTATGCAGCTGTTAAGCAGATTCTTAAAACGACATATTACACCTTTCCCCTTTGTATCCTTTAACGAGCCTCTGTTCTTATATATTCTAGTTAGAATGGTCTCCCAATTACACCAACTAGCTTCCGACCAAGGGTCGCTAGGCTCAAGCTGTATATTGTGCCTCTTAAGATACTCAGTTAAGCCCATTATCCGTTTTTCAACGCAGTCTGCCATCCTGAAGGATCCTTATCGGACTCTGAAGAGAGTCACGGTACCCTGCTCGCTGCGCCAATTGTCCCGGATGGAATGCACGGCAGACGAGATGTATATGCAATAATCAAGATTTATTGCATATAACGTGGGGTCTTAACTACATAAGATCAGAGGCTCTCACACAGCAAAAATGTAGAAAAATCAGGAGATCCGAACAGAAGTGCAGTTTGAATACAAAGAGTATATTAGCAGTGAATTATACTACTTAATTCAATCAAACAACAAAGGTTAACCATTAAAATGCCAACAACTTACTTATTATTAAACTCTACACTAGGCCTAGAATATTAATTATCACTCTTAACGGTCCTTACGATCTCAAACTTAATGTTGAAAGCTGCCTAACATTAAGTTCACTAGTAAAGACAATGAAAGAGTAATATTTCTCACCCTTGCCAGACTACAGCTGGGTATCCTTGGGTGTAATTCTCGAGAATTAATCTCTCTGGCAGGCATCCCTGCTGGAGAGGAGAAGGTCCAGCAACCTCCTGGGAAAGTGCATGGAAGTCTTCCCGATCAAAAATGGGACCAGGCTTTTATAGAATAAAGTGGATTGACTGCTGTCATTTAAACACTAGCTGTACCTCCAAAATCTCTCGTTGGAGAATAAAAGCAAAACAGTGGAAAAATTCATTAAGGCCCTGTTCCCACCAAGCAAACTCTCTTGTTTATCTGTTCATTATTACTTTATCTCCGTTTTGGGCCTAGTTGTGGCTGGGCTGAGCTCCGTGTTCTTCAACACCGGAGAGCAGCTGGTGTTATGAACATCAACTTGGCCCTCTGTTTATACCTTTCAAGGTTGTTACCAGCTCAGAGTTTGCTAGGCCTTTTCCTTTCTCATGGGAACCTTTCCACTTAAGGCCTGAGCCTGCAAAACTGAGAGACAAAAGCAGCTGAATAATAGAGTAAAACTGAGGCAGGCATATTGAGAGATGAAGCGTCCTGCTACACCTCCCATGAGGTGCTGTCCTTCAGGAGACTCCACAGAGCCACAGCCTGCTTTGGGAACAGTCACCTCCCCTTGTTACCGAATATTGTAACCAATAAAACACTCCAAACCAAATGATAGTTTAGAAAGCTGACATTGGTTTATATACATCAGATAAATGAGTATTTGTAAAATTCCTGAGAAATACCTACTGGTTATGGACTTAGGCTGTTTTGCCCATATATGGTTATAATTCATAGTTTAACAATCCTACTCTTTGCAACTCAAGTCAGTAAAATCAGGATGGTTTTGTAAATCAGCTGGTATTGTAAAGCATCCCGCTTCCTTGGCAGGTCTTGGGTTTTTTTGGGAGACTTGCTTATCTTTGGCATGTAAGCTCACTTATCTTGTTTGTACATAGTTTACACAAGGAAGTCTGGGTTATTTAAGCCTCTCATATCAATCACTGAAATCTGGAACGTTTCTGGTATCACCCTGTTGTGGGGTCCTCCATGACTGCAGGTCCATATGTGCTTCACCGTGGTCCTCGGGCTGCAGGTCTACAGCTGCTCCATCATGGTCCTTCATGGGATGCTCCACTGTGCTCCTCCGTGGGTTGCAGGGGGACAGCCTGCCATCTCAACCACGTGCTGCAAGGGAACCTCTGCTCGGGCACCTCCTTCCCCTCCTTGCTCACTGACCTTGGTATCTGTTGCTCTCACCACCACTCTGGCATTGCTCTCCCATCTGCTCTCCACCCCTCCCCCCCCCCCCCCCCCCCCCCGCCCCTTTCATATGTTAATCGCATTGTCTCTGATGGCTCGGCCTTGGCCAGAGGTGTGGCTGCATTGTTTGGAGCCGTGGGAGCTTTTCAGCAGCTTCTTACAGGAGACAACCCTGGGAGCCCACTACCAAATCGGCACCTTGCCAAACCAACACAAGGAGAAACAGGCCTGCAAATACATCAAGTAGAGTCTGCCTAGCCGATTTCATTTGACAGAAATGAAAGTGGCGCTCTTGTTCTGGCCAGCACCATCCTAGATGGAGAATATTCTAGTTCAGAAGTAGATGTTGCTGTAACCAAATCTGACAGCAATAATTTAAATACTTTGGTTTCATCTGTAAACCATTCATGTCTTCACCTTCTACAGTAATTACTAAGGTTGTCCTTTCTATCAAAAGCCAGTGCTTCCTTGGAACAGGAGACATGGAGTAAATTCTCAGTAGGAGTTTTGGTATAGCTTTGGCTTGCACATTATAATTTAGTAATTTGAACCCTACGATGACACTCCTTCAGTTGCTAGAGTTGCAGTTCTAATTAACTGATGATGCTTCCTTAAAGATTAATGCATTTTATTATGAATGCTATATTGTAGGCAGAAAATACAAGAAACATAGTTTGAACTACAACAGCTTCTATAACATGCTTGAGTTTACTATGGTATCTTTCAGCCCTTACAAAGAGCTGTTCTAGTTCAAACTACCTTTCTTGTATTTTTTGCCTACAATATATCATTCATAGGTAGAGGTTGTGCCTCTCTTTGTAGGGGCTTAGTATTTCAAGAAAACAGGTTTAAGCCTTGCTAGAGGTTTGCAAAACTGTTCTGAAAGGGAGAAACTAGCAATATATATACCCTGAACCATGTCATAATGAAACAGAGAGGTGTCTTTTACTTAAAATTGCATGAAAGTTATGTGTCTTCAGAGTGCTCGTGAGTTTTAGACTGCTTCATGAGTGTTTACACTGTGGTGGCTTGTTAGCTGAAGTAGTGGTGAGGAAAAAAGTTCAGGGACTGTTTACATGTCAGGTCACCAACTTAACTGACATTTCTGGGTTTTTTTGCAATTTGATAATTCTCTGAGAGTGCAGTGGAGAGAGGACAAATGTTACTCCTGTGTGTTTGTGTTTGTACCTACTGTCTTTGCGTGTAAGCTGTTGCATTTTTGGTCCAGCCAGTTTTGCTTACATTTACATTTTAAACTAGTGAAAACTTATTAAAATAATTCCTGAGACAGATTTGCAAGTATGCTTTACCATGTGCTGTGACCAGCGGGGAAACTCAATGTATACTTAAGTAGGATTTAGGCTGTAGTTTCATGTACATTTCTTGCAGTGTCAGTATGGGCTGGAGTTGCTCTCAGCTATTTCTTTCTGTCTTTTCACTATTCCTTTAGTTGTGCCAGCGGAAGTGGGGGTTTTGTTTTGTGTAGCCTGGATTGGTGATGTGGGTCAGGGAAATTATCCAGTGAAAATCGTGGTTTTGTTGTGTTGTTTTGTTTTTTTCCTCCTAGCTGGGTCCATTCCTTCATTCAGTTCAGGATGTAAGACCACAGAGAGGAGCTTTGGCAAAACCTGAGAGGTCAGAGTAGGGAGCAAGAATGAGAGTCAGTGGCTTGTGCAGTTCTCTGCAGCTCCCACTGCTTCCCTAATGCTGAGACCATACCCGTAGGTGTGTTAGTCTGAGGTGCTATGGATTTCCCAATTCTAATCATAAGCAATTAATGGAATACTTTATTACCTTTCTTCTACTCTATGCTTATGCTAAGGCAGCAAATCTCTCTTTGAGGAGGAGGGAGGGAGACTCCTTTGTATGTGGCTCATCTGGTTTCTCCTAGCCAGCTCTTAATATATATTTTAGGCCTGGCTGCTGAAGAATTTTTTCCAAAAAACAAGATGGAAGGAGGAAGCAATAACCTTCTTCTGCCACTCAAAACAGAGGAGGAAGAAAATTGCCTAATAAGTGTCCCTTCCCCTAGGTGGCTCTTTCAAGTGTTTGGTTTATCTGATGTAGTTCTGCATGTAAAAAAGTCCATGTAATTTAGCCAAGGTGGGCAAGCTTCTTCCTATTTCCATCTTTGGTTGAAAAAAAAAGGAATGTATGCTGGTCTGCTTCCTGAAACGTATCCAGGTTGGCTGAGAAAATGGAGAGTTGTTTCCTCTGCAACATCTGTTGTTCCTTAGGTCTTTGTTGTTCATTAAATAACCTGATGCTCAACACTTCATCTCTAGCCCTAAGAAAGCACACAGTACACTGCAATGCAGCATAGTCACAGCTGCTTGAAAATGCTTGGTATACGAGCATTTAACTGTCCGTTGCAGTACAAGCTGTAAAAGTAGGTAAGGGACAAGTTAAGGTCATTTGAAACTTCCTTTTTTAGGCCTCTTATGAATGAAATATGGGTTTGTAGAGATGACCAAGAATGAGATCTTTTGAAAGTGCAGAGCTCACAGGAGAGAACCATGTCTTAGCCTGCATAATTGAAATGTAAGAGTTCAGTTTGTTCTTAAATATAACTTGTGAAGAGTTGCCAACTTTAAAAAGGGTGCAGTTTAGCACTGGAGTTTGTCTTTAAAAATAGTTGCAAGACTAGTAATTTATATTTAACTGCAATAAAAATAAAGATACTTATTGGTTATGAGTCACCTTAGCTTTTCTCTCTTGAAATGCAAATTTTAATTGTATGATCTTTATGCTGAATTGTCCTTTTGATTCCCTTCACTCACTTCTTTAACACATGAACAAACATTTCTTCTCAGGATTTTCTGTTTTGTACTAATCATATTTAGAAGCTGTTAATAACCATATTTATCCACCTTGCAAAGTCTGAATGATTTATTTAGAGTTTATAAAGTCATCTTGTTTGGTTGATTTGATAGAGACATCCATAGATGACTGAAGGATTTATTCAGTTTGTGTACACTGTCACTCCAGTACTTCTCCATTACCTCTGCCCTTACCCACCTGTACTTGTTTATTATTTTATCCTAAATGATGCAGAAGAGTATAACAAAAAAAACTGAATGGGAAGAGTGAATGAGATCAAAGATGTGAACGTGTGGTTTCACAGGCTAAACAGGTACATAATTACAGAGTTGTATAATTGTCAACTGAAGTGTTCAGAAATCATGAAATCAAAAGACTTAAATAACATGTCCTGGTTTGAGGTGGGAGGGGGAGGGGATTGAAAGCATTATTGTCGCTGGTTTAATTGCCGATCCTGAGTCAAACTGTGACATAATAATAAAGAACTAAGAAATAATTTTGTAATTCCATGGTTATTTGCACCCTCTAATGCTTTAGGGGTTTGCAGATTTCAAACTGTCTTCTGCAACTAAAAAGAGAAGTTCAAAAATTATTCAAAGGTCATAAAGCAGGTGCAAATAAAACTTTACTGTTTTAAATGTGCCAAATGGTAAGTAGAAAACACTGAGAAATTTAAGATTGGGATTATTCCAGGAAGATTTTTGAAGATAGCAGCTGCCTGTCCTAGTATCAAGGTGTTCAGCTTTTTCAAATGCTAAGCTAGTAGTGAAACATAAACCTGTTAATACTAAATCTTGCTAGGATTGGAATGCCTGTAGACCATCAGTCACTTTCCTGTTTCCAAATCCCTCAGAGGAGCCAGAAATAGCATGTGATGTGGTTGACTTCTGTGCTGATGACATTTTTTTTTCTTTTCTTTTGAGGATTACTGAGATAATTGCAATGGTGATAAGGTAAAAAACACCCAAATTATATGATTCTCAAGAAGAGTGTTACCTGGAATCATCCTGAGGAAGTGTTATAAACATGACATAAAGCTAAATCCAAATTAAAAATATCTGTCCGCTTTACATCTGAAAGTAATTGTAAATTTGAATCTTATAACACTCTGTAGTGTCTAAAAAGGAGATGTACTAAATGTTTCTAAACTAGTGTTTTTATCAGCAAAGGTGATTTAGAGGCATTACTGGAACAAAAGCAATGGGGAGGCACATGGGGAGCTATTTTTTAATAGTACATGTAAGTATACCAAATGAAAACATAAAACTAGGAAAGTGGAAGCTCAATAATTGTGAAATCCCTTTAATGCTTGTGTCAGTTTGGCACCGAGTTGGCAGTCGAACCAATAACAATAACACTTTAGATTCACCCCTTCCCCCCCTCCTCCCCTAAGGTAGGGAAACAGGGAGAAAAATGAGAAAGAGGCTTTCTGGGTTGAAAAGTGAAACTGATTGATTTTAATTATTAGTGATTGATTTTAATTATTAGTGATAAGGGAATATATATATATTTGTAAAGGGATGTGCAACACCCGATCCCCTCCCTCCTCCCCTAACCACTCTCACAGCAATTCTTCTCCCTGGTGGCTCCCAGCTGAGTGTCCGGGCACACGGATGGGGTCCTCAGATGTCAGCTGTAAAGAAAAATGAAAAAAAAGAGAGAGAGAGAGTGAGCCAAAGAGAGGGTGATAGAAGCGACAGTAAGCAGAAAAGTGAGTGGAAAAGGAAAAAGAAAGGCTTGATTCCGTGATGTCTTAACCTATACTGAAAGCCAAATAGAAAAAATATTATGAGAAGGGAATATTCTGATTTGCTGATCCTGCCTTCGGTCTAATCTGCTCCCCTGTAGCGGGGGGAGGCTGCAGACAGTCAGAAGTGACCTTGGTTATTATCAGTCCGCTGGCACCGCTAAAAAGTTCACTGAAAGGAATAAAAAAAAATCAGCAAAGAGCTTGCTCAAACCAAAACATTCCACCCCTATTCCATTCTCATAATATTTTACACATTGTCTATAAGTTATCAAATTAAGAATTCTCTCCCAGTGTTAGATTTCCTTGAGGTACATACTGAACTTGACCATCTTCCATCATTACACACCAAG
The DNA here is from genome assembly GCA_020745705.1 of Hemiprocne comata. NCBI lineage: Eukaryota > Metazoa > Chordata > Aves > Apodiformes > Apodidae > Hemiprocne > Hemiprocne comata. The sequence continues at coordinate 11,602,112 of CM036615.1, forward strand.
TATGTCCAGGTCCCTGAGCAAAAGCAACACCCCGGACAGGTTTGCATTTGCCTGAAGCAGGATAAACCCAAACACTTTTTTCCCAACAGATTTCTTTCACATACCACTGGGACTTTATCCCCATCCACTGTCTGCAAAAGGTCTGACTGAGCAGGACGGGCTCTACTGATGGATCCCCTGGTATTAACTAGCCAAGTGGCCTTTGCTAAATGTTTGTCCCAATTCTTAAAGGTTCCTTCCACCTCCCATTGCCTCCAGGGTAGCTTTCAACAGACCATTGTGCCTTTCAATCTTCCCCGAGGCTGGAGCACGGTACGGAATATGGTATATCCACTCAATACCATGTACTTTGGCCCAGTCAGTTACAAGATTGTTCTTGAAATGAGTCCCATTGTCCGACTCAGTTCTCTCTGGGGTACTGTGTCGCCACAAGACCTGCTTCTCAAAGCCCAGGATGGTGTTCCGGGTTGTGGCATGAGGCACAGGATATGTTTCCAACCATCCTGTACTTGTTTCCACCATTGTAAGCACATAGCGCTTACCCTGGCGGGTCTGAGGCAGTGTGATGTAATCAACTTGCCAGGCCTCCCCATACCTGTACTTTGACCACCTCCCCTCATACCATAAAGGTTTTAACCTTTTAGCCTGCTTAATTGCGGCACATGTTTCACACTCATGAATCACCTGTGAAATAGTGTCCATGGTTATGTCCACCCCATGGTCACGAGCCCATCTATATGTTGCATCTGTTCTGGTTTAAATATTAAAGGTGAACCCCAGACAACCAGAGGACAGAATTGCTCTCTATTACCCCCCACCTCCTCCCTCCCAAGGGAAGATAGAAAGGGGAATAAGAGAGACTTCAACTTTGGAAATTGAAACTAGAAACAAGTTTACTATAACACAACGAAAAAGGGTAAAATGGAGGGGGGGGGGGTGTGGGAAGTGAGAAAACGGAGGCGGGGGGGGGGTGAGTAAATATTTATATACAAATATACAAAACCGATCTCAAGGATGGCAAGGATATGGGGAACGCAGGGCCGCTCCAGGAGAGGTCCACGGCTCCTCACAGCACCCGATGTAGTTGGATTCTGGAGCGAGCACGTGGGAAGCTGAAGGAAACCAGCAGCACACCCGGCAGGGGAAGAGGAGTAGGAGGAAGGAGAGCGCGGCTTCCGGTCCTGGTGGCTTTTATAGATTGGGACAGGAAGTGGGCAGGAATACTGACCCCTGCCAGTCTCTCAGGGTGCTAAGGACCCCCTCTCTCTCCGATAGGTGTCCAACACAGTGCTGGGGTCTCCCAAACCATAACAGCATCTCTGCCCTGATGACCTGAGGCATCATGGGCCCATCGAGCTAAAAACAGCTCACCTTTGTGTTCCAAGTCTAAGTCTATTTTAAACACTTGGGCAGCCTCATCTGCTCGTTGGTTGTGTTGATGTTCCTCATTAGCTCGACTCAGAGGCACGTGTGCATCTACATGGCGCACTTTCACAGCCAATTTCCCTACCCAAGCAGCGATGTCTTTCCATAGGCCAGCCACCCAAATTGGCTTACCCTTTTGCTGCCAGTTGTTCTGCTGCCACTTTTTTAGCCACCCCCGCAAGGCATTTGCTACCATCCATGAATCAGAGTAGAGATAGAGTTTTGGCCACCCTTCTTGTTCAGCAACATCTAAAGCCAGATGGATGGCTTTTACTTCTGCAAACTGACTTGATTCTCCTTCATCTGCTTCTGCAAGAAGCCATGTAGGATTCCATACGGCAGCTTTCCACCTCCGACGGTTTCCTACAAGGCGGCAGGAGCCATCAGTGAACAGAGCATATAGTTTTTCAGCCTCAGGCAGTTGATTATATGGTGGTGCTTCTTTGCCTCGTTTCACCACTTCTTGAGGTGGCATTCCAAAATGTGTGTCTTCTGGCCAGTCTGTAATAGCTTCTATGATTCCAGGACGATTGGGGTTCCCTATCCTAGCCTGCTGGGTGATTAAAGCAATCCATTTACTCCAGGTAACTCCAGCTCTAACTCCTTCATATGCTGCCAATATTTCCTTTTCAGTTATGGTGTAATTGGCCTCGGAACCTCTGTAGCTTCTACTCCAAAATCCCAGGGGACAACCACGAGTTTCCCTTGGTGCTTTCTGCCAGAGGCTCCATGTAGGACCATTGTGCCCAGCTCCAGTGTAGAGTATATTTTTCATGTCTGGACATGTTCAAATTGGTCCAAGGGCTACCGCATGCACAATCTCGTCTTTAATAATATCAAAAGCATCCTGTTGGTCGGCACCCCACTCAAAGTCATTCTTCTTCTGAGTCACCTTGTAAAGAGGTTGCACGATGTGACTATACTCAGGAATATGCATCCTCCAAAAACCAACCGTTCCTGAAAAGGTTTGAGTGTCCTTTTTGTTCATCAGTGGTTCATTGCTGCTATTTTGTTAATCACATCCACTGGAATTTGGTGACGTCCATCTTGTCATCTAATTCCCAGGAACTGGATCTCTCGTAAAGGTCCTTTGACCTTGCTCCTTTTGACCGCAAAATCATCTCTCAAAAGAATCTGCATTAACTTTTTACCTTTCTCAAAGACTTCCTCTGGCGTGTCACCCCACACAATGATGTCATCGATATACTGCAGGTGTTCTGGAGCTTCACCCTTCTCCAGTGCAGCATAGATCAGTCCATGGCAAATAGTTGAGCTGTGTTTCTACCCCTGGGGCAGTCGATTCCAGGTGTATTCGACTCCCCTTCAGGTGAAAGCAAACTGTGGCCTGCACTCTGGTGCAAGAGAAATAGAGAAAAAGGCATGAGCGATGTCAATAGTGGCATACCACTTTGCTGCTTTTGACTCCAGCTCATAGTGAAGTTCTAGCATGTCTGGCACAGCAGCACTGAGTGGTGGTGTAACCTCATTCAGGCCACGATAGTCCACTGTCAGCCTCCACTTGCCATCAGGCTTCCGCACTGGCCAGATAGGACTGTTGAAGGGTGAGTGAGTTCTGCTGATCACGCCCTGGCTCTCCAGTTGTCGAATCAGCTTATGGATGGGAGTCACAGAGTCTCTGTTGGTGCGATATTGTCGTCTGTGCACTGTTGAAGTGGCAACTGGCACCTGTTGGTCTTCAATCTTCAGCAACCCTACTAGGGAAGGGTCATCTGAAAGGCCAGACAAGGTATGCAGTTGTTCAATGTTCTCAGTCTCTACAGCTGCTATACCAAAGGCCCACCGGTACCCTTTTGTGTCCTGGAAATATCCTCTTTTGAGATAGTCTATTCCAAGGATGCAAGGAGCATCTGGGCCAGTCACAATAGGGCACTTCTGCCACTTATTACCAGTGAGGCTTACATCACCTTTGACAATGGTCAGTTCTTTAGATCCTCCTGTCACTCCAGAAATAGTAACGGACTCTGTCCCCTTGTGATCTGTGGGAAACTTCGGCTGGTCCGAGGGACTGGAATGCAAGTTTGAAGTTGCCCTTGAGCAAATAACCGTGCCCTTGAAGAGGCCTGAGAATCTTGAGAAGAGCTGAATAAACAAGATAAGCGACTGCCAGGTGAAACATCTGCCGAACCACTAGATGGGACATGAAAAAGAAGACTATCGAAGTTACAGCAGAGAAAAGTTGTCCAATTGTGGACTGTTGATTTTTGCTTTACCAATGAGATGTAGACACACATGTATAGGAGAGAATATAAAAAGGTTGGTTAGAAGAATGAAGTGGTCTTTTTGCACGCAAGCTTGTGTCGTGTCCGTCCCAACAACGACACTGATCCGATGGCATTAAGGTGCACTGTGCACCAGTGTCAACCAAGGCTTTATACCTTTGTGGTTCCAATGTGCCAGGCCACCAAATCCACACAGTCCAATACATTCGATTGTCCCTCTCCTCCCCCTGGCTGGAGGCAGGGCACCTCTAATACTGACCATTGGAGGTCAATGCACCATCTCGGTTTAAAGACTGGTTGCTGGAAATCGAAGATGCCTTTTTCCAGGAAGAACCATCTACCGCACCTTTTATACCTAGCAGCTCTTGTACATGTAGCTGGAGAATATAAGTGGGTTTATTATCCCAGGTTCTCATATCCTCTTTGTAATAATTATGTGGAACCACAGGTGACATCGAAGTGGGTCCCGTCTCTCTTGTTGCTGTTTCGTAGCAGGGCGTCTCCTCTTGATGGCTGCAACACGAGCCCAGTTGTTCTTAGGGAGATACTGGGGTATAGGAAGAGACTGGGGTTTACCTTCCAGATCTGTCCAGATTCCTTCTGTCAGTCACCTTTTCAATGGCTGTGGTGTGGAACTGACGATAATCACAAAACATATCTCCATACTGTTGTGCTTTGAAAGCCAATTCACGCACCGTTGGTCTATCGGATTAATCAAAACATCCCATGAAAGAGAATATATGGGCATGTGTCGCTGGTACAGCCTGCACAAACCTCCGGAACATGGGCGTGTCGCACACAACATCATCAGGATTTAGAAACCCTTGGTCATCATAGATCACTTCTCGCACTGCTAATTCTCTCAAACATGTGATGGCTCTTTCAAGAGTGGGCGCTCTGCTTTGGCATGGGTCAATGTCACCCTTATGGGGGTACCTGCTCCGTATGGCTGAAAGAAGGCGGCTCCACAGGTTGATATTTCCTGTCTTATCATCAATTTCTCTATCAATACCAGCATCTTTAGCCAGGGATCCCAACTGTCTGGCTTCTCTTTCGTCCAGGGTGTAGGTGTCGGCTCCACCATCAAAACATCGGAGCAGCCAGGTAAGAAGCCCCTCATTTTCATTGCGGGTAAAGTCCTTTCTCATGAGACGCAATTCCTTTAGGGAGAAAGGCTGTAGCAGATCATCATCCTTATCTGCTTGAGAAGGGCCTGCTCCTCCATCTGCTTGAGAGGGGCCTGCCTGTTTCTTTACTTGAGAAGGGTCTGTTCCATCATCTGGTTTAGAATCGTCTGCTTCCTCAGTTACGTCTTCTGATGCTCCTTGAAGAAACTCTGGATATTTCAGATGGGAGTGGGTATAAGGATCTGTCGCCTTTACTTTGCCCCTGGTCACAGGATTAACTTTTACTCATCTGAATCGAATGGGAGTGGACTTAATCTTTGCAGAAATAGCTGCTTTTGTAGCAGCACCAGTGGTGGCAGCAGCAGCAGTAGTGGTAGCAGCAACAGTGGCACCATTAACAGCAGTGGCAGCAGCACTTCCTGGGGGGAATTGGCAGTGAGTGGAACAACACCTCACTCTACACATCCACAGGACACTATAAGCATTCAACAGAAGCATCCCCAGTGAAACTATGCTATTTAGATCAAGAGCTGGGATATTCATCCTGAGTGGGAGTGGAAAGGAAAAACTGAGTCTGCCATTACCAACATAGACCTTCCTATCCACATGCACATACACACTGCACACATACAGTATCCCTATACAGATCAATATCACGACCCCTGTTATCACTAAATAGTTTATTACACGGTTGATTATGGCTATAGTCTTATCAATAAACCACAGAACAATAACAAGAACAGATACACTAAGCAGTAGTAGTATACCAGCTGCATAGGACATGTGCGACTGCATGTCGGGTGCAGAATTCATCTGTTCGGTTTTCAACCCATCCATACCTTCAGTAGACATGCTGTCCATTCAGCTCCTGCCTGGCTCACCAATTAATTATTGTGTTGGTTTGGCACCGAGTTGGCAGTCGAACCAATAAAATAACACTTTCGATTCACCCCTTCCCCCCCCTCCTCCCCCAAGGTAGGGAAAGAGGGAGAAAAATGAGAAAGAGAGGCTTTCTGGGTTGAAAAGTGAAACAGATTGATTTTAATTATCAGTGATAAGGGAATATATATATATTTGTAAAGGAATGTGCAACACCCGATCCCCTCCCTCCTTCCCCAGAGACTCTCACAGCATCTCTTCTCCCTGGTGGCTCCCAGCTGAAGGGGGGAGTGTCTGGGCGCACGGATGGGGTCCTCAGATGTCGGCTGTAAAGAAAAATGAAAAAAAAGAGAGAGAGCGCCAAAGAGAGGGTGATAGAAGTGTCAGTAAGCAGAAAATTTAGAGAAAAAGGAAACGAAAGGCTTGACTTCCGTGATGTCTTTACCTATACTGAAAGCCAAATAGAAAAAATATTATGAGAAGGGAATATTCTGATTTGCTGATCCTGCCTTCGGTCTAATCTGCTTCCCCATAGGGAGGGAGGCTGCAGACAGTCAGAAGTGACCTTGGTTATTATCAGTCCACTGGCAGTGCTAAAAAGTTCACTGAAAGGAAAAGAAAAATCAGCAAAGAGCTTGCTCAAACCAAAGCAATGCTGCTGTCAGTTACCCAGTGGAACATTTTAGTCACTTTGTGGAATTGGCATATTTAGGAGTATTTCAGGAAGATAAATATCTTTATGAATCTGTAAATTGTACAGTGCAATGATAGAATAGATCAGATAATGCAACAGATCCTTTCCAACTCAATTATCTAGTAAACGTAAAAGAAATGTAGAGTTTGCATGTTTAAAGTAGAGACCAAATTTGTAAATATCAAGAAAACTAAAAGGTATGGCCCCCACACCAACTATTAATTCATCCTCTAGTACACTTGAAATTTTTTGTGTTGCGGTATATGCTGATAAAATCTTGCCTTTAAATATGTATGTTGTGGTTATAGTAGCTATGGGGAACTTTTATTCAAATAAGTGCCATGGTGCTTTGAAGGCATTGAACTGATTCATTCCATGCATTTAGCTACTGATGTCAATCATGCAGTCAGATAAAATGCTTTTACTTGTATTTAACTCTTCAATTTGTCCAGCTTGCCACCACACACATTCTGTGCAGGATTTATAAAATTTATATGAAAGGACTTGTAAAACTGTTAGATATTTGTTAATATTTGAAATCCTTTATGCTATGAGTTAAAATAATACGTGACATGTTGTAGTCTTATAACATTGTAAAGCTTCAACTCTGGAGAGTCTTGACAACTGGAGCTTCTACACTTGAAAATGGTGGTGGTTATAGAAGACTGGAAAAGGGACTTTGCTTGAAATAATGTTTTAGATTGCATAGGTGGCATGGAGGGAGCGTGAGGGAAGAGACATACTTTCTTTTCCCCCCACCCTGCTTGCTCATACAATTTAGGTGCACAGGCTGTACTGTATGTCTTTCAAATTAAAAAGGTTTCAGATCTGCTTGTTTTGAGTCTTTTCTTAAATTAGATTGCCAGCTCAGTGTGACAAGAACCACATCTTCCTGTGTTTGCCCTGAGCCCTGAACCTGGTCCCTGGTTGTCACGATCCAATATTCAGATATGTGGCAATTTTTTATGATCTCGCCAGGACAAAACAAAGGTGCACAAACAGACACTGGCGCTGGTGTGCAGTCTTACGGGAGATCGGGCAGAACCCCCTTGCTTTCTAACACTCCTCACCGAAGTGGGAGGTTAGGGGCGGCTGGAGTCTGCCTTCCCTCTCCTGGTAAGGAGCCACACAGCAGCTGCACCCATTTGTCCGGCAGAACCTGTGAAAAGGTTTGAAGGTAATCCCAAATGGTGAAATTAAGATGCAAACGAGGTCAGATGTCACGAGCACACCGAACTTTATTGGAGTTACACAATAAAGTCCCTAGAAGGGGACAGGACAGGGAGGAAAACAGAAACAAAAGAAAGGAGAAAGCAGAATTACGGAGATTAGCAATATAGGATAGTTACCACCACGGTCCAGCAACGTCGTCGGTGGGGAAGCGCTTCGCTGCACCCATAGTGTCCCAAACTTTTATACAGTTCTTACCCACTGCCCCCCACCCCTCTTTTCTCCCAGTACAGGGGAGGAAATTCCTCTGTCTTCTCCGTGCTCCTCCGAGATGGGGGGAGAGAGAGGGGGGTATGGTGCCGGGCTATACCTTGCAGATGGTCTTTGTCAGGCTAATTAACAAGATAAGCCATTGATTGGGCCAGCAACATGGACTAATTTCCATGTGAAACGGGATGAGACAACTTGGCACCTCAGGATGGTTTATTAGGTGGAGGTCAGCTTGCCCTTTACTTTTCTGGCCAAGTCAGTGATTTACATGAAGTCTCAAGGCCTGGTTATAGCTGGATATCCTGCTCTCCTAGCTCAGCATGTCCCACATCAAACTCCCCAGCTTGCAGGAGCGCAGGGGGGACTAAAACAGCTTGGTGGAATCCTGAGACATAGTCCAGCAACAAATCCTGTTTAACTCTTAGATGTCTCAAGACAAACACCAGGCATCCTGAGTGTCCAAATACACTGTTTATTTCTTGGATTGTTTGAGACAGACACTATATATCTTGAATGTCACACTAGTGCAGCACAAATGGCAGTCTGCTGGTTTCTTTGTCTTTTATGGATGAATATGTGACCAGTGGTTCTTTCAGGATTCATGTGTAAATATCATATATATAGATCTGATAAATCAGAGCTGCTGTAAATACAGTATCTGCATCCAACTGTCTCTGTCAACACACAGATTCACACAGAACCAGAGGAAATTAACGTAATCTTTTGGCTTCAAATGTTACTGCTGAATTTGTATCTACTTTGCAGTACTTCAGGTTAGGTTCTCTTTTTTCTTTTTCTGACACATAGTTTTGAGTAAATGTGACAGTAACTCCCTTGGTCACTGCAGCCTCTCAGTTTGTTTTTCGGTGTTTCTAATGGAGAGTTTCTGACCCAGCATTGTGGGAGTGGGTGACAAGAAAGTGCTGCAGCCATAGAACTGATTTCAAGGTGTGTGTGTGGGTGAATAAAGGGTTAAAGGCGGAAGAGGCAGAGGTGCTGAATAAAAAAGAAAGTGCATTACAAAATGCTGAGCTCAGTAGTCTGGCTCTTGGCCAAGTGTTTGCTTTCTTCACTACAGCTGAGGGCTTTCCAAGTTTCCCACCAGTGGGTTTGTCTGCACTTGTGAGGAATGCTGCCTCTGCTGCTAGCTGCCGTCAGGGTGGGTGGTTCAGCTGAGGGCCGGGCAGGTGAGAGGGCCTCCTGTCCTCCCTGCCTTGAAATACCCTCTTCTCCCCCCTTCCTGCCGAGGTCTTGCAGCCTCCATCCCCTTCTTCATCTTGCTCCATCATACTGGGGCCTATAAGTTTATAAAGGCAAGTCTGCTTTGTTATTTCGTTTTCAGCACCATGGATGAGCTGGTGCAAAAAAATAGCCTTTAGCTTTTGCAGTTTTGGGGTTAGAGGATTTTTGGAGGTGGTGTGTCTTCCACCATCACAGCTCCTTCCCCTGCCCATCTGGTCCATCTTCAGCCCAGACACATTCTGAAGCAGAAGCTCATGACTTGTCTGCCCCATATGGAGATGATTTGTCTGGTATCAGCTACAGCCAGAAGCACCAGAGCAGTAAGGATGCCATGGTGCTATCACAAGTCTTTTTTCTTTTTTTTAATTAGGGAAAACTTCAGTAGAAAAATTATTTTGAGAGTGGCAAGGTGTTAAGCTTTTGATTCAAAATAAATAAAATTAGCCTATTTTTGGATTTGATTGCTTTCTAGGTTATATTCTCTTCAGCTCTATAAACAGAACCAGTGCAAATTTATGGCTCTGGATTATTATGAAACAAATACAAAATATGATCATATCTGGAAAAACATAGAATCATAGAATGGTTAAAGGTTGGAAGGGACCTTAAAGATCATCAGGTTCCAACCTCCCTGCTATGACCAGGGACAGGCTGTGGAAGAGTGACAAAGCATGTTTCAATATCAGCCTTACTGGCAATATAGCTAAATGGAGCATTACTTAAATGTTTCTTTTTTAAAAGATTTTTGGAGAACTGTTGATTGCAGAGGCTTCTGGGCTGTCTAGACACTTGCTAAGCAGGTCCAGGCAGATTCTCTAAAGCTGTTCTCTTGGGTTTTCTAATTCAGTGTGGTTTTGGTTTTTGTGGGGGTTTTTTCGTGTGGTTTTTTTTGTTTGGATGGTTGGGTTTTTTTACTATCTTTCCTCCTATAACTAGTTTTACTGCTTCTAGTCTTCACTAGATCTGCAAAACTTCTGGGACAGTGTTTCTCATCACAGGTGTCTCTGGTCAGTGTGCACTCATCACTAAGTCTTGTATTAAACAGTCTAATCCTGTTGTAAATTAGAGATACAGGTTGCAGGACTCCATACAGAGTTTAAATATAAATACATGATGGAACTGATTTTCTAAGAGTTTTATGAAGGAAAGTGTCCTGGGTTGAGCCAGGATGAAGCTAATTTTCCTTTTACTGATTTTTTTTTCCTTCAGTAAGCTTTCTTTAACTAGCAGCAAGTGTTCCAGCTAGAGGACTGCTAACACTGGAATGTTTATGTTACTGCTGAGACTCCAAGGTCGCTTCTTAGCTCTGCTGCTACAGAGGCTACTGGGGCAGGAGAATTGTATCTATGACCCCCCGTAGGGGAGCTGGACTAGACAGACAGCAGAATTGACCAAAGGTATTCCATTCCATATATCTACATAAGCTCCAAGGAAGATCAGAGATCACAGAAGACAACTTCCTCCCTGCTTTTTCTTCCCTTCTCTTCCGTCCATGGCTGGCGTCTGGGGAGGACTCCATCCATCCATCCATCCATCCATCCATCCATCCATCCATCCATCACCGTCGACCCCAGGCTCAGCCCTAACCCTCATATCTCTCCCCACAGCCCTGTCTGCTCTGATGTTATCTCAGACAGCGGTCCAAGACTTTCCAGGACTGCTCACAGCTAAGGAGAGTGCTGGGGAGTTGCTGGGGGTGGGGGGAGGCAAGAGGCTTTTGCACATTCCTGAACATACTTGTATATAAATGTACATATAATTAAAGCTGTCTAATTTAGTTTTCAATCCAGCTAAGTCTCTCTCCTAATTCTCTCTCTCCTTCCCTACCTGGGTGGGAGGGGGAGGGTATCGAGGGCATCGTTGTCTCTGGTTTATTTTTCAATTCTGAGTCAAACCGTGACAGAAAGAGGAGATGGAAAAAAATTCAAGAGAAGACCTTTTCTCTTTGTTCTCCCACTTTCTATTATATGAATGATTTTGCAGATGTAACTGGCATCAGTATAGTTACCTGTTCCTAATAAGAAAGACAAATGAGAGAACAATCAGCAGACTGGAGATAACAAATTTTGAAACTGTTAAGAAGAATCATAGAACCATAGAATCGTCAAGGAAAAGACCTTCAAGATCATCAAGTCCAACTATCCACCCTACGACCCCTAAGCACTAAACGATCTTATGAAACACCATGTCTACCCCTTTTTTGAACATCTCCAGGGATTGTGCCTCCACCACCTCCCTGGGCCACCTGTTCCAATGTGCCTCACCACTCTTCTTGTGAATAAATTTTTTCTAATATCCAGCCTGAACCTCCCCTGGCGCACCTTGACCCCATTTCCTCTTGTCCTATCGCTGGTCATGAGGGAGAAGAGGCCAGCACCCACCTCACTACAACTTCCTTTCAGGTAGTTGTAGAGGGTGATGAGGTCTCCCCTCAGCCTCCTCTTCTCCAGGCTGAACAGCCCCAGCTCCCTCAGCCTCTCCTCATAAGGCCGGTTCTCAAGACCCCTAATCAGCTTAGTTGCCCTTCTCTGCACCCTCTCCAGCACCTCAATGTCCTTCTTATACTGTGGTGCCCAAAACTGCACACAGTACTCGAGTTGCAGCCTCACCAAGGCCAAATATAGGGAGGGGCAGGATCACCTCCTTGGTCCTGCTGGTCACACTATTCCTGATGCAGGCCAGGATGGTGTTGGCCTTCTTGGCTACCTGGCCACACTGCTGGCTCATGTTCAGCTGGCTGTCAATCAACACCCCCAGGTCCCTCTCTGCTGGGCAGCTCTCCAGCCACTCCTCCCCAAGCCTGTAGCACTGCTGGGGGTTGTGGCTGAAGTGCAGGACCCGACATTTGGCCTTATTGAAACTCATGCCATTGGCCTTGGCCCAACAGTCAAGCCTGTCTAGATCCCTCTGCAGAGCACCCCTGCCCTCAAGCAAATCAACACTCCCATACAACTTAGTGTCATCTGCAAACTTACTGAGGGTGCACTCTATCCCTTCATCCAAGTCATCAATAAAGATGTTAAACAGGAGCAGCCTCAGCACTGAGCCCTGGGGAACATCACTCGTGACTGGCCGCCAACTGGATTTAACTCCATAGGAGAATGCTGTGGGAAACCTTGTCAAAGGCCTTGCTAAAGTCAAGGTAGACAACATCCACAGCCCTTCCCTCATCCAATAAGCGTGTCACCCTGTCGTAGAAGGAGATGAGGTTAGTCAAACAGGACCTGCCCTTCATGAACCCATGCTGACTGGGCCTGACCACCTGGTTGTTCTGCATGCACCGCATAATGGTAGTCAGGATGATCTGCTCCATCAGCTTCCCTGGTACTGAAGTCACACTAACAGGCCTGTAATTTCCCAGATTATCCTTCCATCCCTTTTCATATATGGGGGTAACATTGGCTGATTTCCAATCTGCTGGTACCTCCCCCAGTTAGCCAGGACTGCTGGTAAATGATGGAAAGTGGCTTAGTGAGGACCCCCACCAGCTCTTTCAGCACTCTTGGGTGCATCCCATCCAGCCCCACAGATTTGTGCACATCTACGTGGTGTAGCAGGTCACTGATCATCTCCTCCTGGATTGTGGGGGGATCGTTCTGCTCCTGGTCCCTGTCCCCTAGCTTAGGGAGTTTGATCCCCTCAACATAACTGGTCCCGCTACTAAACACTGAGGCGAAAAAGTAATTTAGCACTTCAGCCTTTTCCTCATCGTTCATCACTATGTTTCCTCCTGCATCTAATAGGGGATGGAGGGCCTCCCTGGTCTTTCCTTTGCTGTTAATATATATATAAAAGCTTTTTTTGTTATCCTTAACCATGGAGACCAGATAAATTTCTAGCTGGGCTTTGGACTTTCTATTTCCTTCCCTGCATAGCCTCACATCATTTTTGTAGTCCTCATGAGTGGCCTGCCCTTTTCTCCCTGGGTGCCAGCCAAAGCTCCCTGTTCAGACAGGCTGGTCTTGTATGCCACCAGCTCACCTTACAGCACATGAGGATGGCCTGCTCCTGTGCCTTCAAGACTTCCTCCTTGAAGAGTGTCCAGCCTTCCTGGACTCCTATACCCTTCAGAACAGATTCCCAAGAGATTCTGGCAATCAGGGTGTTGAACAAGGTAAAGTTTGCCCTTATGAAGTCTAGAGTGGCAGTTTTTCTTCCCCCCCTCCTGGCATCTCTAAGAACAGAGAACTTTAACAATTCCTGGTTGCTGTGCCCAAGATGACCTCCAACTGTCACATCTCCTACCAGCCCTTCCCTGTTCACAAAGAGCAGGTCTAGCAGGGCACCTTGCCTGGTTGGTTCACTCACCAGCTGTGTCACGAACTTATCTTTGACACATTCCAGGAACCTCTGGGACCGTTCCCTCTCTGCTGTGTTGTAGTTCCAGCAGACATCAAGGAAGTTGAAGTCCCCCACAAGAACAAGGGCAAACGACCGAGAGATTTCACCCAGGTATTTATAGAACAGCTCATCCACCTCACTGCCCTGGTTGGGATGTCTATAGCAGACTCCCATAGCAATATCAGCCTTGTTGCCCTTGCCCCTAATCCTGATCCAAATGCACTCTACCTTGTCATCATTATAGTCTAGTTCTAGACAATCATAACAATTCCTGATAAACAGGGCCACCCCACTGCCTCTCCTTCCTTGTCCGTCTTTCCTGAAGAGCTGGTAGCCATCAACAGTGGCACTCCAGTTGTGTGAGGTATCCCACCATGTTTCTGTGATAGCCACAGAAACTTGTTTATGCAAGGCAACACTAGTTCATTAAATTCATTATCAGGTGGTATTGGGGCCAAGACTTAAGTGGAGCCAAAAAAGACCTATCTGGTCTATATCTTGCTAGTATGGAAAACACCTTTTAAAATTTGAGACGTGACCTAGTCAGTGGTTGGGGCTTTAGGAGTCAGAAGAGGTGAATTTCTTCTGTACTACTGAAGTGCTACATGACTCTGGGTGAGTCACTGCTTGTGTGTGTTGCTTTCTCCTTTGTTGTCTATTGGAGATAATTATTAAACTTAATTACTTCTGGAAAGTGCATACCACAGTGGTGCCTGAAGTTCTGTCTGGGGCATCTGGACAGTAGTAATATAGTAGCATGACTACAAGGAAGCCTCTGGGTTACCTCTGTGAATCAGACTAGTTTTACACCTCATTCCAGTTACCACAATCTAGGATTTCCTCTTGAGCTATAAAATTACTAAGTCTAGTTAAATGTGGCACAGACCATAATGAAATAGGAGTTTGGAGCTTTCAAGCTACCTAAATATTGCTGTGTATTGAATAGAAATTGGGTGTGTTGGGTTTGAGCCATGAAAGACTCATTGAAGTTCTGCATTTCCAAAAAGAATAGGCACCACATAAAGTTTAATACATTGCCTGCTTCTGAAACTCAGTATCAGAGGTTTAATTTGATGCATGGAGGTAGATTAAACTTCAAGCTTGTGGATTTTACTAAAGTGTCTGCATAAGCGTGCATTTATTTTTTCTTTGTTGAGTAAATCTATGAATTAACATGGCATAAGCAGTCTTATGTACTTGATTTTCATTGGTGTTATGGTAGATGGTGTTCCTCATATTCGCTGTTTCACTTCTCTTTTTCAGAGCCTGTTTTTTTAAGGTGCAGTGCTCCTTGCTTTTGTACCTTGAAGTCCCTCATCATGGTGACTCATAATGAAAGAAACCTAGAAGCAGTTTGGAGAGAGAGGGAGGCCCTTGCCCTGTAAACTGAAGATATAATGTATGGCCTACGGTTTATTGTAATTTTTAAAATAAGTATGGAGCAGTGCTTTGTTGCTGGTACCCAAATGGCATGTTGTTTTCCATTTGTGCTCTACCAGCTGATGATCCTGTCTTGTAGAGGTCTTGTCCATCTGTACTGATGCAGTATTAGCAATTTAATACAATGTCAGTGTAAGTATGCAGGAACAAAACACCAGAATGCTTCTGAAAAGCTAATAATATAGTAATAGGCACAGAGATCAAACTCCAAATAAATGCAGTGTGGGTACTAGCTACTTTCCCTGGGTGATCCTCCTTTCCCTGACAGGGTATTAAGTGCCATGTTGTTTAGTTGTTTTGGTTTTGGGGTTTTTTTTGTCATATTGACTATTTGGGTAAAGGAGTACTGGTGCAAAATTTGCATCCTTGTCTTGAGTATTAATAACTAGAGAAGTCTGAAACACGTGTCCTTGCCTCATTTATTTTCTAGAGGCATTAACTAAAAGGCAACTTCACATACAGCTAGTACAGAAATCACTTTAGCAAGGGCTCTGATTAAGACACCACTTTTTCTTCCCCTCCTTTCTCTTGCTAGGTCTATCTTTGGGGTCTGTCCATCTGGAGAATTCTTACAGCCGGAGAACTGAGAGCAGAGTGCTCTGACAGTTGGTGGATAAATTAGGAATAATAAATTAGGCAGCTATTAGATCATGTAAGAAAATTCAGCAGAACTAGTTTCCTGAGTATTATTAGTAACAAAAAAAAATTTGGTTTTAAGTGCAGCAAAAGGCTTTTCCAGTGATTCTCAGTAGAACTTTTTGCAGAAGGTCAATGTGAAAGTTTACCAAGTGTCTCCTTCCCCACCCCCTTTTTTTTTTTTTTTTTTGCAGCTGTTTCTTGATTTTTCATGGGGTGGGGGTGGATATACCCCTCTAGCCTTTAAAAAGGCAGAGGGTTTTGTTGTTTTCATTTTTTTTTTTTCCTCTGCTCCTTCCCTCCTCTGGTTTGGTGAATCAAGAGAATTAAAATATCTCTTGCTTGATACTTGCTTTGATGGGATTTGGACACAGTAGGGGTGACAAATAAGCAACCTTTCTGTCCTATCCCATTTGCTGCATATCACTTCTCCATCTCTCCTTCCCCAGATGCTTGGCAGCTTTTCTTCAAGTTTGTCTGCCTGGCATCCCATATTGTCCCTACACCAGGATGTGGGCCATAGTTCTTATCCCAAATCTGGGTTCTTCACCTGGTGTGCAAAGAGTCAATCAACACACTGAGTCAAGATATTTGTCTTTTTTTATAGTCTTCAGTGTAGGGTGCCAGGCATCTAATGCCAGCCAGCACACCTTTCAGGAAACAAATAGTGTCTTATATACAAAACAGCAACAAAATAGAAACTACAACAAATACATAACTGGTTAATGATGATTCATTCACCACTCCTAACTATATATATGTGTCTAAGCACATGTTTAAAACATTTAGGGATGTCGCGGACCGAGATAGGTAAAGCCACGACCCACACCCCCACCTCGGGGGAATCGAGGGCTGAAGACCACTCCCCGTCACACACACAAACAACGCTTAGGAATCACTAGATTTATTAAAGGCACTGAGGGTTTGGCAAGTCCGATGTCAAATAACACACAAGGTCTATCTCTATATCTATATCCACACCTATATATCCATATACCAACAGCTATACAACACTACATCTATATGCCAATAACAACACACACAGAAAACAAGAGAGAACCTCCCCCCTTCCCCCCTGTTCCCGTTCCCGGACAGGGATAAGAGGGAAAGCCTGGAGAGAGCCTTTGGGAAATAGAAGAATATTGGAAAGGAGAAGTGAGTGTCTGGTATGTCTGAATATTATGTAGGAATGTTTGTAGGAATGTTAGTAAGATGTCCGCAATTCTCACCACCGGGGTACGGCCGAAGCCAATCCCTGGTCGGGATCCACGTCCTGTCTCTTGAGACTCTAGGCAAACGGTCCGTTCGGTACGTCCACACGCCAACAACCACAGGGAGCAGCGCCGTAACGGCACGGCAGCCTCCGCAGCGGTACGCTCACCGCGGCGGCTGGATCCGTGTGGTATTCACAGAGCGCGCGCCTTCTTGCTCCTCCCTTTTTTTCCCGGTTCCGGCCCCGCCGTGCCTCCTGGGAGCTGTAGTCTGTAGTCCTGTGCGCTGTGAATGTCGCTGGATTAAAGGCCATTATGGAGTCCGTCTCTCACAAGGGAGGTTACCCAATTAGCATGCTTGTTATTCACAAGTGGGTGTGTATTTTAGTATTATCATTACCTACAGTTACTATAGGATAGACTTTTATCTTGACTTTGTTCCAAAATCATGCATACATTTCTAAGTCAGCAACCATAAAACCACTAGGCAGAAATTTACATCTTGCTTATCTCTGGTTTCTCTGTGCTGTCTTTGTCTAGGCACTTTCCAAGGAGTCAAGGTGACCAAAGTCAGATACTCCTCCATAAATTCATAGAATCATAGAATGATAGACTGGTTTGGGTTGGAAAGGAGCTTAAACACCATCTAGATCCAACCCCTCTGCATTGGCAGGGACACCTCCCACTAGATCAGGTTGCTCAGAGTCCCATCCAACCTGGCCTTGAACACTTCCAGAAGGGGGCTGTGCTTTGTATTGGTAGCTAGAAAGGTGTTGATAACACACCAGAGTTTTGGCTACTGCTGAGTAGTGCTCCCACAGCATCAAAACTGCCTGTCCAACTACTGCCCACCCCTCTGCACCCCAAAGGCCAGTAGGCTAGGGATGGGCAAGAGCCTGGGAGGAGACATCGCCAGGACATCTGACCCAAACTGACCAAAGGGATATTCCATACCATATTAGGTCTGCTCAGCAATCAAAGCCAAGAGAAAGGAGGCATAGGAGGCGGGACATTTGTTATTACAACGTTTGTCTTCTGGAGCAATGCCTATGTGTACTTGTCACGGATTGACTCAGGATCAGCAATTGAACCAGTGACAACAATGCTCTCGATTCCCTTCCCCTCCCACCCAGGTAGGGAAGGAGAGAGAGAATTGAGGAGAGAAAATTTCTGGATTGAAAACTAGACTAGACAGCTTTAATTAAACACTAATGACAAAAGAAAATATGTACAATTATATATAAGTATGTTCAGGAATGTACAACCCCTATTGCCTTCCCCCACCCCCAGCAACTCCCACAGCACTCTCCTGAGCTGTGAACAGCCCTGACATGTCCCGGAGCACTGCTGGTGATAGCAGCAGAGCAGACAGGAGCTGAGGGTAGAGTTATGAGGGTCAGGAACACACAAGCCTAGGGATCAACAGTGATGGATAGATGGAGTCCTCCCCGGATGGAAGAGAAGGGAAGAAGAAGCAGGAAGGAAGTTGTCTTCTGCGATCTCTGACCTTACACTGAGCTTACGTAGATATATGGAATGGAATATCTCAGGCCAATTTTGCTGTCCATCTAGTCCACTCCTCCCTATGGGCTGCTCCCAGCAGCATCTAAGGTGCCAAAGCGAAGTGACCTTGGCATCTCAGCAGTAACATAAACATTCCAGCGTTATCAGTCCACTAGCTGGAAAACTTGCTGCTAGTCAAAAGAGAGCTTACTGAAGGAAAAAAAATCAGTAAAAGGAAAATTTGCTTCATCCTGGCTCAAACCAGGACAGTACTGAAGCCCAACTTCCTGGGAAGTTACTAGACATTGCCTGCTGATGGGAAGTAGAGAATAAATTTCTTGTTTTCCTTTGCTTCCATGCATGACCTTTGCTTTTGCTTTATTAAACTGTCTTTATCTTGACCCACAATTTTTTTCCATCCTATTTTTCTCTCCCCTGTCCTGTTGGAGAGGGGAGTGATAGAGCAGCTCTGTAGGCACCTGGCATTCAGCCAAGGTCAACCCACTACAATAATCATCTGCATTTCTGCAGCGCTTAGAGATTTTTAGTATCTGTAGGAACAGACTAGAAGAGTATAGGTTTGGTTTTGGCCAACTTCATGAAATTTTGGAAACTTTCTCTTGAGGCTATTTCAAAGTATGCTCTTCAAAGTGACAGTTGCTCTACAGATCCTTGTAATCAACATGTTATTGCAATGCTAACTGAAATAAAGTAATAAGGAAAAGGATTCACAAATGTTTATATACTTGCTCCTACCTAGCTGGAATTACATGGTTAAGAGTTTATTACAACTTTATTAGATGCAAAATTGATAAATTAAAAGTACAATATCTGGATTTTCATGCTGATAACTGCACACACTAAAAGAATAATTCCTTTGTGCTTGGAAGTAACTTCTGTGGGTAACTCTATACTAATACTTTTTCTTTTCCATGCATTGATGTTTCAACAAATAGCACAATTACAGGAAAGTGACAAACTAGCATTTTTATGAGCAGATTTGTGTGGGTTGGGTTTTTTTTTGCTTACTGCTCTCTTCCTTGTTTTGGCATAAAGCAATGAGATACTTTTCACATCAACAGGTGGAAACATGAAGAAAACTTTTACTTTGCTTGCCTGTGTAAAAATCTGTTTGAGTTTTTTTGCTGCCTTCAAAATAACATCTGGTTACTATGTATTTACTGTGAACTAGTGCCTAGCAACATCTAGGCAGTCCTTTTGCTGCTACAGATTACTCAGTATACACTCTGTGACAATCTAGTTGATTTTTAGGTGAGCAGTGTCTGTTTAAGATACCATGGAGCATCTAAGTTTGAGAGTCTTGCCTTGGCTGGAACGGAATTGTTACATTTGGTATGATGTTTGAGCTCTTGGGGATGCTGAGCCTGAAATGCTTGAGTGTGAAAGAGCATAGAGGTTCTTCTTTTTGGCTGAAAGGTTTGGATAATTCTTAAGTTTTTACAGTGAATGTGGCTCATTCACCATAAATACAAATTTCCAATTTGAATGGAGCATTGCTAAACAATCCCTGGTGAATTCTGGGTGATTCCTTTTGGCAGGTAAGGACATTTCCCAGGGAGGTGCATGTGCTAGATTGGGCTCCTCCCACTGCCCCACCTCTTTGAAACAGCTTAGTTGGCACTTACTTTGCCAGCTGCTGTTGCTATTTTTTGAGGGAATTACTGCCTAATATTGAGTCCTTTTAACCAGCAAGACCTGCATGTGGTAGGGACCATTATCTGCGGTTTGCCTTCCTGCCTCCATCTACTGGGAGGACAAAATGAATGCAACACAGCCAAACAGATTTTGGAGAGCTGGAGAAAGCAAATGACCACGTATGAACTCTTGCTCAAACTGTATTTGTTTCAAATATTTTTACTTCAACTTAATTGTTTTTGAAGAATAGTTGCAGGTTTGAGAACATCTTGTAAGGTTTTCATTGAAATGCAATTTTTAGTTTAGATTATGTTGGCTGTAAAGGGCAGGTGAAAGCCACAAGTGCTTTAATAGGTGGGGAGTGGAAGGCCTACTGTTTAGAGAACTTGATCCCAAATGCTTATGGTTATTGAGTTTAAGAGCACATAGGCTTTATTTATTTTAAAAACACCAACACTTATAAATAATTGTATTTGTGTTATGAGTAGAGACATTGTTTATTAAAATTAGGACTAACAATATGAGCAGTATTCTGTTAATCATTGCAAGTCAGTGCAAAGCATACTTGTGTTGTGGTTTAACCCCAGCTGGCAACTAAGTACCACACAGCTGCTTACACACTCCCTGCCCATATGTGAGGCTAAACTATAGCAGTTGCTCTGTCACCCAATGACCCCTCCCCAGCTGAGAAGAGGAATCAGGAAAAGGAGAGGAGACCTGTGGGTTGAAATGAAAATAGATTTAATTAAACAGCAAAATAAATATTAATACTAATGCAAATATAAAGTATGCAAAGTTATACTCAGCCCAATGAATGTACTTGTCCTATCCTTGGACATCACTGAGAAGAATCTGGCTCCATCCTGACACTCACCCTTTTCATATTTGTAAACATTAATGAGGGGGGTCGTAGAGTCTCCTTTTCTGGAGACATTCAAAACCTGCCTGGACATGTTCCTGTGTAACCTATTTAGGCAATCCTGCTCTGGCAGGGGGGTTGGACTAGATGATCTTTTGAGGTCCCTTCCAATCTGTAAAGTGGGAAAACCATCCTCAGGATGGTGACCCTTGAGAAGAGGAGAAAGAGCCTCCTTTCCTTCATAAAATTCTCCCTTTATAATGCATGTGATATTTATAGTATGGGATACACCTGTTAGCCAGCTTGAGTCAGCTGCCCTGGCTTTTGCCCCTCCTAGCTTAAGCTCCTGGCTGACTTGAATCTGCTAATGGCCTGTGTATCATGGTTGGCCTATGATTCCAAACAAAGCCAGGATACCACATGATGGGATGGGGAAGAGAATCAGAAGGGTGAAAGTGAGAAAATTAGTGAGTTGAGATAAAGACAGTTTAATAGGTAAAACAAAAGCTGCACATGCAAGCAAAGCAAAAAGAGGAATTCCTTCACCAATTCCCATCAGCAGGCAGGTGTTCAGCCATCTCCGGGAAAGCAGGGCTCCATCAAGTGTAAGGGTTACTTAGGAAGACTAATACCATCACTCCAAAGCACTGCTCAGCAATAACAGAAACATCACTGTATTATCAACACTGTTTTCAGCACAAATCCAAAACATTGCCCCATAGTACCTACTATGAAGAAAATTAACTCTACGCCAGCTAAAATCAACACAGCTTGGAAGCTGTTGCTGTTAGTGGGGATTTGATATTGTGAGTATTGGAGCTTCTCTATGTGGAGGGAGAAAGTTGCATATTATATAGCAAAAAGTATTTCTTCAGTAATTAAAAGATATTTTTGTTTTACACCATTTCAGCTACTTGTTTAATTTGTGAGGTTTAGTTAAGATATAGTCAGCTTGTGTTGACGTGGACATAAAATCAGTGCTTAGTTTCCCAGAGGAAAAAGCTCTTTTTCCTTGCTGGGTCTGACTAAATTTTTTTAGTTGTTTGGTTTTTTTAATTAAAAAATCATTACCAATTCAGAGAGCAGAAGCAAATAGCCATTTTTAAAATTTATGCGCTTAAATGTTAATTTGATGCTTTGAGGCATAAATGACCTTTCTAACCAGCCCGAACTTGTCAGATGAAGGAATGATAGAAACAAGCTGCTTTATTCTGATACAACAAGCTGCTTTTCAAGGAGAACTTCAAAACAGTTCTGCTTCCCTCTTTGCAATAACATAAAATTAAACTTTGGCCTGTGCTATATTTGAATTTAGATGTGTATGCATCGTTGGAGAGATGGTGATGGAATTTAGAGAGCCTGGGCAAATTGAACTGTTGACTTCAGTTCCTGAAGCCATGGGCAAGTGAATAACGCTTTCATTCGTAGCTATGCCAGGGCTTATTTTATCTTAGGAATGAAATATGTATTATGTAATGAAAATATTTGAGGAAAGCTAATGTGGCTACTTAGCTTTTCTTTTTAGATGACCTTCTCAAGGCTGTTTTGTATAAAACAGGAAGAAGAAAAAATACTTATCATGTTAGTTTATCTTTTTGGCCTTGTAGATTGGTTCGTATAATACCTCTAAAGGTAATTTTTTTCTGACTCTTCAGGATCCCTCCATGAAGTTTTTTTACTTTATTAGACTTGCTTACTTCCATGTGTATTGGGTGATTTTCTCACATAATTGTGATGGGTTTTTTTGATTGCTTATGAATCAAAAGTATATATGTTTGGGTTTCGTTTTTTTAAAACATTTTTGTTTTGATAGCTAGCAAGGGGAAACTGTTTGATGGCCTGAAATCTTGTATAAGCACTCAAGTCACCTCTCCAACTGCTAAATTCTTTTATGTTTGCTTATTTGAATATTGAAGTGAATAGATATCTGGATGGGGCTTTAGGCAAGGTTTTAAGGACAGCAAAACTTAAAAAAAAACCCCTTGTGCTGTAATTACATTACCACTGGGTTTTATCCAGCCAAGGATAACTGCTATTTGAGGTCACAACCTTTTTTAAAGATCAGATTTCCTCTGTGCTGTACACCTGTAAGATAGTCATGCAGTGAATTGCTGAAAATGCTTCTTCGCCTGTTTGGCCCTGAGTATATTTTGTGCTGCCATGACAACTCAGTCACAAAGGGCCTTGGGTTTGTGGTTTCCAGGTCTGTTTAATGAAATGTACTGTAATTAGGAATAGGAAAAATCCCCACAGGCTCTTTACCAATTTAAATATTCTTACTCAAGAAAGCCTAGTAGCCAGATGACACTAATATTTTAAAAGCTGAGCAATATTATTTAGGAAATATCCAACTGGAATATGCTGTGCTTTGCCTAGGTACCTTAGATTTACTACACAGTAGGAAGACTTCTGTCCTGGTTTGAGCCAGTGTGAAGCCAATTTTCTTTGTACTGATTTTTTTTTTTTCTTCAGTAAACTCTCTAAGTAGCACAGCAAGTTTTCCAGCTAGTGGACTGATAACGCTCAGTGTTTATAGTTACTGCTGAGAGATCAAGGACACTTTGCTCTGCTTGTTGAATCTACTACTTTGGACACTAAACGAGAAGAAGACTTGTATCTGCAACCCTCCCATAGTGAGGAGTGGACTAGACAGACGGCAAAATCAGTGAAGGAGAGTATTCCATCCATATATCTACGTAAGACTTGGTATAAATTCAGGGATCACGGAAGTCAAGTTCCTTCTTCCCTTCTCTTCCATTCATGGCTAGTGCCCAGGGAGGACTCCGTCTATCCATCACCATTGATCCCTAGGCCTGTGTGTTCCTGACCCTTATAACTCTGCCCTCAGCTCCTGTCTGATCTGCCGCTATCTCTGCAGCGGTCTGGGACATTTCGGAACTGCTCACAGCTAATTAGTATTTAATTAAAGCTGTCTAGTTTAGTTTTCAATCTGGAAAGTCTCTCTCTCTTCATCATCTTTCTCCTTTCCCTATCTGGGTGGGAGAGGAAGGGGATCAAGAGCATTGTCATTGGTTTAATTGTCAATCCCAAGTCAAACCATGACAACTTCAAATGTGTTTATCACTGCAGTGACTTGAAAGAACAAATAGACTACTATGTAGAATACAAAGAATGCCTATTAAACTTGCAGTTGATTCTTTCTGATAGATGATTCAAATTGTTGTCAGACTGTATTTGCTTACACATAAACAGATGTTCTCCTGCTCTCAATCAGGATAGCAATTCCAAACCTAGTTATGCCTATTTTAAACAACTGTTAAATCCTATGCTTCAAATAATTTCTGGTTTCACGAAAGCTTAATTTTTCTAATGAGTCTGAAACAGAATATTTCTGGTTGAAAAAAAACTTTAAGATCAAGTCCAGCCATTAACCTAACTCTACAGATTCCAGTGCTGAAACATGTATTTTAAACACCTCCAGGGATGGTGATTCAACCACCCAACACTGAGCCCTGGGGAAGACCATTTGTAACCAGCCACCAGCTGGATTTAATTCCATTCACCACAACTCTTTGGGCCCAGCCATCCAGACAGTTTTCTACCACTAAGCAGATCACTTTGTCATAGAAGATTAGGTTTGTCAAGCAGGACGTACCTTTCATGAACCCATGCTGACTAGGCTTGATCACCTGGTTGTTCTGCAGGCTTATAATGACACGTAAGATCATAGAATTATAGAATAGTTTGGGTTGGAAGGGATCATAAAGATCATCTAGTTCCAACTCCCCTGCATGGGCAGGGACACCTCCCACTAGATCAGGTTGTTCAGAGCCCCATCCAACCTGGCCTTGAACACTTCCAGGGATGGGGCTTCCACAACTTCTCTGGACAACCTGTGCCATTGTCTCACCACCCCCACATCAAAGAATTTCTAATATCCAGTCTAAATCTCCCCTATTTCAGTTTGAAACCGTTACCCCTCTCCTATTCCTACATGCCATTGCAAAAAGTCCTTCCCCAGCTTTCCTGTAGCCCCTTCAGATATTGAAAGGCTGCTATAAGGTCTTCCTGGAGCCTTCTCTTCTCCAGGCTTAACAACCCCAACTCTTTCAGCCTGTCTTCATAGGAGAGGTGCTCCAACTCTCTGATCATCTTTGCGGCCCTCCTCTGGATGCAATCCAACAGTTCCACATCCTTCCTGTGTTGGGGGCCCCAGAACAGGACAGTACTCCAGGTGGGGTCCCACGTGAGTGGAGCAGAGGGGGAGAATCACCTCATGCTTCTTTTGATACACCCCAGGATACAGTTGGCTTTATGGGCTGCCAGCGCACATTGCTGGCTCATGTTGAGCTTCTCATCACCCGACACCTCCAAGTCCTTCTCCCCAGGGCTGTTCTCAATCCATTCTCCATCGAGCTTGTATTTGTGCTTGGGATTGCACTGACCCAGGTGTAGGACCTTGCACTTGGCCTTAGTGAACTTCATGAGGATGGCATGGGCCCACCTCTCAAGCCTGTCAAGGTCCCTCTGGATGGCCGCCCTTCCCTCCTGCATGTCGACCTCACCACACAGCTTGATGTCACCAGCAAACTTGCTGAGGGTGCACTCACTTCCGCTGTCCATGGTGCCGACAAAGATGTTAAACAGCACCAGTCCTAGTACCGACCCTTGAGGAATGCCACGCATCACTGGTCTCCATTTGGACATTGAGCCATTGACCACTACTCTTTGAGTGTGACCATCAAGCCAATTATTTATCCACTGAGTGGTCCATCAATCGAATCCATATCTCTCCAATTTAGATACAAGTATGTCATGTGAGACAGCATCAAATGCTTTGCACAAGTCCGGGTAGATGATGTCAGTTGCTCTTCCCTTCAGGAGGATCTGCTCCATGATCTTGCCGGGCACAGAGGTGAGACTTACTGGCCTGTAGTTCCCTGGGGCTTCATTTTTTCCATTTTTGAAAAGGGGGGTTATGTTTCCCTTTTTCAGTCAGTGGGAACTTCACCAGACTGCCAAGACTTTTCAAATATGAAGAAAAGCAGCTTTGTACCTTCATTTGCCAATTTCCTCAGGAGCCGCAGATGGAGCTCGTCACGTCCCATAGACTTGTGCACCTTTAGGTTTTTTAGATGGTCTCGAACCTGCTCTTCTAAAGTGGGCAGATCTTCCTTTTCCCAGTCCCTGCCTTTACCTTCTGCAACTTGAGTGGTGTTGCCTGAGCCCTTGCCAGTGAAGACTAAGGCAAAGTAGTCATCGAGTACCTTAGCCTTCTCCATATCTTGTGTGACCAGGTCTCCTTTTTCCTTCTGGAGAGGGCCTACATTTTCCCTAGTCTTACTCTTATCACTGACGTACCTGTAGAAGATTTTCTTGTTGCCCTTGATGTCCCTGGACAGATTGAATTCTATCTGGGCTTTAGCTTTCCAAACCTGACCCCTTGCTGCTCGGACAACTTCTTTGTACTCTTCCCAGGCTACCTGTCCTTCCTTCTGCCCTCTGCAGACTTTCTTTTTACATCTAAGTGTGTTCAGGAGCTCTTTGTTCATCCATGGAGGCTTCCTGTTTTGTTTTTACCTGCCTTCCTCTTTGTTGGGACACATTGCCTCTGGGCTTGGAGGAGTTGATCCTTGAATATTGAGCAGCTTTCTTGGGCTCCTCTTCCCTCCAGGGCTTTATCCCATGGTATCCCACCAAGGAGATCTCTGAAGAAGTCAAAGTCTTCTGTTCTGAAGTCTAGGGTAGCAAGCTTGCTTATTACCCTCCTTGTTGCCCTAAGGGTCCTCAATTCCACCATTTCATTGTTGCTGCAGCCAAGGCTGCCCTTACACTTCACATTGTCCACCAGCCCATCCTTGTTTGTGAGAACAAGGTCCAGCAAAGCACCTTTTTTCTTTGGTTCCTCTACCACTTGGAGAAGGAAATTGTTGTCAGTGCACTCCAGAAACCTCCTGGATTGCTGATGCCTGGCTGTGTTGTCCCTCCAGCAGATATTGGGGTGGATGAAATCCCCCATGAGGACCAGGGCCTGTGAATGCAAAGCTGCTCCTATCTGTCTATAGAGGGCCTCATCTGCTCAGTCTTCCTGGTCAGGTGGCCTGTAGCAGACCCCCCACTATGATATCACCTGCCCCTGTCTTCCATTTAACCCTGACCCATAAGCTCTCAGTCAGCTCCTCATCCATCCCCAGGCTGAGCTCCATGGACTCCAGCTGGTCAGTGATGTAGAGGGCAACCCCCCCCCTCCTCTTCTCCCCTGCCTGTCCTTCCTAAAGAGCCTGTATCAATCCATTCCATGCTCCAGTCTCGGTGATGCCAATAACATAAGAGCCCTGCAGGCATGCACACACCTTTAACTCCTCTTGTTTGTTCCCCATGCTGCATGCCTTTGCATAGTTCCATTTAAGTTGGGCCCCCATTGAAGCTGCCTTACTCGCTGGGATCACATTAATCCTGCATTTCAGGTGGTCTCCTGCTGGCCTGTGATCTTTTGCCAGGGCATCTATGTCTCGGTTTGACTCGGAGTCAGCAACTGAACCAGCGACAATAATGCTCTCGATCCCCTCCCGCTCCCACCCAGGTAGGGAAGGAGAGAGAGAATAAAGAGAGAGACTTTCCGGATTGAAAACTAAACTAGACAGCTTTAATTAAATACTAGTGATAAAATAAAATAAGTGCCATTATATACAAAAGTGTTCAGGAATGTGCAAAACCCTATTGCCTCCCCCCTCCCCCAGCAACTCCCACAGCACTCTCCTTAGCTGTGAGCAGTTCCGAAATGTCCTGGACCGCTGCCAGAGATAGTGGCAGAGCAGACAGGAGCTGAGGGCAGAGTTATGAGGGTCAGGAATGCATGAGCCTAGGGATCAACGGTGATGGATAGACGGAGTCCTCCCTGGATGCTGGCCATGAATGGAAGAGAAGGGAAAAAGAAGCAGGAGGGCTTGACTTCCGTGATCCCTGACTTTGTATCGAGCCTACGTAGATATATGGAATGGAATACTTTGGTCAATTTTGCTGTCCATCTAGTCCACTCCTCCCTTAAGGGAGGGCTGCAGATACGACTCTTCTGCTCCTGTAACATGAGGCCGCAGATTCAACAAGTAGAGCAAAGTGACCTTGGCGTATCAGCAGCACCATAAACCTTCCAGCTTTATCAGTCCACTAGCTGGAAAACTTGCTGCTAGTTAAAAGGAGAGTTATCTAAAGGAAAAAAAAAATAAGTAAAAGGAAAATTTGCTTCATCCTGGCTCAAACCAGGACATTCCACCCCTTATTCCAGACCATATATATTACATGTAGGCTCTATATTCTACCAACTGTCAAATTAAGGATCCTCCCTCAGAGTCAGATTACCTTGGGGTACATATTGTACTTCACCTTCCTCCATCATCACACACCAAGTATGTCCTGGTCCTTGAGCAAAAGCAACACCCTGGACAGGTTTGCCTTTACCCGAAGCAGGAAAAACCCAAACACATTTCCCCAACAGATTCCTTTCACATACCCCAGGGAGTTTATCCCCATCTACTGTATGCAGAAGGTCTGACTGAGCAGGACCAGCCCGATTGATGGATCCCCTGGTGTTAACTAAACAGTTGGCCTGAGCTAAATGTTTGTCCCAATTTTTAAAAGTTCCACTACCCATTCCCTTCAGGGTAACTTTTAACAAACCATTGTACACACAGAACACACACGCAGAACTACCAAGGCTGGAAAAGACCTTTAAGATCATCAAGTCCAGCCTATGACCAACACCACCACACCGTCTAGACTATGGCACTAAGTGCCACATCCAGCCTTTCCTTGAACACATCCAGGGACAGCGCCTCCACCACTTCCCTGGGAAGTCTATTCCAATGTTTAATCACCCTCTCCGTGAGGAACTGCTTCCTAATATCCAACCTAAACCTCCCTTGGAGCAGCTTCAGGCTGTGCCCTCTTGTCCTGTCACTGGTTGCCTGGAAAAAGAGCCCAGCCCCCACCTGACTACAACCTCCCTTCAGGTAGTTGAAGAGAGTGATAAGGTCCCCCCTGAGTCTCCTCTTCTCCAGGCTAAACAACCCCAGCATCCTCAATCTCTCCCTATAAGACTTTCCCTCTAGTCCTTTCACCAGCCTTGTTGCTCTCCTCTGGACCCGCTCCAGCACCTCAACATCCTTCTTGAAGTGAGGGGCCCAGAACTGTACACAGTATTCGAGGTGAGGCCTCCCCAGTGCTGTGTACAGGGGGAGAATTACATCCCTACTCCTGCTGGCCACACTATTCCTGATACAAGCCAGGATGCCATTGGCCTTCTGGGCCACCTGGGCACACTGCTGGCTCATGTTCAACCGGCTGTCCACCAGTACTCCCAGGTCCCTCTCTGCTGGGCTGCTCTCCAGCCACTCTTCCCCCAGCCTGTAGCGCTGCCTGGGGTTATTGTGGCCAAAGTGCAGGACCCTGCACTTGGTCTTGTTGAATTTCATGCCATTGGCCTCGGCCCAACGATCCAGCCTGCCCAGGTCTTCCTGCAGCTTCTTCCTACCCTCTGGCAGATCAACACTCCCACCTAGGTTGGTGTAATCTGTGAATTTACTGAGGGTGGACTCAATCCCCACATCCAGGTCGTCAATAAAGATGTTGAATAGGACTGGGCTTAGTACTGATCCCTGGGGGACACCGCTGGTCACCGGACGCCAGCTGGATGCAGCTCCATTCACTATCACTCTCTGGGCCCGGTCATCCAACCAGTTTTTGACCCAGCGAAGGGTACACCTGTCGAAGCCATGGATTGCTAGCTTCTCCAGGAGGATGCTGTAGGAGACTGTGTCAAAGGCCTTGCTGAAGTCAAGGTAGACCACATCCACAGCCTTCCCCTCATCCACTAGGCGGGTCACCCAGTCATAGAAGGAGATGAGATTAGTCAGGCAGGACCTCCCTTTCCTAAACCCATGTTGGCTGGACCTGATCCCCTGGTTGTCTTCCACATGCCACTTGATGGCACTTAGGATGATCTGTTCCATAACCTTGCCAGGCACCGAGGTCAGGCTGACAGGCCTATAGTTCCCTGGATCCTCCTTCCAGCCCTTCTTGTGGATGGGCATCACATTGGCCAACCTCCAGTCATCTGGGACCTCCCCAGTGAGCCAGGACTGGTGATAAATGATTGAGAGTGGCTTAGCCAGTTCTTCCGCCAGCTCCCTCAGCACCCTAGGATGAATCCCATCTGGACCCATGGACTTGTTGGGATCTAAGTGGCACAGCAGGTCACTAACTACTTCCTCCTGGATTACAGGAGGGGGATTCTGCTCCCCATCCCTGTCTACCAACTCAGGAGCCCAGTTGTTTTGAGGGTAGCTAGTCTTTTTGTTAAAGACTGAGGCAAAGAAGGTTTTAAGCACCTCAGCCTTTTCCTTGTCCTCCGTTACTAAGTTCCCCTCCTCATCCAATAAGGAATGAAGATTTTCCCTGACCCTCCTTTTGTTATTAATGTATTTATAAAAGCATTTTTTCTTATCCTTTACAGAGATGGCTAGTTTAAGTTCTAGTTGAGCTTTTGCATCTCTGATTCTCTTCCTACATGACCTTACAATATCCCTAAATGCTTCCTGATTCACCTGCCCTTTTTTCCAAAGTTGATACACTATTTTTTTATTTCTGAGTTTTTGCAATGGTTCCCTGCTCAACCAGGCTGGTCTTCTTCCCCGTCGGCTCCTTTTTCGGCACATAGGGACAGCCTGCTCCTGCACCTTCATAAATTCATTCTTAAAGTAAGCCCAGCCTTCCTGGGCTCCTTTGTTTTTGAGGGCTGATTCCCATGGGACTCTCCCAACCAGCGTCCTGAAGAGGCCAAAGTCAGCCCTCTGGAAGTCCAAGGTAGAGGTTTTGCTGACGACCCTCCCAACTTCACCACATATTGAAATTCTATCATATCATGGTCGCTGTGCCCAAGACGACCTCCAACCACTACATCTTCCACCAGTCCTTCTCTGTTTGTGAACAGTAGGTCCAGCATGGCACTACCCCTGGTAGGTTCACTTACCAGTTGTAGCAGAAAGTTATCTTCTATACATTCCAGAAACCTCCTGGATTGGCCCCTTTCTGCTGTGTTGTACTTCCAGCAGACATCTGGTAAGTTGAAGTCCCCCACAAAAACAAGGTCTAGCGAATGCGAGACATCCCCAAGTTGTTGAAAGAACATCTCATCAGTCTCTTTATCCTGGTCAGGTGGTCTGTAGCAGACTCCCACTAGGATATCAGCCTCATTGGCCTTCCCTTTTATCCTCACCCATATACATTCTGCCTTGGTGTGTCTAGTATTGAATTCTAGGCAGTCAAAGCACTCCTTAACGTATAATGCCCCCACCACCTCTCTTGCCTTGCCTGTCCCTTCTAAAGAGCCTATAGCTGACCATTGCAGCACTCCAACCATGAAAATCATCCCACCACGTTTCCGTAATGGCAATTATATCATGGTCTCCCTGGTGCACAATAGCTTCTAACTCCTCTTGTTTATTTCCCATGCTTCGGGCATTGGCATATATACACTTGAGCCACGGTACAGATATCCCAACCACTTGCGTGGTTACCAACCTATTAGTGAGCTCTATGTTCTTGTTGCCACATTTATCCCCGTTTCCTGCCTTGAGTGGGACAGCAGACTGGCAGCCGTCCTTAGGCTCATCTCTGATTTTGTCCCCATCCCCCTTCAAAGCTAGTTTAAAGCCCTGTCGATGAGCCCTGCTAACTTGTGTGCCAGGACCCTTCTCCCCTTCCAGGTTAAGCTTCCCCCACCTGTTGTCATGCCCGGTGTCCTGTAGGTCCATCCATGATCAAAAAAGCCAAAGTCCTGTCGGTTGCACCAGTCCCGAAGCCAGGAGTTAATCTTCTGGCTCTTCCCGTTTATCCCCTCATCAATCCCTGCTACTGGTGGGATAGAGGAGAACACCACCTGTGCTCCCGATCCCCTAACCAGCCGTCCCAGGGCCCTGAAATCTCTCTTCATTGCCCCTAGACTTCTGGTAGCTACCTCATCACTGCCTACTTGGAACAGCAGTAATGGGTAGTAGTCTGAGGGCCGAACTAGGGCAGGGAGCTTCCTCCTTATATCCTTAACCCTGGCCCCAGGGAAGCAGTTGACCTCCCTAAGAAGTGGGTCCGGCCTGCATATAGGGCCTTCCACTCCCTTTAGAAGTGAGTCGCCTATGACAAGTACCCGCCTTTTTTTCTTAACTGAGGTGGTTTTGATGCAAGGTACAGACTGACCTGGCCTCGGTGACACCTCCAAGTTTGGTGAACCATCATCCACAATATCATTTGGTTCTACTTGTAGAGCCTCATATCTATTCTGCAAAGGCACCTGGAGAGGGGGAACACTAGGGACCCCCTTGCCATGCCGCTTCCGCTGTGCAGAAACTCGTTGCCATTGCTCCTCATCCTGTAGGCTATCACCCTCAGCCAGGCAGACAGGAGATAGGCAGTGGTCTGCATCATGAGCCCTACCTGTCATCTGGGCGTGGTTCAGGGATACTAAGTCATGGCACCAGCGATCTATCTCCCTCTCACACTCCCTGATACTCCTAAGCCTCTCTACTTCCTCCTTCAGCTGTGCAACCATCCCGAGCAGGTCATTTACCTTTCAGTCTTCCCTGAGGCTGGAGCATGGTATGGGATATGGTATATCCACTCGATACCATGTTCTTTGGCCCACTCAGTCACAAGACTGTTTTTGAAATTAGTCCCGTTGTCTGACTCAATTCTTCCTGGAGTACCATGTCTCCACAAGATTTGCTTCTCAAGGCCCAGGATGGTGTTTCGGGCTGTGGCATGAGGCACAGGATATGTTTCCAGCCACCCTGTACTTGTTTCCACCATTGTAAGCACATAGCGCTTACCTTGGCGGGTCTGAGGCAGTGTGATATAGTCAATTTGCCAAGCCTCCCCATACCTGTACTTTGACCACCTCCCCTCATACCACAAAGGTTTCAACCGTTTAGCCTGCTTAATTGCAGCACACATTTCACAGTCGTGGATAACCTGCACAATAGTGTCCATGGTTAAGTCCACCCCTTGTTCACAAGCCCATCTGTATGTTGCATCTCTGCTCGTTAGTTGTGTTGATGTTCCTCAGTAGCTCGACTCAGAGGTACATGTGTATCTACATGACGCACTTTTACAACCAGTTTCTCTATCTGAGCCGCAATGTCTTTCCACAGTTTGGCAACCCAAATAGGTTTACCTTTTCGCTGCCAGTTGTTCTGCTGCCACTGTTTTAGCCAACCCCACAAGGCATTTGCTGCCATCCATGAGTCAGTGTAGAGGTAGAGTCTCGGCCACCCCTCTTGCTCAACAATGTCCAAAGCCAGCTAGATGGCTTTTACCTCTGCAAATTGACTCGATTCACCTTCTCCTTCATCTGCTTGTGCAACTTGTCGTGTAGGACTCCACACGGCAGCTTTCCACTTTTGGCGGTTCCCTACAAGATGACAGGAGCCATCAGTGAAAAGAGCAAATAATTTTTTCGTCTCTGGTAGGTGATCATATGGTGGAACTTCTTGAGCCTGTCTCACCACTTGTGGTGGCATCCCAAAGTGTGTGCCTTCTGACCAGTTTGTAATTGCTTCCACAATACCTGGACGATTAGGGCTTCCTATTCGAGCTCGCTGGGTAATTAAAACAGTCCATTTACTCCAAGTAGCATCGGTGGCATGATGGATAGGAGAAAGGTTACTCTGAAACATGAAGCTCAGTACTGATAATCTGGGTGCCAGGAGGAGCTGCGCTTCAGTGCCAATGACTTCCGAAGCGGCTCTAACTCCCTCATATTCTTCACGTATCTCCTTTTCAGTTGACGTGTAGATGGCCCCAGAACCTCTGTAGCTCCGGCTTCAGAATTCCAAGGGTTGACCTCGAATCTCCCCTGGTGCTTTCTGCTAGAGGCTCCAGGTAGGACTGTTGTACCTGGCTGCGGTGTAGAACACGTTTTTTATATCTGGCCCTGTTCAAA
This sequence comes from Hemiprocne comata, assembly GCA_020745705.1. NCBI lineage: Eukaryota > Metazoa > Chordata > Aves > Apodiformes > Apodidae > Hemiprocne > Hemiprocne comata. Next base: position 11,635,757 of record CM036615.1, read on the forward strand.
CTGGTCCAAGGGCCATTGCATGCACAGTCTCTATTTAAATGTGCTCAAAAGCTTTCTGTTGTTCAGGACCCATTTAAAGTTGCTCTTCTCAGAGGTTGTCCTCACAGAAGGTGGTGGCTATCTAGGTCACAGACTGTTGGGAATGCCACGGCTTTCCTCTGGCAACAGGGGGCAGCTCTGACGATGGCTGTGTCCGGTTTGAGCAGGTTGTTGACCTGCTTTGCTGAGTGGCACAGCTGCAGGATGAAGTGATGGAGCTCAGGGAGGAGGTGAGCAGGCTAAGGAGTATCAGGGAGAGTGAGAGGGAATTAGACGAGTGTTTTCATAACCTGCTCTCCACAATAACAGCTCAGAAGGCAAGCTTCGTTAGTGGAACACAGGCTTCCTCTTCATCTCAACAAGCTCCCCAGCCTTCCCCACCTAACTTACAGAAGCAGGGACAATGGGAACAGGTCCCAGCCCGACGACACAAACGGGGCAGGCATGTCCACTTAAGAACTTCACCACCTTCAGTGCCCTTGCAGAACACGTATGGGGCCCTGCAGGAGGAAACACCTGATAGCGGTGAGGCTACCTCATGTAGGCCAGAAGTGCCACCAAGGCCAACTCGCCCTAGACCAACCATCATGACTCAGGCCAAAAAAGAAAAATAGATGGGTCATTGGTGTGGGTGACTCCCTCCTGAGGGGTGCAGAGGGCCCAATATGCAGACCAGACCCGCTTCATAGGGAAGTCTGCTGCCTCTCTGGGACCTGGGTAAAGGATGTTGTAAGTAAACTTCCCAGCCTCATCAGGCCTTCAGACTACTACCCACTTTTGGTCTTTCAGGTGGGTAGTGATGAAGTGTCAATGAGAATGTCAAAAGCCATCAAGAGAGATTTCAGGGCTCTAGGGCAACTGGTGAAGGGATCAGGTGCACAAGTTGTGTTCTCCTCCATCCCTCTAATGGCAGCAATAGACAAGGGAACTAACAGGAAGGGCCAACAGGTTGACTCATGGCTCCAGGACTGGTGTCTTCGGCAGGGCTTTCGGTTCTTTGATCATGGGTTACTATACAAGACACCAGGCCTGCTGACAACAAATGGAATGCAGTTGTCCCAGAGGGGGAAAAGGATCCAGGGGCAAGAGTTAGCAGGACTCATTGACAGGGCTTTAAACTAGATTTGAAGGGGGAATGGGATAAAACTGAGCCTGTAAGTAAGCCCAGGGGATGCATGCCAGGTTTTGTAGGATGGAGAGAGGACTCTCACTCTGCCACCTCAGTTGAAATGAGGGAGGGAGATATAATGGTGTGTTGGTTTGGCACCGAGTTGGCAGTCTCTCGATTCACCCCTCCCCCCCCCTCCTCCCCCAAGGTAGGGAAAGAGGGAGAAAAATGAGAAAGAGAGGCTTACTGGGTTGAAAAGTGAAACAGATTGATTTTAATTATTAGTGACAAGGGAATATATATATGTATTTGCAAAGGGATGTGCAACACCCAATCCCCTCCCTCCTCCCCTAACCACTCTCACAGTCTCCCGGCTGAAGGGGGGAGTGTCCAGGCGCACGGACGGGGTCCTTGGATGTCGGCTGTAAAGAAAAATGGGAAAAAAGAGAGAGAGAGCCAAAGAGAGTGCGATAGAAGCGACAATAAGCAGAAAAGTGAGAGAAAAAGGAAACGAAAGGCTTGACTTCCGTGATGTACTAGCCTATACTGAAAGCCAAATAGAGAAAATATTATGAGAAGGGAATATTCTGGTTTGCTGATCCTGCCTTCGGTCTAATCTGCTCCCCTGTAGCGGGGGGAGGCTGCAGACAGTCAGAAGTGACCTTGGTTATTATCAGTCCGCTGGCGCTGCTAAAAAAGTTCACTGAAAGAAAAAAAAATCAGCAGAGAGAAAGTTTGCTTCACTCTGGCTCAAACCAGGACATTCCACCCCTATTCCATTCTCATAATATTTTACACAGAATCTATAAATTGTCAAATTAAGAATTCTCTCCCAGTGTTAGATTTCCTTGAGGTACATACTGAACTTCACCATCTTCCATCATTACACACCAAGTATGTCCAGGTCCCTGAGCAAAAGCAACACCCCGGACAGGTTTGCCCTTGCCTGAAGCAGGATAAACCCAAACACTTTTTCCCCAACAGATTCCTTTCACAAACCACAGGGACTTTATCCCCATCCACTGATTGCAAAAGGTCTGACTGAGCAGGACCAGCGCTACTGATGGATCCCCTGCCTTCAGTGTAGCTTTCAACAGACCATTGTACCTTTCAATCTTCCCCGAGGCTGGAGCATGGTACGGGATATGGTATATCCACTCAATACCATGTACTTTGGCCCAGTGAGTTACAAGATTGTTCTTGAAATGAGTCCCATTGTCCGACTCAATTCCCTCTGGGGTACCGTGTCGCCACAAGACCTGCTTCTCAAGGCCCAGGATAGTGTTCCGGGCTGTGGCATGAGGCACAGGATATGTTTCCAACCATCCTGTACTTGTTTCCACCATTGTAAGCACATAGCGCTTACCCCGGTGGGTCTGAGGCAGTGTGATGTAATCAACTTGCCAGGCCTCCCCGTACCTGTACTTTGACCACCTCCCCTCATACCATAAAGGTTTTGACCTTTTAGCCTGCTTAATTGCGGCACATGTTTCACACTCATGAATCACCTGTGAAATAGTGTCCATGGTTATGTCCACCCCATGGTCACGAGCCCATCTGTATGTTTCATCTCTGCCCTGATGACCTGAGGCATCATGGGCCCATCGAGCTAAAAACAGCTCACCTTTGTGTTCCCAGTCTAAGTCTATTTTAAACACTTGGGCAGCCTCATCTGCTCGTTGGTTGTGTTGATGTTCCTCATTAGCTTGACTCAGAGGCACGTGTGCATCTACATGGCGCACTTCCACAGCCAATTTCCCTACCCAAGCAGCGATGTCTTTCCATAGGCCAGCCACCCAAATTGGCTTACCCTTTTGCTGCCAGTTGTTCTGCTGCCACTGTTTTAGCCACCCCCACAAGGCATTTGCTACCATCCATGAGTCAGAGTAGAGATAGAGTCTTGGCCACTCTTCTTATTCAGCAACATCTAAAGCCAGCTGGATGGCTTTTACTTCTGCAAACTGACTTGATTCTCCTTCTCCTTCATCTGCTTCTGCAAGAAGCCATGTAGGATTCCATACGGCAGCTTTCCACCTCCGACGGTTTCCTACAAGGTGGCAGGAGCCATCAGTGAACAGAGCATATAGTTTTTCAGCCTCAGGCAGTTGATTATATGGTGGTGCTTCTTTGCCTCATTTCACCACTTCTTGAGGTGGCATTCCAAAATGTGTGCCTTCTGGCCAGTCTGTAATAGCTTCTACGATCCCAGGACGATTGGGGTTCCCTATCCTAGCCTGCTGGGTGATTAAAGCAATCCATTTACTCCAGGTAGCATTGGTGGCATGATGCATGGGAGGAGCATTACTCATGAACATCCAGCGCAGTACCGGTAATCGGGGCGCCAGGGGGAGCTGCGCCTCAGTACCGATCACTTCCGAAGCAGCTCTAACTCCTTCATATGCTGCCAGTATCTCCTTTTCAGTTATGGTGTAATTGGCCTCGGAACCTCTGTAGCTCCTACTCCAAAATCCCAGGGGACGACCATGAGTTTCCCTTGGTGCTTTCTGCCAGAGGCTCCATGTAGGACCATTGTGCCTGGCTCCAGTGTAGAGTATATTTTTGATGTCTGGACCTGTTCGAATTGGTCCAAGGGCTACCGCATGCACAATCTCGTCTTTAATAATATCAAAAGCATCCTGTTGGTCGGCACCCCACTCAAAGTCATTCTTCCGGGTCACCTTGTAAAGAGGTTGCACGATGTGACTATACTCAGGAATATGCATCCTCCAGAAACCGACCGTTCCTGAAAAGGTTTGAGTGTCCTTTTTGTTCGTCAGTGGTTCCATAGCTGCTATTTTGTTAATCACATCCACTGGAATTTGGTGATGTCCATCTTGCCATCTGATTCCCAGGAACTGGATTTCTCGTGAAGGTCCTTTGACCTTGCTCCTTTTGACAGAAAAACCAGCTCTCAAAAGAATCTGGTTCATCTTTTTACCTTTCTCAAAGACTTCCTCTGGTGTGTCGCCCCACACAATGATGTCATTGATGTATTGCAGGTGTTCTGGAGCCTTACCTTTCTCCAGTTCACTGAAAGAAAAAAAAGAATCACCAAAGAGCTTCACCCTGGTTCACTTGGACATCCTTTTCATATCAACACAATGGGCTATTTGACTATCTGTACTCATAGCAGATAAGAGAAGACTACTGGCCAGTAAGGGATGTCTCTGTTGCTTTTTTCATGTTTAGATCTATTTGCAGTTTGGAACAAGGAAAATGTACCAGTTGGAATTTTATTCCTAACATCCGAAAGCAGCCTGTGGGGGTACTTCTATATTGTCAGAGCCCCCAAATCTTCCTAACATCAAAATTATCTGAAAACTAGTTCTAGAGCAAATATCTGCCTGCATAATCCTGAGCATCTAGTTTAGATAAAGCTTATTTTAGCTAAGTATATTGGAATGTCCTTTGCGCTTGCCCTCCAACAGAGAGCAGATTATCGCTTGCTCCAAAGCAGGTTTAAAGTAGTATTTCCAAGAGGGCATTGCTTTAGTAATGCAGAGTAAATTTGTTACCCTTTACTTGGGCTGCTTTGGAAGCATGTAGTTGAAATCCAAGCAGGATACTCACTGCCTTCTAGACTAAATTACCAGGTTTTTTTGTTACTTGGAATAACCATATTCATAATCTGTTTTCCCTGAGTTAGGTATAGGGAGGATTGGTGACACTGTTTTAAGACTATGTTTGGCATAGAAACACATTGAACTCTTTCCTGCAGGACGTGAAACATATTACATGCATTGGTCCAACACTTGACTCCAAAAAAATTGTTTCTCTAATTTAAAACTTTTATTTCTTTCCTCTGAAGTAATTTGCTATTGTGAACAAAATTATTAATAACTATATGTATTAGAACTTGAATATTACTAAGTGTCCTCTAGTAGAAAGAATAAAATTTGTTGCAAAGGCCACTGGTCTAATACAAGTATTCATATTTCCAGTGGCAAGAGTAACCTGGAATAGGTTTCCCACCGGTTGTCCAGATATTATTCTCTTTCCACTTCCCTTCATATCAAAACAATCTAAAACTATAGACTGGGGAGTGAGATCCAGGTAATAAACTAAATTATGTTAGTAGTTGCAGGCCCAAAGCTTGTCACATTTGGTTACCTCACCCTGAGTCCTGGGATTTTTTTTGGTCTAGAATAGTCTATGAGCCATTTGTTTGGGGCTCTGTTACAAAGAACACCAGGGAGAAGGCCTAATCAAATGTACAATGTTTTTCAAAGGAAAAATGCTACTTAAGAGTACATAATATTTTATCAAACAGGCAATGAACAGCATATGATTCTGTATTTTATGCAGTGGCATTAAATATACATATTAGTAAGGTAGCAGATGCTGTAGTTCTGAAATTGCCAAGTAAAGTAGCAGTCTTTTGCAGCAAGGTGCTGCTTTATGTGAGACTCCTTCACAGCTAATTTCAGCTCTATAGTCTGAGAGACCAGAGGGGATCAGGGAGGGGGAGTGTGTTCCAGCAGACAAAACCAGCAGGATGTGCTGAGATGTGCTTTTAATGGAGCAACATTTCAGAGCTCTTGGGGGTAAATTCATAAAGAGGGATGCTTGCCTGTTACTTTGTATTCAAACTGAGGAATTATTGCTGCAAATGGACAAGCAGGCATATGAAATGCACATTTGTGTGGTGGGGCTTTGGTAGTGGGGGAGGGACCACAGGGGTGGCTCCTGTGAGAAGTTGCTAGAAGCTCCCCCAGCTCTAAAAGCCGGATCCACATCTGGCCAAGCCTGAGCCTGTCTGCAATGATGATGAACACCTCAGTGATTAACATTTTTAAGAAAAGGATAAAAGAAACTCCTAGAAGATCTGCAGCAGAGAGGAGTGGGATGTGAGGGAAATACCTGTGCAGATACTGAGGTAAGTGAAGAAGGAGAGGGAGGAGGTACACCAGAGCAGAGATTCCCCTGCAGTCCATGGAGGACCCCATGGCAGAGCAGGTGACTGTGTCCAAAGAAGGCCGTGACTCTGTGGGAAGTCCATGCTGGAGCAGTCTGTTCCTGAAGGACTGCACCCTATGGAAGGGACCCATGCTGGAGCAGTTTGTGAGGAACTGCAACCTGTGGGAAGGACTCACGTCAGAGGAGTTCATGAAGGACTCTCTCCTGTGTGAGGGACTCCATGCTGGAGCAGGGGAAGAGTGTGAGGAGTCCTTTCCTAAGGAGGAAGGGGCAGCAGAAAATGTGTGACAAACTGACCACAACCCCCATTCCTCATCCCCCTGCGCCGCTGGAGGGGAGGAGGTAGAGAAATCAGGAGCAAAGTAATTTGGGCCTGGGAAGAAGGGAGGGGTGGGGGAAGGTGTTTCTAAGATTTGGTTTTGCTACTGTCCTGCTCTATTTTGATTGGTGACAAATTAATTTTTTTTTTTCCCATGTCAAGTCTGTTTTGCCTGTGACCATAATTAGTGAGTGAACCCTCCCTGTCCTTGTCTTGACCCATGAGCTTTTCATTATATTTTCTCAGAATCACAGAACCACAGAATCATCCTGGTTGGAAAAGACCTTGAAGATCATCAAGTCCAACCATAACCTAAATCCACCTACCATAACCTAATCTACCCGTTCAGTGATTAATCATGTCCCTAAGCACCACATCTATATTTCTTTTAAACACTTCCAGGGATGGTAACTCCACCACCTCCCTGGGCAGCCTGTTCCAGTGTCCAACCACTCTTTCGGTATAGAAATTCTTTCTAATATCTAGTCTAAACCTCCCCCGGCGCAACTTCAGGCCATTTCCTCTCATCCTGTCATTATTCACTTGAGAGAAGAGGCCAACTCCCACCTCCCTACAACCTCCCTTCAGGTAGTTGTAGAGAGCAATGAGGTTTCCCCTCAGCCTTCTCTTCTTCAAACTAAACAATCCCAGTTCCTTCAGCCTCTCCTCATAGGACTTATTCTCCAGACCTTTCACCAGCTTGGTAGCTCTTCTCTGGACACACTCCAACAACTCAACATCCTTCTTGTAGTGAGGGGCCCAGAACTGAACACAGTATTCAAGGTGTGGCCTCACCAATGCCAAGTACAGGGGCACAATCGCTTCTCTGCTCCAGCTAGCCACACTATTCCTTCTCGGAGGCGACGTATGGACTTCACACAACTCTATAAGAGTTATAACTGAAGACCTTTATTGTTACAAATGGCGGCAATTTATACCCCTCTGACTCCAGATGTTCCACCCCAGTACAGACCTCATTGGTTACATACATACACAGTTCATATATGATTGGCTACGTGTCTTGTCACTTGCTGTCCGTGTCACGATGACCCAAGGTGTTTCGCTTCCTAGACGGTGCCTCTCAGTTCTTGCTACAACATTCTTTTCCCAGTACTTCTCAAGATAACAACCGTGAGATAGGACACCTTCTGTTTGCTGGTCCCGTGAGGTACCAGGCTGTGAGACATCCGCTTGTTTACTGATCCCACTGCTTCAGGGTACAATTTGGTCAGCAGTACCTGCAACACTGCTGTTTTAATTCAGGCATATTAATTTTCCATAAATCCCATATTAATCTTCCACAAATCCCATGCTAATTTTCCATAAATCCCAACAATTCCTGATGCAGGCCAGGATGCTGTTGCCTTCTTGGCCACCTGGGCACACTGCTGGCTCATGTTCATCCGGCTATCAACCAGCATCCCCAGGCTCTTCTCCACTGTGCAGCTTTCCAACCACTCATCCCCAAGCCTGTAGCTTTGCATGGAGTTGTTGTGACCGAAGTGCAGGACCTGGCACTTGGCCTCGTTAAACCTCATACAACTGGCCTCGGCTCATCAATCCAGTCTGTCCAGGTCTCTCTGCAGAGCCTTCCTACCCTCAAGCAAATCGACACTTCCACCCAGCTTAGTGTTATCTGCAGACTTACTGAGGGTGCACTCAATCCCCTCATCTAGGTCATTAATAAAGTTATTGAATAAGACTGACCACAAAACTGAGCCCTGGGGGATGCCACTGGTGACCGGCCGCCAACTGGATCCAACCCCATTCACTACAACTCTTTGGGCTCAGCCAGTCAGCCAGTTTTTTACCCAGCGGAGAGTGCACCTGTCTATGCCACGTGCCTCCAGCTTCTCTAGGAGAATGCTGTGGGAGACGGTGTCAAAGGCTTTACCAAAGTCTAGATAGACAATGTCCACAGCTCTTCCCTCATCCACCAGGTGGGTCACCTGATCATAGAAGAAGATCAGATTAGTCAAGCAGGACCTGCCTTTCCTGGACCCACGCTGGCTGGGCCTACCATCTCCTATCCATCCCACAGTGAGGGAAGGAGTGAGTGAGCGACCACATGGTTCTTTGTTGCTGACTGGGCCTAAACCACTACAACATTGCAAGGATGAGACAATGATAGGTTTTTGTGCCTCTTCTGAGGTCGTGGATGTCTTGTATTTTACTTTTTTGTGTAACCAAAAGATGAAATAAAAACAAGTGAAAGCATACATAGGAATTGGCACTGAAAAGGTGAGAAATGTTTTCCCTCATCCCTCTTTCAGAGCATGTGAGGATGTTTGTTGATCCAATTAATGTATGTCACAGATGGGAAGATTCAGCTAGCAACTGCATCTGGCACTTGCACATTTCATGGGTGTGCGAGTCTTGCGAGAGGTGAGAACTAGGAGATTTCTTGCTGAGAAAGGATTTTCTTGCTGAGTAAGAAGGGGTCATTATACTAAACACCTGAGTATTCCAGGTTCGTTACTGATATTATTGTTTTCAAATTATTTTGAAAATAGTTGGTCTAATGTTCAAATATTTTTATAGGAAAGTGATCCCGTTTAATCTTAAAACATCATAATTCCTTGTTAGGACCAAGCTATGTCTATGAATATGGACTTATAAGATTTCCTTGGAGAATTTTAGGAGGGCTGCAGGCATCATATGGACATCTGTCACAACTCTCATCCAGAGATTTAGACTGCAGAAAAGACAGATTTCTAAGGAAATGGTTAATAATGCTTGCAGCTCCTGATATCTGTCTCACTCCTTATCAGAGGAGGAAGCTGCCTGTTTGGCTAAGTAAACTGGAAAAAACAGCTGTAGGGAATAGTAATCCTTGCTGCATAGTCTAATCTACCTTGGTATAGTGAATGATCTATTTAAACCCTTTCTCAACGGATACAAATAACTAAATCATAGAGTAGTCAACCTTCTAGAAGCATGATGCTAGTTAAACAGTTATTTTCCTTCCCATTTGACTGAAGAGGGTATGGATAGATTTTTTTGGGGGAGTTATTTTGATTTAAAAAGTGGACAACTCTGGTGTAGAATCCAGCTGCTTCCTTTGAATTATTCTGCCAAGTGAGACAACAGACAAGATTTGCAAAAAGGGATGGGGATGTTGTTGCAGGGATCAAGACTGAAGGCATTCTTTCTAGATACTTTTGATGTCTTTTGAACCATTTAAAGTATTTACAAAAATAAATCAATAATTAAAAAAATAAATCAGTAGCCCTCTATGCAAGCGCCCTGATTGAAGTATTTCAGTTTATTTTGATGAGATGGGATATTGAGTGTTAAAAGTGAAAAGCCCAGTTTTCAGTTTACAGATCTTTCTCATCATAACAGAGGCTAGATTATAGAACTGAACTCTGTTCTGTTTCTGCCTTTCTTATTGTGATACAGAGAATTACTTCAAATACTAGCAAGTCTCTCAATAAGTATTTTTGGCAACACTGAAAACTAATTTATATGTAATCTTGTCTCTGTCTTACTAATTAAGTGCACTGTGATAACATTAGGCAGGTGACAGTGGTATGATGTAATAATCCAGTATGTCGCTGAATTTCATTTTAAGTTAATCTGATCCAGAAAACAATTTTTAACCATTAATAATATCAACAACTGTGGTGATAGAGGAATGATTTCTGTTCAACTTTTCTGTCAAAGGGCAAGCACCCTTTCTAGCTTTACCTGCATCTGTTTCAGAGTTCATATAAACACCTGTTTTTTTTCTTCAAAGAACTTGGAATGTTCTTCCTTTTTTCTCCGTTATTTTTATGTAGGTTATGATAAAAGTTAAAAGAGCATAGAAGGAGAACCTTTACTTATCAAAAAAGGTAGACCTGTAGGCATGAGACCTGCATCAAAAAGGAGATTTACTACTACTACAAGACCAATGTGTAGTTTGAGATAAGTAAAATTCGCAAACAACCTTGAGTCCTAAAATTAGTCAGCAATGTACTTTGTCTTTTGGATTTGGTTTCATATTCATCAGCAAGCCTAACCCTTGACTATTTGAGTAGGCAACCAAAGCTAACAAAAGAGGGGCCCAAGAAAGCTGGTTAATATTCAAGGATCACCTCCTCCAAGCTCAATGTATCCCAACAAAGAGGAAGTCAGGCAAAAACACCAGGAGGCCTGCATGGATGAACAAGGGGCTGCTGGACAAACTCAAACACAAAGCAGCCTACAGAGGGTGGAAGCAAGGACAGGTAGCCTGGGAAGAATACAGATAAGTTGTCCGAGCAGCCAGAAGTCAGGTTAGGAAAGCTAAAGCCCTGATAGAATTAAATCTGGCCAGGGACATCAAGGGCAACAAGAAAAGCTTCTACAGGTACGTCAGTGATAAGAGGAAGACTAGGGAAAATGTAGGCCCTCTCCAGAAGGAAAAAGGAGACCTGGTTACCCGGGATATGAAGAAGGCTGAGTAACTCAATGACTGGCAAGTGCTCAAGCCACGTTGCCCAAGTTGCAGAAGGAAAAGGCAGGGACTGGGAGACTGAGGAACCATCCACAGTAGGAAAAGATCAGGTGCAAGATTGATGAGCAAGTGGAGACCAGTGATGAGTGGCGTTCCTCAGAGGTCCATATTGGGACCGGTGCTGTTTAACATCTTTGTCAGCGACATGGACAGTGGAAATGAATGCACCCTCAGCAAGTTTGCTGACGACACCAAGCTGTGTGATGCAGTCAACACACTGGAGGGAAGGGATGCAATCCAGAGGAACCTTGATAGACTTGAGAGGAGGGCTCCTCCTGGAGTACTGTGTCCATTTCCGGGGCCCCCAACACAAGAAGGACATGGAGTTCTTGGAGCAAGTTCAGAGGAGGGCCACAAAGATGATCAGAGGGCTGAAGCACCTCTCTTATGAGGACAGGCTGAGAGAGTTGGGGTTGTTCAGCCTGGAGAAGAGAAGGCTCTGGGGAGACCTTATAGTGGCCTTTCAATACGTAAAGGGTGCTTATAAGAAAGTTGGAGAGGGACTTTTTACAGGGGCATATAGTGATAGGACAAGGGGTAATGGCTTTTAACTGATGGAGGGTAGATCTAGATTAGACATTAGGAAGATCTTCTGTCCTGTGAGGGTAGTGAGACACTGGAACAGGTTGCCCAGGGAAGTTGTGGAAGCCCCATCCCTGGAAGTGTTCAAGGCCAGGTTGGATGGGGCCCTGAGCAACCTGATCTAGTTGAAGGTGTCCCTGCCATGGCCGGAGGCTTAGAAATAAATGATCTTTAAGGTCCCTTCCAACCCAAACCATTCTATGATTCTATGGAAACGAAGCATTAAGCACACTTCCACAAGTATAACACCTACCAGCTTATCACAGAGGCTAATAGTTGTAGTATAGTTTATCAGAAGATAAAGGCCAAAAATAAGTGGCAGGAGAATGCAGGGATCTGGAAGGGAGAGAGAGTTACTTCATCATTGCATGAAAGTAGCATGTTGCTTGGCTCACTGGCAGCTAGGGAAACTGGCCATCCTTGAGGTTTTTGTCTTCTGTCCCCTTGTTATTTTCTGCCTGCAGTGCACTGTAAAAGTGAAATAAATGGTGTTGGTTTTGTAATTATTTCCTTTTCCACTGTCAAAGCATAGTTGTAAGGTGTTTCTTGTCTTGTCTTGTCGGTGAAAGTTTGAAATGTTATATTTTACCATGTCGCGGACCGAGATGGGTAAAGCCGCATACCAAAAGTGCTTTTTTTGTTTGTTGAGGTCCTCAGTGTAATAGCTTAGGTACTCCAAAACCTGGTCTTGGAGGCCAAACCACAGCATATTGAATTCTAGTAACTTGCTTAATAAATCTAAATGACAAATTAAATTGTGTTTAGTTGTATAATTTGTTCTCCTTCCTTAGATTGTTTTTCCTTAATTTACCCTGGAAGTTTTGCTTCCTTGATTGTGCAATTCTGTTTTTTCCTCTTTCCCCCTGCCTTCCAAACTTTTCACTATCTCAGTCTGTGTTATCTGGAAAGTTAATATTTTCTGAGTGTGAGACATTAATTTAAACAAAGAAAAATCTCGTATTGCATTTTATTGTTCAATTCTATGTTATTAGAGGTTCAGATAACATGTTATGTACTAAAATACTATCTGGAATTTGATTAATAGTTAGAATAACTGTAGCTTGTTCAAGTTCCGAGTGCCACATTTTAGAGGTAAATATTCCTAAGCATTTCTTGGCATGCAGCTCCCAAACATTAGGGCCTGTGAACATATGTAATTTTTCTTTGAACTATCAGATATTTGTATTTTTTAAATACAAAAAGACATGCAAGTGACTTGAACTCAATTTTCTGTGCCTATTCATTCTGCATCCTATGTCTGGAAAGAAGTGGTGCACACCTAATATGGAGGAGTACTAGTATGGCAAGTCTTATCAGCCAGTTTTGACAATGGGGTGCACTAGCCAAGATTTCTGTATATTGATTTGATTTCATCAACTAATAATTGGAACAGTGAGAAGCGAATTAGGATCTAGCCTAGCAACAGTATGGAAAAACTGTGAACCACAAGAACTTGTTCTCATAAAATATGTCCCTATGGTTTAGGTTGTTGCCAGTGTTATTAAGGATGTTCCAATTTATAATATAGAATCATAGAATTGTTTTGATTGGAAAAGACCTTTAAGATCATTAAGTCCAACCATTAACCTAGCACTACCAAGTCCATAGCCATGTCCCTAAGAACCACGTCTACACATCTTTTAAGTACCTCCAGGGATGGTGACCCAACCACTTCCCTGGACAGCCTGTTCCAGTGCCTGACAATCCTTTTAGGGAAGAAATTTTTCCTAATATCCAATATAAACCTCCCTGTCCTGGTTTGAGCCAGGATGAAGCTAATTTTCCTTTTACTGATTTTTTTTTTTTTTTTCCTTCAGTAAGCTCTCTTTTAACTAGCAGCAAGTGTTCCAACTAGTGGAGTGATAACACCGGAATGTTTATGTTACTGCTGAGACTCCAAGGTCGCTTCTTAGCTCTGCTGCTACAGAGGCTACCGGGGCAGGAGAGTCATATCTATGACCCCCCCGTAGGGGAGCTGGACTAGACAGACAGCAGAATTGACCAAAGGTATTCCATTCCATATATCTACGTAAGCTCCGAGGAAGGTCAGAGATCACAGAAGACAACTTCCTTCCTGCTTCTTCTTCCCTTCTCTTCCGTCCATGGCTGGCGTCCGGGGAGGACTCCATCCATCCATCACCGTCAACTCCTAGGCTCAGGCATCCCATAACCCTCATAACTCTACCCCCAGCCCCTGTCTGCTCTGCCTTATCTCAGACAGCAGTCCGAGATATTTTGGGACTGCTCACAGCTAAGGAGAGTGCCTGAGGGAGTTGCTGGGGGTGGGGAGAAGAAAGAGGCTTTTGCACATTCCTGAACATACTTGTATATATTTGTACTTATAATTAAAGCTGTCTAATTCAGTTTTCAATCCAGCAAAGTCTCTCTCCTAATTCTCTCTCTCCTTCCCTACCTGGGTGGGAGGGGGAGGGGATCGAGAGCATTGCTGTCTCTGGTTTAATTGCCGATCCTGAGTCAAACCGTGACACTCCCCTGGCACAACTTAAGGCAGTTTCCTCCTGTCCTATCACTTGTTACATGGGAGAAGAGACCAACAGCCACATCACTACATCCTCCTTTCAGGTAGTTGTAGAGAATGATAAGGTCTCCCTTCAGCCTCCTTTTCTCCAGACTGAACAACCCCAGTTCCCTCACCCACTCTTCATAAGACTTGTGCCCTAGACCCTTCCCCAGCTTCATTACCCTTCTTTGGACACACTCCAGCATCTCAATGTTCTTTTTGTAGTGAGGGGCCCAATATAGGTGACTTTTGCATGTGCCTCTCTTTGTGGTTTTTAAATTTTTTTTTTTATTACAGTTGTTCCACAGGATTCCAGTCTGCATTTGGAGCAGCTCTGCTGTGATTGGCCCTGGACATCTAGAAAAAGAAAGATAGTTCCCCCTGATGTTGGCTCCAGCCATGCAAGGGTGACTCATCTGTGATGTTGGTGTGGTTTTGGACTTTCATCCTGGAACTCTTTCAACCCTATGGTTTTAGTGGCTTTTTCTCTGCTGCTTTGTTAGGAAATACTGCCATACTTCATTATTTTTGCTGGAGTCCCTTGTAATGCTCTGGTGACCAAAGAAAGCTGCTGAAAACACTTATCTTGTAAAATTTACAGTCCAAAATTAACTGAGCCCCTCCTGAAGTCCTACACTGTTGTTGTTTCTACACTTTAAAACCTCTTTTCCTCCTTTTACTTCCATTTTGATTATGAATAAAATGAGGGATGAATCTCTTCTTCCTGCAGGAGGGATGGCAACTTCTGCCCACTGTAGGAGAGCAAATTCCTCCTCTAAAGCTAGCAACAAATGTCATCACACTGATCCTCTGAAGACTGATAGTGTTACCGTAAAGTTCGGTAGCTGAAAGAACCCTCTAAGACTTGTATTGAAGTTTTAGAAGGCAGGCATTTCTTTATTGCAGCGCTGGATGCACGGAGGATTGCTCCATCAAGTGTGCATGCTGATTCAACAGAGATACAAAACTTTTATATTACTAACTCATACATATGCATTACATTTCCAAGAATAATCATACATATTACAATTAATTCTGAGAAATCATTAACATAGTCTCCCCCCTGCAGCGCATGCTCTCTTGGCTGGGTTGGTGGTCTCGGGTGGTCGTTATGGGAGCATCCCCTCTCTCGAATTACCCTTATATGGCATTGGTTCAACTCAGGAGACATTTAAGCCGTTGGCCTCCAACCAAACACATGGTCCGCTGCTCTAGGAGGATGCGCTTCCTTGGTTTAATTAATTTTAGCCATGGGTTCGCTATTGTTTCTTGATCAGCTAGTAGATATATCTAAGGTTATGATATCCTGCCAAGAAGCAAGCTCATATGGAACTGAGTTAAGCACACAAAGTTATTTCTACTCCTTAGCTCTACGTTATTTCAACGTCTTATCTCTGCATGTTGCAAGCACTCACTACCTATGCAGTATCGTCTATGTGGTATCAATAGTAATCAGTCCTTGTTCTTGGGCTCCCTCAGCATATTGCTGGGATGCAAATCCTTGCTTGCACATCCTGCTGTCTCAGTCTGTTCCCTTTGCAAAAAAACAGGGCCCATGAAGTTCACCAGCAGAGGGAAGTTTTGTTTATCAAAATTTAACTGTAGATTAGTAATAGGTCTTAACCATTTGTTTCCAGCCTTTGTTATGGCTGAATGTAAACTTGAGCCTGATGCTTGTCTACATTTATATTCCATTACAATTCACCTATAAACATTTTAGTGTACATTACCTGGACTGTCTGGGCAGCATGGTTAAAGACTCAATTATTTGGGAGTAGGTCCACCTCTAGCAACTTTCCTGAGTATTAATTACCCTTAATTTTGTATTTGCTTCCAGTTTCTCTTCAGTGCCAGTGTAGATTTAATGATTCCCACTTCACACATGTGCTGCAGCGAGCTGCTGTATGACAGTTCCAGCCAGTTTCCCTCAGCTCAGATAGTCTATTAAGTCTCCCTCAAAAGTTTGAGCTTTACCATATTCCATATGTGTGGTGGGTTGACCTTGGCTGCATGCCAGGCACCCACCAAGCTGCTCTGTCACTCACCTCCTGATCTGGACAGGGGAGAGAAAATATAACAAAAGACTCAAGGGTCAAGATAAGGACAGGGAGGTCACTCAGCAATTACTGTCATGGGCAAAACAGACTCAATTTATTGCCAATCGAAATCAGAGAAGGATAATGAGAAATAAAACCAAATCTAAAAACACCTTCCTCCACCCCTTCCTTCTTCCCAGGCTCAATTTCACTCCCAATTTCTCTACCTCCTCCCCCAATGAGCGGCACAGCGGCGGGTCCATCTTGGAGCTGGCTGGCACTGGCTCTATTGAACATGGGGGAAGCTTCTAGCATCTTCTCACAGAAGCCACCCCTGTAGCTCCCCCACTACCAAAACCTTGCCATGCAAACCCAATGCATGTGTCATAAATAATAAAATGCTAATTTGCACACATTCTGCTAAGCTTATGATTTCTTGATTATTTTTTAATAGCTGTCACGTGATCCCAGTGGGGTGTATTATTAGAAAAAAATTTGATAAATACATAAATGACCTGTCTGCTGGTGTCTCACAGCAAACTGTACCATTCTACCCATCAGCTTCAGGGTTTCCAGGGTGTCGCGGACCAAGATAGGTAAAGCCGCGACCCACACCCCCACCTCGGGGGAATCGAGGGCTGAAGACCACTCCCCGTCACACTCACAAACAACACTTAGGAATCAATAGATTTATTAAAGGCACTGAGGGTTTGGCAAGTCCGATATCACCTAGCACACAAGGTCTATCTCTATATCTATATCCACACCTATATATCCATATACCAACAGCTATACAACACTACATCTATATACCAATAACAACACACACAGAAAACAAGAGAGAACCTCTCCCCTTCCCCCCTGTTCCCGTTCCCGGACAGGGATAAGAGGGAAAGCCTGGAGAGAGCCTTTGGGAAATAGAAGAATATTGGAAAAGAGAAGTGAGTGTCTGGTATGTGTGAATATTATGTAGGAATGTTTGTAGGAATGTTAGTAGGATGTTCGCAATTCTCACCACCGGGGGTATGGCCGAAGCCAATCCCTGGTCGGGATCCACGTCCGCTCCCTTGAGACTCCGGGCAAACGGTCCGCTCGGTACGCCCACACGCCGACAACCACAGGGAGCAGCGCCGCAACTTCACGGCAGCCTCCGCAGCGGTACGCTCACCGCAGCGGGCGTATCCGTATAGTATTCGCAGAGCGCGCATCTTCTTGTTCCTCCCTTTTTTTTCCGGTTCCGGCCCCGCCGTGCCTCCTGGGAGCTGTAGTCTGTAGTTCTGTGCGCATGCGCCTGGTACCTCTGTCCTCTCCCCATGAGTGCCGGGGGGGCGCATCGCCAGGAATGGTCAGTGAATGTCGCTGGATTAAAGGCCATTATAGAGTCCGTCTCTCACATCTCACCCCGTGGCTTTTATGACAGCGACTTGGTTCCTGTGTGGTGTATGTTTGTGTCTGTATATGTATGTACATCTGTACCCTAGTAGGCTCTTGTCCAAACTCTTACCTCTTTCCCTGTTTGAAACAAACATATATACAATCTCACATATTTCCATATCTATATATCTAAATCAACGTATATATTGTTTTATGCGTGTTTCTGAGGGAACAATTCCCTATATGCAATACGACATATGTACTTATAAACATATATATATAAAACATACTTATATATATACATATATACTTATAATACATAACAGAAATATAAATAGGAGACCCACAATGAATATATTGATGCACCATTAGTATCTTATTTACAGACCACAACCCAAAGGGGAAATAGGTATAGGAGACATGATGCTGTATAGTAGGAGGCGTTGTGCAAACCATGGGGTGATCAAGTCCATAGTATGCACAAGGTACCTCCCCCCTCAAAACCAGTGCCGGGCTGATCAGACCCTATTCTGGCTTGGGATGTCTCCGGTTCTTTGGGTTGCTGATTTAGCATATACACATTGCTATATACACAAGTATACAGATACACAGTTACAACCTATCTCTATAATCTGTCTTGCTTCATTCAACGTGCAGTATCCAATTTATACTGATTTTGAGTTGCTTGTTATTCATGTCAGATGCAACCCAGGTGTTTGAATTCACAGGCGTTTGCAGGGTCATTTTGACTTTCCCAATGTTTGGCAGGTGAACCAGTACAGTTTGCCCTGGGTGTAGGGAGATTTTTTTCTTGTTGCAAGGCTTTCTTTGTTTCTCCTTTTCTTGAGTGGGAGATGTGGGAAAGAAAGCAGTTAGACGAGGACACCCGTTTATCCCCCATCTGTTATTTATGGTGGTGACTGCATATCGCAACCTTTCATCCCATTTGGAGTCCTGTGGGCGGATAAGGCTTTTGATTAACCCATTAGTACGTTCTACTATCCCATTTGCTTGGGGATAGTATGGCATATGAAATGTCCATTGGATGCCTTCACTTCTCGCCCACTGTTGTACCAGATGTGAAGTGAAGTGCGTGCCATTATCAGACTGAATATGTGTAGGTTTAGGTAATACCCCAAATACCCTTTCCAGGAAGCGAACTGTATTTTCACCATTTGCTTTAGAAACAGCTTCAGCACAAGTTAGACCTGACACCACTTCAACCATCACAATGATATATTGTTTGTTTCCTGATTTGCGGAAAGGACCAATGTAGTCCACCTGCCAAGTGGACCACAAGGACTTTCCCTCTCGAATATGCAGAGTGTCAGTCGTCAGGGGATGCTTCCCCAACCGGATCTTACACAGGTCACATTCAGAAATGATTGTTTTACACTGTTCACGGGTAACAGGCCATCCCCTGGTTTGTGCCTCCTTATACAAATCAAAGATCCCTGAGTGACCCCTTTTACAATGAAGCCATTCAAGCAATCGCTCCCACTCCTGATTTTCTTCTGCTGTTCTGATTTCCACTACATTGATTTTGGCCAGTTCATCAACATAGTTGTTCCACCTGCTGGCATCATTTTTCAGACTGGTCTGGTGAGCAGGAATCCACCCTACATGGAAGTTAGGATTTTTCTTGGCAATTTTTAGGATCTGTTGCCATTTTTCTTTCTGCCACACTGTCACCCTGTTAATCTCCCAATTGTTCTGTTCCCAGAAAGTTATCCATTCCACACAGCCCTTGAAGACCAAAAAGGAATCTGTGTAGATGTACACAGCGTCCTTGGCGGCCTTTTCCCATACAAACACATTGAGAACAGCATCCAGCTCCCCCACTTGTGCACTGCCCTTATCATGATTTATTATGCGTTCAGCCGTGGAAGGTTTGACTGCAGCAGATTAGAAAAAACAGGTTTTATCCTCTCTTCTAGCTGACGCGTCTGTGAACCAGGCATTAGTCATCTCACTTTTGTATTCTGGGGCCTCCTTAATAGGACTGGGAGTTTTCATAGTTAACTCTTTTTCCTCCATGGACTCAATGTGTTCCTGGATTTTTAGCTGTTTGTCCGGGCCTTCCTCTAGCTTGAAAAGGCCGGAGTAGCACTCAATCTGGCTATACCATTTCCTGATTGTTCCCTTTTGGGATATTCCCTCTGGAGGGGCTTTCCCAGACAGCACATGATTAACTACTTTGAAAGGACCCTGCAGTATCACCTTTTGTTTTTTAACAATTTTACTGACCTCTGTTAGTGCTGTGCGCACTGTTAGCAATCCCTTCTCCAGAGTGGAGTATCGTTTTTCTGAGTCCTTAAAAGATTGTGAATAGAAGCCAATGGGTCGTGTACTCCCACTAGGTCCCTTTTGCCAAAAGTGATATGACAAGGCACTAGCTGAAAATCCCCATTCAATTGTTATTGGATCCTCTGGGTGAAGAGGTCCCAGAGTCTGGAAGGTTTGTGCTTCCAGTATTAGCAGTTCAAGGGCCTCATCATGGAATTTGTTCCATTCCCAGTGATGATTCTTTTTCAAGAGATCATACAGAGGCCGTGCTATAACAGAGAAATCAGGGATATGTTTTCTCCAATACTGGAGGGTTCCCAGCAATTGTTGCAATTCTTTTTTATTAGCTGGTACCTTCATCTGAGTCAATTGGGACACAGTATCGGACAGAATATTCCAGGTTCCCCCTTTCCACCTTATTCCCAGGAATTTTACCTCTTGGGATGGTGGTTGCCTTTTCCCTTCAGGGATCTCTAGCTGAATATCAGTTAGATGCTTAATTATAGCATCATACACGACTTTCACTTCTCCCTCACTCTGGCCCCCTATCAGTATATCATCTATGTACTGATAAACTTTCACTTTGGAATTGTTTTTGATTTCTGGAATGTTTTCCAGTTCACACGCAAGTGCATGATGGGCCAGTGTGGGTGAGTGTTTATATCCCTGTGGCAACCTCGTGAAAGTGTATTGGACTCCACCCCAAGTGAAGGCAAAATACTTTTGGTCCTCGGTATCAATAGGGACCTGGAAAAACATGTCCTTAATTCTCACCACCGGGGGTATGGCCGAAGCCAATCCCTGGTCGGGATCCACGTCCGCTCCCTTGAGACTCCAGGCAAACGGTCCGCTCGGTACGCCCACACGCCGACAACCACAGGGAGCAGCGCCGCAACTTCACGGCAGCCTCCGCAGCGGTACGCTCACCGCGGCGGCCGTATCCGTATAGTATTCGCAGAGCGCGCGTCTTCTTGCTCCTCCCTTTTTTTTTCCGGTTCCGGCCCCGCCGTGCCTCCTGGGAGCTGTAGTCTGTAGTCCTGTGCGCATGCGCCTGGTACCTCTGTCCTCTCCCCACGAGTGCCGGGGGGGCGCATCGCCAGGAATGGTCAGTGAATGTCGCTGGATTAAAGGTCATTATAGAGTCCGTCTCTCACACAGGGAACCACTGAGATTTCTATTTTGTTTACTGCTGTTCTTATGATACATTGTACTGCGAGAGGAGCTGTTAAACTCCTAGCATAGAGGAGCAAAATTTGGTTTAAACTGATACCCTTTTAAAAACAAACTTGGGTTGTGTGGATAACGGACTAGTTCACCCCCCACACAACGGAATGCCTTTCAAGCCAGCGAAGTGCCTCTTGAAACCAAGGACAGACTGAAACAGCCATGGCAGAAATGCAGATATCAGACTCCCTCTGAAAGACTGGGCACCCGGCCACGTACTGAAGGAGAACGTTATCTAAAGGGAGGCGGGCTATACAGTGGAGCCGCTGGACCCACTGAGCCACCTGTCGGAGTGCGGCTGCGCGCGGGGGGGCCGGTGCTCGCCCGCGGGGGAATCGTCTCCCCCTCCCCCTGCCGCCCGAAGCAGAGCCGGGGCCTCGCTGCCTCCCTGCTCGCCGCTCGAAGCGGAGTCAGGATCGCTGCCTGCTGCTGCTCGCCGGTGCCAGGGAAGACTGCCGTGCCGTGGTGTCTACTGTGCTGCGCCTGCCGGAAGGGTCGCCGCCGGGCACGCCCCGCCGCCGCGGGCTCGTCCCGTCACTGCCGCTGCTGGTTCCCCGGACGTTGGTTACATCTTCACTACGGAAGGGGTAACACGGGTACACTTACACACCATAATTGGTACTCAGGCTTCACGTCCTACCCTTCCCTTACATTAATCCTCCCACACCTCTTCCGCGGGGAGTGCACTTACTAATTCCATAGACCCCTGATATATACCTAGATAACTTTCCCTGAACCTTGGTCCTTTAATAAACCTCCTAGTGTGTAAGTGAAATATTGGTCTTTGTGAGCGGGGGGGGGAGGGGGGGCACTCCACCCTCTAAGGTACGGTCCCGTCTACAACCTCCCCACTCCCTGCCGAGACGGGGGGGATAGTCGCAGAAGCATCCTGACATCCGATAACCATTAATATCAGTCCGCAACAGGTTGTATACCTGATAGAGGGTTGCCTGCAGCCATGGATTGTTAGCCTTCTTGACCTGACAGGAGTCGGTCAGCATTCACACTTCTAGCAAATGCTCAGCACTATATTAAGCCTTTAATTGAAGAGACAACTCTGCTTCTGCTCTGCTTATGCTTTGTGAGCCATAAGTATAATTTGCCATAGCATCATAGCATCCTAGATCACAATTTGAGGATCACTGTGCTAGAGATAGAGGGGTTTTTTTACATATCTCTTATTTACACCAAGATTTTGCTGCTTCTGCTTTGCCCATAAAGCTAATGCTGCAAACACCTACAATGGGGTTGTTTATATCCATATTAAATGAGTTGGAGTGTAGACAACTTTCAGGTTTTTAAAAAAAAGTGTTCTGAGGCCGTGAGCAGTGCTGGTGAGAACATCATTCTGCAGTTTGTATGGGATTCCTATGGAGTGGATTGGAAGTTGTTTAGCCACAGGGATAGAAGTGCAACTTTGAGGGACCCTTGAGGCCGTGTTCATGGGAAGCATGTTTTGTTCAATGCCTCCACCTCCAGACAGTAGGAGCTACTGCAGTCTGCATCTGTCTTAAAACAGTCCAGATCTTATATGGCTGTTGGGCAGTGTTGCGGACCGATATTAAAGGCTAACGGATGTCAGGATGCTTCCGCGACTTTTCTCCCCCCCTCCTCAGCGGGGAGCGGAGAGGTTTGTAAATGGGACCGCCCACGCGGTCACTGTGGGACCGTACCTTAGAGGGTAGAGTGGAATGCTCCCCCACCACGCTCACAAAGACCAATGTTTCACTTACACACTAAGAGGTTTATTAAGGGTTAACACAGATTGAGGGACCAAGGGAAGGTAATCTAGGTATATATCAGGGGTCTATGGTATTAGTAAGTGCACTCCCCGAGGAAGAAAGGTGGGAAGGATTAATGGGGGGGGGGAAGGGCAGGAGTCGAGCCCGTATATGTGTATGTGGATGCGTGTGTGTGTGTGTATGTGTACGCGAGTTACCCTCCTTCCGTAGCGAGGATATGACCAGCGTCTGGGCGACCAGCAGCGGCGGCGGGGCGACCCCTCCCGCAGGCACAGGCGGACACGGCAGACAGGCACACCACGGCAGGCAGGCAGACCCAGCACAACAGACACCACGGCAGGCAGGCTCCCCTGGCACCGGCGAGCAGCAGCAGGCAGCGATCCAGACCCCGCTTCGAGCGGCGAGCAGGGAGGCAGCGAGGCCCCGGCTCCGCTTCGAGCGGCGGGGCGAGGGGAGACGATTCCCCCGCGGGCGAGCACCAGCCCCCCCGCGCGCAGCCGCACTCCGACAGGTGGCTCAGTGGGTCCAGCGGCTCCATTGGCACAGCCCGCCTCCCTTTAGATAACGTTCTCCTTCAGTACGTGGCCGGGTGCCCAGTCTTTCAGAGGGAGTCTACTATCTGTATTTCTGCCAAGGCTGTTTCAGTCTGTCCTTGGCTGCAAGAGGCACTTCGCTGGCTTGAAAGGCATTCCGTTGTGTGTGGGGAAAACTAGTCCGTTCCCCACAGGGAGGAGAAGGCATTTTGCTGTGTTATTTGCTGATTGAATGGCCTTTCCTTCTCTTCAGGGAAGAGTAGTCTGGATGGATGTATCCCATCCACAGTCAGCATTGACCTCTGCGTGGACCACAATGTTAAGTGATTGCAGAGATGTGATACAAACCTATAATGTAGTTTCTCTTGAGGGGTTAGTGGAGGCCTTTGTCTAATGAACGTAATTAGTTGAACAGTTCTTAGACTTGAAGGTTTGGGCTGCTGAAGGAAGTCCTGGAAGAGTTTTTTCTTAAAATGTGACTGTTTAATTCATAGTGTTGGGACAAATAAATCTCGTGGTTCAAGTCACTAGTGCTGGCACCATTACAGCATGCATGTTCTTGGACATGGACCAGCAGTAGTGAACTTTCTAGTTGTCATTTGAGTGTGTGCATGGAGTTATTTATCACTACTTCCATTCTCTTGCATGCAAAAGTCTCAATATATCAAATCCTGACAATTGCCTTTATGAACGTGAGTCGTGGAATCTGGGTTGTTGTTTGTGACTGGTCCTCTGTTTAGGTGCAGTGGTAAAGCCAAATTTATTCTAGGTGGCAATGCTCTCAAAACATAAACATCTTATGTGCTGTTTGTGTTAATTAATCTTCCCCCTCCCCCCTTATTACCTTTGTGCCAGCATGTTTAAGGTACTATGGGTAAGTATTTTCCATTTTAAATCAGTGATTTCTCTGGTTTATAAATAGGATGTAAACATTATCTTCAGGCTAAGTGGTGGCATGCAAAGTTTTGACTTCGTAATAATTTCAACATGTGTTGTTGAACTGTTTTTAGTGTTCCAATGTTCAGAAGAATTGAATGTAGGATACTACTTTGCCATCTTAAAGGAAAACCATTTCTTTAAAGACGAAATTTGAATGAGGTAAACATGGTTTAGACTTTTGCTTGTCTGGGGGGGGAAATGCAACCACAGATCTAAATTATGAAAAAATAGCCAATGGGCACAGTTGGGAACTACTTTCCATAAGCATTTCTTGTTGTTTGGTAGGCAAGATGAAGCTGAGGTATTTTTCACTTTACACAGTGATTATGTGTTTGCCAAGTAATATAGTAATCTGAATAAATCTTAGCTGGCAAGTCTGCAAGTTGATTTAAATGACTGTTAAAGCTAGAGGGTATAATTCTGATTGCCAACTTAGTTATGTAGGAGGAAGTTACCCACATAGGTCTTGCTCACTGAAGACTCCTCAGCTCTCAGAACAAGCTCTCCCATTTTTTTTCTCTATAAGTAATCTCATCTGCTGATCTCATCTTCTGGGAATGTAAAACAGCTCTTGAGATTTTTTTAAATAGGAGTGTAAAGATGATTCTTGTAAACTACTTCAAAAAAGGTCAGTGGATCAATATTAAGGAACACTTCTGTTTTCCAAATGCAGTTGGTAACACATTTCCTAATTTTAAGATGTGTGCATAGTGGATGAGGTGTGCATAGTGGATGAGGTATGCATGGTGTTCTCAAAAGGCACATTGTAAGAAAGCTATTCAAAGGCATTATTTTTTAAGCTTTAGGGTATTTCTGTAATCCAGTTCTGAGATTTTTGTATTTTCTGTAAAGGATAAGCAATACATAGTGTTGATCTATGGTTGTATTTAAATCAAAGCTTTCATTTGCAAGTGTGAAAATAAAGTTATTATTTTTTTAATAATTAGAATTCTTGACACCAAATATATGTTTTTAATATATGCAATGCAGACTTGGATTTTTTTTAATAAATTTTGTTAAAGTGCTATTATCGTATGATCATAAGAATAGCCTGCTGGTTTTTTTGAGCTGGTAATGTGGGTTTTTTTATGTCATGTTATTGGCATTTTTTAATAGGCAGCTAAAAAGTTTACTGAGAATTATTCAAAATATTTGTTTCAGTTAAATTTCACTTTATAATACCTTGCTGTTTTATAGTTAATTTAAAATTTATATTTTACTTTTTTTTATTTCCTTGAGCCACAACACCGTAAAATATCAACATAAATTTTCTTCCCCATTTTTCTTCCCCAGTATTTTACATGTCTGCTTGTTCTGATTAGATTTTGTTCATTTTGGTCAGTATCTTTTAAAACACATATTTAGACTTGGGTAGATTGAGGAAGATGCTTTGTAACACAGGGTGACAGAAGAAGCTAATTAAGTTTGTGAGATGCTTTTGATGATGCTTATTTAGTGCAGTAAATTTTCTGCTTATGCTGTTGGATTAGTGGAACTCACTATTTCAAAATTTGCTTTTGACTTGAGTAACTGAAAGCCGACCTGCTGCTGTTTCTCTTCATGTCGCCATCATTTCTCCTCTTTAGTGCCTTACAGTTTTAAGTTGTTTTTTTTTTTCTGAAGTATTTATTTTCTATGAAAAAACTCAGAAGGATGTCTGAAGTGTATATACTTGTGCTGGCAAATACTACATTGTTGTAATATGAATTTTCACTTATCAGGCAGCTTTACAGTCCCAGAATGTTTTTACTTAATGGATTGGATGCTGTCAAACAGATTTTGGCAAAAATTACTTTGTCAAATTCAATGACTTAATGCTTTCCTCCTGATTACGTTTTGACACAGTTTCCTTCCAAAAGTATGGCAGCTGAAAAAACTATTTTTTGGCTGTTAAACCATTTTTCTGGTGTGTTTGTTTCTGAGGTTACCTATGACTGCAGGAGGGGAACAACCCTCCCTGTTGAGTACTCTGCAGCGTTGTGGGCTAGTGGAGAAGGCAGCGTTTGATGTCTGGTAGGTTAAATTATAACAGCCCTACTAGGGCTTCTGAGCTGAAATTTCATTGAAACCTTTTTAAAGGTCATATTTACTAACAACAATTTAGTTCTTTAAACACACAAACAGAAAAAGAAGAGGAAAATACTTATTCATAATTACCAGGCATAGTACATCATTGCACCATAGTTAATACAGAGCTTCTACATTCTAGGCTGCAAGGGCAGCTGATCTTGTTTAAACCCTCTGTAACAAAAAGAGTGGGTTAGGTAACTTGACTATATTAGTGCTGTCATTATTTAGATCAGGATCTGTTTATAAATGTTGCTCCTTGTAATATGAATTCTCAAAAAATCTCAGTGGAGAGGAAGAGAGTGACAGAGAACTGACTGGAAGGCTCAAGCAAACAATTTATTTGAACTGCACTTGCAGATTTAAGATGCCACTACTGTGGGTTTTCACAGATACAATGGAAGAATGCACTATTACAACTTAAAAGCAAGAATACACTATTAAAACCTATAAAGGTTCACAGAACACACTATTACAACCTATAAAGCATGCTAAATATTATGTTATTATTAACGGATGTTAATAATCCGTGATTGCAAACATGCAAGATATTGGCTTACCTCTCCGGGTAAGGGCTCTCAGTCCCAGGGAAGTGACCTTGGCTGGCGTCCCGATCAAGGGGGAAGGGTCTCCACACAGGCCAGCTGTATAGTTAGAGAAGCAACTCAAATCTCTGATTCGAATCTTAGGGTTTTTATCCCCTGATTTACATGACTGTGGGAAGGACTGTGCCTGAGTGGATTATTTACACAGCTCCCCATGGATTGTCTCTGCAGAGATAGGGCCTCAAGGTGATCCAACACTGGGTCACTTTTGCAACCTTCTATGAGTCACCTGTCTGCACCAGATATTGCTGAAAATTGTTTATGAACTGTGAGCTGGATGATCCATACAGAGGGGGAGCTGGAAGTTGCATTTGTGTTGGAATGTAAGTAGGGACGTAATGGCAGGTTTACTGTTAAGTCTAAATATTTCTGGAGACTCTCATCTGTCCAGGAAAATTTTAACCTTTTAAATGCTTGAATTATATGCTGACAAATAAAAAGTTCTAATATTGTTGGAGTACCTGTTTGGGCAGGTGTTTTTCTTAAAATCATAGAATCATGGAATGGTTTGGTTTGGAACGAACCTTAAAGACCATCTAGTTCTAAGCCCCCTGTGCCATGGGCAGGGTCACTTCCCACTAGACCACGTTGCTCAAAGCCCCATCCAATCTGGCCTTGAACACATCCAGGGAGGGGGCACCCACAACTTCTCTGAGCAACCTGTTCCAGTGTCTCACCACCCTCATACTAAAGAACTTCCTCCTGATGTCTAACCTAAATCTCCCCTCTTCCAGTTTTAATCCATTACCCCTCGTCCTCTCACTACAAGCCCTCGTAAAAAGTCCCTCCCCAGCTTTCCTGTAGGCCCCCTTTAGGTACTGGAAGGCCACTATAAGGTCTCCCCAGAGTCTTCTCTTCTCCAGGCTGAACCAGCCCAACTCTCTCAGCCTGTCTTCATAGCAGAGGGGCTCCAGCCCTCTGATCATCTTTGTGGCCCCTCCTCTGGACTCACTCCAACAGGTCCATGTCCTTCTTACATTGGGGACTCCAGAACTGGACACAGTATTCCAGGAGGGGTCTCACAAGAGCAGAGTAGAGAGGAAGAATTACCTCCCTTGACCTGCTGGCCACGCTTCTTTTGATGCAGCCCAGGACACAGTTGGTTTCTGGGCTGCAAGCATGCATTGCCTGTTCACATTGAGCTTCTCATCCACCATCACCCCCAAGTCCTTTTCATCAGGACTGTTCTCAATCCATTCTCCACCCAGCCTCTATTTGTGCTTGGGATTGCCCCAACCCAGGTGCAGGACCTTGCACTTGGCCTTGTTGAACATCATGCAGTTTGCACGAGCCCACCTCTCAAGCCTGTCAAGGTCCCTCTGGATGACATCCCTTCCTTCCAGCGTGTCAACCTCACCACACAGTTTGGTGTTGCTGGCAAACTTGCTGAGGGTGAACTCAATCCCACCATCCATGTGACCAACAAAGATGTTAAACAGCACCAGTCCCAGTAGTGACACCTGAGGAACACACTCAGGCAGGATTTGCCACTGGTGAAGCCATGTTGGGTGTCACCAATCACCTCCTTATTTTCCATATGCCTTAACATAGTATCCAGGAGGATCTGCTCCATGATCTTGCCAGGCACAGAGGTGAGACTGACTGGCCTGTAGTTCCCCGGGTCTTCCTTTTTTCCCTTTTTGAAAATAGGGGTTGTTTCCCCTTTTCCAGTCAGTGGGAGCTTCACCAGACTGCCATGATTTCTTACACATAATGGATAGTGGCTTAGTAACTAAATCCAACAGTTCTCTCAGGAGGTATGGATGCATCTCATTAGGTCCCATGGACTTGTGCACCTTCAGGTTCCTTAGACGGTCTCAAACCTGATCTTCTCCTACTGTGGATGGTTCTTCATTCTCCCAGTTCTTGCCTTTGCCGTCTGTGATTTGGGCAATGGGGCTTGAGCCCTTGCCAGTGAAGACTGAAGCAAAAAAGTCATTGAGTACCTCAACCTTCTCCATATCCCACATGACCAGGCCTCCCGTTTCCTTCTGGAGAGGGCCCATATTTTCTCTAGTCTTCCTTTTATCACTGACATACCTGTAGAAGCTTTCTTGTTGCCCTTGATGTCTCTGGTTAGATTGAATTCTATCTGGGCTTTAGCTTTCCTAACCTGACCCCTGGCTGCTCTGACAACTTCTTTGTACTCCTCCCAGGCTACCTGTCCTTGCTTCCATCCTCTGTAGGCTGCTTTGTGTTTGAGTTTGTCCAGCAGCCTCTTGTTCATCCATGCAGGCCTCCTGTTTTTTTTACCTGACTTCCTCTTTGTTAGGACACATGGCTTCTGGGCTTGGAGGGGGTGATACTTGAATATTGACCAGCTTTCTTGGGCTTCTCTTCCCTCCAGGGCTTTACCCCATGGTACCCCACCTAGCAGGTCCCTGAAGAGGCCAAAGTCTGCTCTCCTGAACTCCAGGGTAGCAAGCTTGCTGTGTGCCCTCCTTGCTGCCCTGAGGATCTTGAACTCCACCATTTCTTGGTCACTGCAGCCAAGGCTGCCCTTAAGTTTCACATTTCCCGCCAGCCCCTCCTTGTTGGTGAGAACAATGTCCAGCATAGCACTTCTCCTTGTTGGCTCCTCTATCACTTGGAGAAAGAATTTATCACAATGCATTCCAGGAACCTCTTAGATTGCTTATGCCCTGCTGTGTTGTCCCTCCAACAGGGTGGTTGAAGTCCCCCATGAGGGCCAGGGCTACTCCTATCTGTCTATAAAGGGCCTCATCCACTCAATCTTCCTTGTCACATGCCCTGCAGCAGACCCCCACTATAATGTCCCTCTCTCTGTCCTCCCTTTAATCCTGACCCATAAGCTCTCAGTTGGCTCCTCATCCATCTCTAGGCAGAGCTCCATGCACTCCAGCTGGTCATTGACATAGAGGACAACACCCCCTCATGTTCTCCCCTGCCTGTCCTTCTAAAGAGCCTGTATCCTTCCATTCCAACACTCCAGTCATAGGAGTCATCCCACCATGTCTCCGTGATGCCAATAAGAACATAGCCCTGCAGGTATGCACGTGTCTCTAACTCCTCTTGTTTATTTTCATGCTGCGTGCCTTTGCGTAGAGGCATTTAAGTTGGGCCTCTGATAAAGCTGACTTACTGGCTGGAGTGTCTGGAATTCCTTTGGAGTATTTCTCTGGTACTTCCCTGTTGGCTCCTATTATCTCAGGAGTCCCCGGCTCATATCCATAATACCTCAAGTGCGCTGCAGTGTGTCCAGCACATCACAGAGCAACAAGCTGAGGGTCCTTGGTAGCACCCCATGCCTCTAACCTTGGTGTGTCATCCCACAGCTTGTCACAGGGAAGCCTGATATTATCCCCCTCCCCCTTCAAATCTGGTTTAAAGCTCTGTCAATGAGCCACTGTCCTGGTTTGAGCCAGGATTAAGCCAATTTTCTTTTTACTGATTTTTTTTCCTTCAGTGAATTCTCTTTTAAGCAGCACAGCAAGTTTTCCAGCTAGTGGACTGATAACACTCAGTGTTTATAGATACTGCCGAGAGACCAAGGACACTTTGCTCCGCTTTTTGAATTTCCTGCTTTGGACACTAAAGGAGCAGAAGAGTTGTATCTACAACCCTCCCATAGGGAGAATCAGACTAGATGGACAGCAAAATTTGCCAGAGATATTCCACACATATATATCTACATAGCTCTTGGTATAAATCCAGGGATTGCTGAAGTCAAGCCTCTTCCTTCTTCTTCTTCTTTTCTCTTCTGTTCATGGCTGGCATCCAGGGAGGACTCCGTCTATCCATCACCGTTGATCCCTAGGCTCGTGCATTCCTGACTCTCATAACTCTACCCTTGGCTCCTGTCTGCTCTGCTGCTATCTCCGGTAGCGGTCCGGGACATTTCGGAACTGCTCACAGCTAAGGAGAGTGCCGTGGGAGTTGCTAGGGGTGGGGGGAGGTGATAGGATTTTGCACATTCCTGAACACACTTGTATATAATTGTATATATTTTCTTTTATCATTAGTATTTAATTAAAGCTGTCTAGTTTAGTTTTAAATCTGGGAAGTCTCTCTCCTATTTATCTCTCTCCTTTTCCTACCTGGGTGGGAGTGGGAGGGGGTTGAGAGCATTATTGTCGCTAGTTTAATTGTCGATCCTGAGTCAAACCGTGACAGCCATGCAAGCTCCTGAGCAAAGACACTCTTCCCTCTCTGAGAAAGGTGAATTCCATCTGATGCCAGCAGGCCTGCTGCTGTGTAGGCCATCCCATTATCAAAAAACCCAAAGTTGTGGCGGTGACACCAGCCACAGAGACATCTATTAATAGACTGGATCCATCTGTTTCTGGCTGCCCTGGCATATCCCTGTCTGAGGAAGAGCCCCTGTGTGCCGAGATCTGCTTCTCTGCTGCAGCTCAGGCCGACTCTGGAGCAGCTTCTCTTGGTGTAGAGGGACTGATTAATGAAATAAATTGGTTTAATAGGAAATCTTTCATTTGGTCTTTTTCTATTGGAATTAATAGGAGTTTAGCTACTTACTGAAAGCAGGAAGGAGTTTGATCAGGCCCTTTCAGTGTTCAAGTGTTGGGCTTTTCCTCAGCTCATAGATGAGAGAGAGTTTTATGTATGCTTCCTAGGAAAGTGAAAAAAAAAAATTTATAATCTCCTGTACAGTTTTTTTGAGACCACCAATACAACCTTCATTTACTAGGAATTAACCTGAAATAGAGCTGGCTAAGTTTTAACAAATCCTCTTTTTTTTGAGAGAGGGCACTCATGGGAGCATGCCGTGACTACTTAAAAACCAAAGGGAAAGGCAGCTCATGATTCAAGGGGCAATTCCCTTCTCCCTCTCTGTATAAGTGTTGAGTGGAGGCAAGAGCAAGAATACCACATACGCCTGTGCTTCTTCATCCTCCCCCCTTCCTCTGCACTTTACAGCTTACTGCCTCTTCAGCTTCAACTCTAACTACTTTAATTGGTAAACATCCTCTTGCAAAATCGAGGTTAGTGTGTGTGTATGACCTTCTTCAGGGGTAGAGTATCAGAGTACTGCAGTTGAATGTAATCCAAACAATGCTGACTAAACAACCTGCTCTAAAATGTACAGCATAAGCAAATGGAAAAAAATAGAGATTTTCCTCTTTGTTTCCTGTAGCTTGAAGAGCTTTTTCAAAACAATTGGCAATACAACATTTTGAACTAGAGCTATGTATATATTTCTTTTTTTCCACCTAATTTTCATGTTATACTGCTTCCTACAGCACAATTTTCTTATATTTCAAGAATACTAAATCCATTTTGGACTTTGAGGGAGTGTGGTTTTATATTATTTCCATTATAAATAGTTAATGTGTAACACCTTACTTGTAGTATCCATTCCAGATTTTATATGCACAGTCTGTTCAAGTTTAATACTGATAGAGCATATGAAATTTGTTTGTATTGCTCTGTATCTATACCTCTGACTTAATGCTTGAGCCAAAAATTAATGTCATATTTACATAAAATCCAAAAGAAATGCCCAAATATTGCAGTGATAAAGTATTTAGAGCCAAATCTGGGTCTTCATGTTGGGAAAACAGAGATGGGTTTAGGTCTGATCTTCAGAGAATAGAGTTTGAGACCTCAGTTCAATAGGGTGCTTTGTTGAGTATTGGCTGAAGTGAACATCTTTCTTATGGTATACCATACCTTCTTACAATATAAGAAAACCCAGCTCTTTTGCCGTGTACTTTATCATGCCAAAGGGAAATGCAGACTACTGAAACAGTGCATGCATGTCTCATTCAGTATTATAAATCTGATATCCTGTGTATTGGTAACTGCAGCAGTTTCCATCTCCAAAGAGCTACACAAACATAGCTGCCCTACCAGATTGCTTCAGTTGAAGGTGAGTGTCATGCATGGCTTAAGGCTGGGCCAGCTATTAAATGAATGACATATGCTCTCTGTTAACCTCTCTCCTTTCCCAGAAGCCGACTGAAACCAGGACAGTGAGCTTTAGCATCAGTTCAGTGGTGGGAGAGGTGAAAGCAAAGAGGTTAAGGGACTTCTGTCAGTGAATTGGTGGCAGAGTTGAGATTACAACCTGAGGTCGTGCTACTAGAGTGCACTACTTCCTTCTTATTGAGAGAATGGTTAAATTTGCTGATAGATGCAGGCTTCCTGGTGTGGGGTTTGAAAAATTGCTGCCAACACACAGAGCTATTGGGACTTTCACACTGAGGTTAATCAGATGCAACTCTGCTTCTGTAGCTATCATTTACCAAATAAATGTTTTTCTTACTATCAAACTTTTATGAATATTGTGATAGAATAGCAAAGAGGGCTTGTAAACTAGCTTTTTACCTCCTTTTGATTTTGAGATGAGAAGGGTATGTATGAATTAAAGGATTAATAATATTTGTAATTAAAGCAAGTTCTTTAAGTTATATCATTTCTCAGAAATAGATGATTATTTTTACTTGATTAATGAAAGGTTATTAATAATGAGATATGGTATTTTACTTAATAATGTAAGCTCTCTTTTTTTCCTTTTCACAGGTTTCCACTTGAGTGGCACAGTGACAGAGCCTGCAATGCAATCAGAGCCAGAAACTGTTTGCAATGTAGCTATCAGCTTTGATCGTTGTAAGATTACCTCAGTGACCTGTAGCTGTGGAAACAAGGATATATTTTACTGTGCCCACGTTGTGGCACTCTCTTTATACCGGATCCGCAAGCCAGATCAGGTCAAACTGCATCTTCCCATTTCAGAGACACTCTTTCAAATGAACAGAGACCAGCTACAAAAATTTGTACAGTATTTAATCACAGTGCACCACACAGAAGTTTTGCCAACTGCTCAAAAATTAGCAGATGAAATTCTTTCTCAGAATTCAGAAATCAATCGAGTCCATGGTAAGTTTGATACTTGTTCTACCTTTTTTTTCATTCCCTCTTTGGTTTTGAGCTTTTTTTGTAGCATTCAGGAGTGTGACCTTATGAGGTCCCTTCCAACCAGAATTATTATGTGATTTTATGGTGTTTACTAAAGAGGATTCTGTTATTGAACTTTTGCTTTAAGATGTTTAGGAAATAACACTTTTTGGAAAAGAGAAAATACATGTTTGGTAGATACAGAGTAGGTCAAACAAAAGAAGGGAGTTGTTCTGATAGCAGGGGTCATCTGCAGCCTAGCCCCTCTCCTTAGGGTCCGATGACCCTGGCAGACCCGGCAGGCAGTGCTGCAAGAAGATGCATTTCAGGAGCAGTGCTCTTCTTTGGCTTTGAGAGCTATGGGGATTTGGCCAGAGGCAAGGTGATTGCTCTTGTTGTTGTGGAACTTAATGAGAAGGTGGTTTGCAGAGCTGTCTGGTGGCAGTGGAAAGGGAAGCTAAAGCAGATGCAGGACATTAAACAATAGAGGAAGATGCTCAGATGTTGTAAGCTGAAGGCATGTATTGCATGAGAGTTGGTAATAGGTTGAACATAAGCAATTAATGGGAAGGAAGAATTATGGTGAGTATGCAAGTGGTGCAGAGAAGTCTAAAACAGTCAAGGGTGATTAGAAAAGGGGAAGGCAAGGATGGGAAAGGAAAGACATGATGGCTATAATGGCTATATTAGCTATACTATGGCTAATGTAGGAGGAGAAATGACAGGGTGTTGCAGAGTGCTTAAATTTCATCAACATTGTAATTATACTAATCAGGCATGTTGATTTTAGTCAGCTATTTCCTTATTGTCAAAATATCTCTTTACTCATTGGCATTTAAAGTATTTTTACAGAGAGATTTAATGCTTATATCACAGCC
Organism: Hemiprocne comata; assembly: GCA_020745705.1. Classification (NCBI taxonomy): domain Eukaryota; kingdom Metazoa; phylum Chordata; class Aves; order Apodiformes; family Apodidae; genus Hemiprocne; species Hemiprocne comata. Next base: position 11,670,286 of record CM036615.1, read on the forward strand.
CAAATAGCAAAAAGAATAGGAAACAAAAAACTAAGTTGTTGATCAGTTGTGAAATTTCACAATGAGTTTGAGTAGGGTAGTTTAAAATACATCCACAAATCTAAAATGTTTGTCTTTTACATGTTGCTATTTTCCTAGTAAATGAGATTGCAGTATGTCTTTATTGACTACTGGTATTTCCTAATAAAATACCAAAAATTGAAGTAGAAAATCCAGGCAGCACAAGAAAATAAACTGCTATTACCAAAGAAAGCTGGGTTACAAAAGATAATTATTGTGTCCTGATTTTCCTCTCAGACTCCCATGAAACCATGGTCTAATTATTTTTTTTTTAATTAAGATATGTTTATGATGTTAAAAATTCCAGGATTCTTTGAAGGAAAATTTAGTTCCCCTGATTATATAGCAAGTGAGCATTATTCTGGGATTCATACTGTAATTCTGTTATTTTGATCTTGAATCAAATTCCTTAAATTCGAAATAAAAAAGGTAACCAGAAGAAATCTACCCCTGGTTCTAATACTATAGGCGGCTGAACATTAGATCACCATTCACTCTGTCATATCTCCTGTGCTGCAGGTGTTCAGTTTGTAATACAAAACTGTCTTGTAGACCTCTCTTGCTTTGAAAAGTTTAACTTCACTAAACTAATGTTTGAAGAAGAATTATATTGAACACTGCTTGAAGGCACAGGAAAGTAAGAGTAAAAACTTACTTACAAAAACTTGCTTATAAAAGTAAGAGGAGACCTGGCACAGAAACACCAGAAACAGCTTTGGTTAAAAGAAAGTCCTGAATCTGGAGTTGGATGAGGAAATTCTATTCAGTGTTCTCTAGAGCTGTTTTAATTCCAGGGTTGTTTTATATAAAACTTCTAATTATTTTTTTTCTCTTGTGGTGGCTGTACTGGTTCTGGTTTTCATATATTTCTAGCGATAGGCCAAAGAAATCACCTCTTGAATACTACTTATTGTTACATAAGAATGATCCGGGGCTTTGAAGATCTCTGACCACAGCAGTCTTGTTGACTTGCTTATGAGTTGGCCAGGGAGATGGAATAACTCTGCAGTACTTTCCTTTCGTTAAAGGTGAATTGGATAATTGTTTATTTGCTCAAAATTCTGTCTTATGCAGCATTCGATGACTGGCTTTGGCCACCTTTCTTGTGAAGGAGGTTACTGGGGGAACTAGTGAAGTGATTTATACTGATGACACGGGTTTTGAAATGGCAAATCCTCAGTGGATACAACTGATGCAATATCCTTTCTTGCTTCATGGCTAAGCCTCACTGCAGGAAAAAAATAAGGGGATGCTGTTAGAAGCACAGGAACGTGTTGTCTATTCATGAACTACTTCAGGAGAGCAGAGTGATTTATCGAAAATCCTCTCTGTATTTGCCATGCTAATTTTCACTTGGTGGTGATTACATTACAAGAGGGTTTTGCATGGTTTTAAAGCACAAAAGCACCTCTTATAATTGAGGTTTGTTGTGCTCTGATTTTCTTATATGACAGTGCTACAGCTGTACATATTCCTGATGTTTTCAAAACTGTAGAGCTGTCTAATCTGTGGGGTCTAATCTTCTGTACTGAAGACAATAGTAGGTATTTATACTGATACGCTGAAGTCTGTGCTGTGTAATTGTTGGCTTCACATTGGGTTTCAATTTGGGGATGCTGACTCAGAAAGCTGGATGTAGATTTGGATCCTGTTCAGCTGAGGCTTTTTTCTTCCCTTTAACTTTTGTGCTATCATAGCAGAGGAAGCTGGCAGGTATGTAAGGCTAGGAAGAGAACAGTTAGGACAAAGGATTTATCAGCTGCGTTTGTCAGCTTTGGATCTGTCTTGTCTTAGATATGAAACTTTTACTTAAATAAATTGGTTGCAAGATCAAACTATGTTCCTGAGAATTTTAGTGGAAATTGGAAAGTAACTTCAAGATTGGGGGGAGGTCTGTTTGTATATTAGCATTGATTTGTCACTATGTGCATATTGCAAAAGGGTCTGCCTTTTACTGGTATAAGGACAGCCTAGCAAACCAATTTTTCTTTTTAAGGTGTACTGTTTCTTTCCTGAGTGTTTAGTGTTCCTGTTATTATCTCTCTTTTTAGAAAACCATATGGATGTCTCCACACTTTCTCTCATTCTCTGATTAGATACAAAACTACATGCAGGTGAACTCCAATTTAACAGGGAAGAACTGGGAGAAAGGGATTTATGTACATTTGTCTTCTCAGAAGCAAAGGTGTCTGAGTAGTTGTTTCTCTATTTTTCCAGAAAGATCTAGATACATCCTCTGCATACATTAATCTGTAATGTATATATTAGGAGCGCTGGTAGAGGCATTTGAGAAGAAAACATCTATAAAAAAATTCAGATTTGCTTTAAAAGAAAGTTTCACAATATCTAGTGCTGTTCCTATATTGTAAGTTCCAAAAGGCAATCCAGAGATACCAATGAACATGTGTTAATCTGAAGCTAGTGTATTTAGCTGAAATGATGGGGGTTTTAGTGGGAAATTGTAGGGTAGGGTAGGGCTGAATGACAGAATACAATGTATTGCCAATCTACTAGAAAAGGGAACATTTAACGTTAAAGAAGATAAATTATATTAAAAAATGGTGGAATCTTTCATATAGTTCTGCTTAAACAAATAAAATTTATTGAGAGACTAGTTGCAAGAGAATAATGTAGTAAATGGCAGGTGGGTTTCCTTTCAAGGATAAAAGTGTTCCATTGCTTAATATGAGAGTTGTTAAGTGAACTGGATTTTAGAAGGAAGTAACAACAAGAGTAGTCAAAACTAGAGACATTTCAGAAACCCAAGAGGAGCTAAAGTAGTAGTACGATGTAAAATTAAATGAAAGATTGATATCTGCAAAATAATATGGAAGAATATTTTACAAAATTCAGATTTTTAGGAAAATTTTTTGCAGATACATTATGCATTAAAATAAAACTTTTTATATAGAAAATAAATAGTGATATTCTGGTTTGAGACATGGAATGTAAAAATAAATTAAAATTAAAACATTGCATGCTAGTCTATATGGATAAGGAAGTTCTTTTATCTGCCACACACAAGTAGACTTTGAAACTTATTGCTATATGATGTTTGTGAGACCTGGATTTTAGCAAGAGAGGTTAGATATTATCAGCAGATAAGTTTATTCATTTTTCTTTATGTGCAGATGGAAGTGAAATAATTTTTTTGAAGTTAAAAATGTGATGGGGGTTTATTAACTTTCCTGAGTGTCCCAAACGGGGCAAGACAGCAGACAAGATGTATATGCACAGGTCAAGATTTATTGCATATAACACCGGGGTCATAATTCCTTAAAATAGAAGGCACAAGCTCAGTCAAATTGTAGAGAAATTGGGAGATCGGAACAGAAGTTGAAGTTTGAATGCAAAAAGTATCTTAACAGTGAAATTTACTACTTGTAGTTAGATCAAACAATAAAGGTTAACCATTAAAATGCTAGCAACTTACTTATTACCAAGTTTTATACTAGGCCTAGAACATTAATTTTCAATTTTAAAGGCTTCTATAATCTTTAACCTAATGATGAAAATTACTTAACATTAAGATTGCTAATAAAGACAATGAAAGAGTTAATATCTCTCACCCTTGCCTGGCTGCAGCTGGGTGTCCCTGGGTGGATCTTAATTCTTGAGAATTAGTCTCTCTGGCAGGCGTCCCTACTGGAGAGAAGAAGGTCCAGCACACCTCCTGGGAAAGTGTACGGGAAGTCTCCCGATCAAAGATGGGACCAGGCTTTTATAGAATAAAGTGGATTGACTGCTGTCATTTAACTATTTAGCCGTACCTCCAAAGTCTCTCATTGGAGAATAAAAGGAAAACAGTAGAAAAACCATGAAGGCCTTGTTCTAACCAAGCAAACTCTTCTGTTTATCTGTTCGTTTTTACTTTATCTCTGTTCCAGGCCTAGTTGTGGCTGGGCTGAGCTCCGTGTTCTTCAACACCAGAGAGCAGCTGGTGTTAGAACATCAACTTGGGCCTCTGTTTGTACCTTTCAAGGTTGTTACCAGCTTAGAGTTTGCTAGGCCCTTTTCTTTCTCTTGGGAATCTTTCCTCTTCAGGTCTGGGCCTGCAAAACTGCAAGACAAAAAGCAGTTGAATCATAGAGTGAACCTGAGGCAGGCACGGTGGAGCATCCTGCTACACTGAGCAACTTAGCATAGCCTGTCCTGTCTTTACAATTTATGCTATTAGTACTGGCTGCTTCACAGCAATTGCTGTTTTTCTTTGATGCTGTGTGCCGCTGAACAGGTGTTATATTCCACCCAAGAGTTCTGAAATGAAATACAAGATAAAGTGACTTATATCTAGACTTTGAACCATTTGGTGAATGAAAAGCATATTTTTTAATTATTAATTTTTTTATCTTTGTTTCTATATAATTACCATTTAGAATAATTCTGAGCACAATAAGTTTATAAAATCAATTACAATTCTGTTGTGAATCAGCATACAGCAGTATTGGTTTCTAGCTGGGACCATTCAGCCTTTGCATAGTACTCAAGCTTTTTATTTGTAATCGTTTTTCCAAATCTTCTCCTGATGCTACCATGGAATTGTATTTAATAAAAATTAATTGATCTACAGTTCATTTGTATACTTGAATTAATGAGATTTTTATAAAATGAAGTTCAAAAACTTACATATGGCTGAGTGAGTAGTTTGGCATGGTTTCATTTGAAGATTAAAACAACTCTTGTGTTACTTCAGAAATAAGCATATGGGAAGCAGTTTACCTTGAAGATGCTACATTCTGTTATTACTTTAACAAAAACTTACTGTTGATCCGCTTCTGAGTAGTTTGCAATATAGGCTATTCTTAACCTATTTTAGTTAAAGCTCTAGCTTTGCTTCTATTTAGTTTTCAAAGTTAAGTTCTACATATATGACACCAGTTCTTGAAGGCGGTTGCTCATTTGGAAAGCAGTTGCTCTTGAAATTGCTATGTAAATTATCAAAGTGTTTAATTATTTTAAATGCTGCTGCCTCTTAGAACTTGGGAGTTGATTGTATTTAATATGTAACCTGTTATGACTGTAAATATAAAAGGCTGTTACCCTTTTTTCAAATTTTCTTTGAGTGTTCAGTGTTACGAACAATTGTTCACAGTATTCCTGCTTGGGTCTAGGACAAATGGACACTGCCAGCTGGTGGCCAGACACTTCTACACTGCCAACTCACCTCTTGGACAACTGCACACTGACCAGCAGATGGTGCTCATTCAGCACCGTGAACAGAACCTCGGGGAGAAGGCAGCTCTGCTCACGGTACTCTAGATTTTTGCAAGGAAACTGTATATATAGGGGAGTGTATTAGTCACACAATTTTTAACACGCAAAAGTAACAATTAGATAAAGGCAACTCAATCAAACGTATTATGAACAGCTCATTTCAGGTCGCAGTCCTGAACATCACTTTTAAAAACTGTGTTTTGATGTTTTTTAATTGCATTTGTTTAACGTTACTTTTAGAAAATGTTTCTGAATGGTTTTTAATTGCATTTGTTTAACAGTAATTTTAGAAAATATCTCACATTTGATTGATTCACCTTTATCTCATCGTTAATTTTTCGTGTTACAAATGGTGTGACTCATACACTTGAACTCCCCTATGTATACAGTTTCCTTGCAAAAATCAGAGCACTGTGAGAAGAGCTGCCAGCTCCCCAAGGTTCTGTTCATGGTGCTGAACAAGTGCCATCTGCCAATCAGTGTACAGTTGTCCCAGCAGAGCCAGTGGTGTAGAAGTGTCCAGCGGCCAGTTTCCTAGACCTAGGATAAGAGGCCTTGGTGGGGGCAGTGCTGCTGGCATGGGGCAGCAGACACCCTTGTTCCTGTAAAGGAACCCTGTTTAAAGAATCTGTGGTCACTGTGTTGAAATTTAACCTTCTCACACAAACTAACCTATGAGCCTTTGATAAAATGTAAACAGTTATGGAAGGGATTTTTTTTTTTTCCCCTAAATAGGGAAGCTTAGCTGAGGAATCTTAGGCTATTTTTAATATTACTTAAAAGTAACCATACTGAGATTAAATAAAGATAAATCTCCATTGAGACACAATTTCTTATCTAAATGTATGTGTGTATATATATATGGATAGCAGTGCAGCATTCACAGCTGGAGGCAATTTAGGAAGTTTCTGAGCTGGAAGATGTTTTTTTACTCTCAGCAACTAGTAGACAAGACATTCCTCTGACCCCTTTAAATCATAGATTGTTACCATAAAATTCGGTCACTGAAAGAACTCTCTAACACTTGAATTTCAGATTTAGAAGGCAGGCATTCTTTATTGCAGCGCTGGATGCATGAGCGAGAGTTCTCAAAGTCATGCATGCCATAAGTGAAAACAGGCAAGATTTATATTGTCCTACTAGATACATATGCATCAGATTTCTTGGAACTCATTGTAATATTTGCTTTTTTCCTTATCTATGGGCTTTAAGCCTCTCAGTTGGGGGTCTTCCATGGTCTTCTGGGGCGGGGTCATTCTGAGATGTCTTTTGGTTAATCCCTTCTCCAATGCATGCATAATGTTGGGCGGCAAATCTAGCTGGTCTCAGTCAATTTCCAACTGCGAGGCCCCTAGTTCCTTGACTTTGTTATCTATTTACATGCAAAAGGCCTGGGGTGAGCCAAATCAACATTGTAACAAAGCACATTGTTTAACAAAACATAATTTCATTTCATCATCGAAGGGGGAAAAGGGTACTAGGGCAAGAGTTAGCAGGGCTCATGGACAGGGCTTTAAACTAGACTTGAAGGGGGAGGGGGATAAAACCAGGTCTACCAGAGATGAGCCTAGGGGTGAAGGGGCAAGGTGAAATCAGTAGCCCAGCTCAAGCGCATCTACGCTAATGCACATAGCATGGGAAACAAACAGGATGAGATGGAAGCCATTGTGCAGCAGGACAGCTATGACGTAGTTGCCATCACGGAAACATGGTGGGATGACTGTCATGACTGGAATGCTGCAATGGACGGCTATAAGCTCTCCAAAAGGGATAGGCAAGGTAGGAGAGGTGGTGGCATGGCTCTATACGTTAGGGAGTGTTTTGATTGTATAGAGCTTGATTATAGTGATGATAAAGTTGAGTGTTTATGGGTAAGGATGAGAGGGAAGGCGAATAAGGCAGATATTGTGCTGGGAGTCTGTTATAGACCACCCAACCAGGACGAGGAGGAAGATGAAGTATTCTGTAAGTGACAGGCTGAAGTCTCACAATTGCCAGCCCTTGTTCTGGTTGAGGACTTCAACCTACTGGACGTCTGATGGAAATATAACACAGCAGAGAGCAGGCAGGCTAGGAGGTTCCTCGAGCATGTGGAAGATAACTTCCTGACGCAACTGCTAAGCAAGCTGTGGGGAACGGTCCACGACATGAGCCTACCAGGGGAGGTGCCTTACTGGACCTCCTGCTCACAAACAGAGAAGGATTAGTGGGAAATGTGGTGGTCGGAGACTGTCTTCGGCTTAGCGATCATGAAATGTTTAAGTTTTCAATTCTTAGTGATGTAAGGAAGGGGGTTAGCAAAACCTCCACCTTGGATTTCCAGAGGGTAGACTTTGGCCTGTTCAGGACATTGGTTGAGAGAGGCCCTTGGGAGACAGTCCTGAAGGGCAAATGGGTCCAGGAAGGCTGGACGCTCTTCATGAAGGAAATCTCAAAGGCCCAGGAGCAGCTGTCCCCATGTGTTGTAAGATTAAAGGGCGGGGAAGACAGCCAGCCTAGTTAAACAGGGAGCTTTTGCTGGGACTTAGGAAAAAAAGGAGGGTTTACCACTTTTGGAAGAAGGGATAGGCACCTCAAGAGGAGTACAGAGATCTTGTTAGGTCATACAGAGAAAAATTAGGAAGGCAAAAGCCCAGCTGGAGCTCAACTTGGCCACTGACATAAGGGACAACAAAAAAAAAGTTTTTATAAATTCATTGAAAATAAAAAGAGAGCCAGGGAGAATCTCCATCCCTTACTGGATGCAGGGGGAAACATTGCAACCAAGGATGAGGAAAAGGCTGAGGTACTTAACGCCTTCTTTGCGTCTGTCTTTAATAGTCAGACCAGCTTCCCCCAGGGTTTTCAGCCTCCTGAGCTGGAAGATAAGGATGGAGAGCAGAATAACCCCCCTGTAATCAAGGAGGAAGCAGTTAATGATCTGCTTCTGCACCTAGACACTCACAAGTCTATGGGGCTGGATGGGATCCACCCTAGAGTGCTAAGGGAGCTGGTGGGGGAGCTCGCTAAGCCTCTCTCCATCCTTTATCAACAATCCTGGTTAACAGGGGAGGTCCCAGATGACTGGAGGCTAGCTAATGTGATGCCCATCTACAAGAAGAGCCGGAAGGAGGATCCAGGGAAATACAGGCCTGTCAGCCTGACCTCAGTACCGGGAAAGATCATGGAGAGGCTCATGTTGAGTGAGCTCACACGGCAAGTGCAGGGCAGCCAGGGGATCAGGGCCAGCCAGCATGGGTTTATGAAAGGGAGGTCTTGCTTGACCAACCTGATCTCTTTCTATGACCATGTGACCTGCCTATTGGATGAGGGGAAGGCTGTGGACGTTGTCTACCTAGACTTTGGTAAGGCGTTTGACACCGTCTCCCACAGCATTCTCCTGGAGAAGGTGGCAAATCATGGCATAGACAAGTGTACTCTTCAATGGATAAAAAACTGGCTGGATAGCTGGGCCCAGAGAGTTGTGGTAAATGGGTTCAAATCTAGTTGGCGGCTGGTCACCAGTGGTGTCCCTTAGGGAACAGTTTTGGGGCGAGTCTTGTTCAATGTCTTTATCAATAACCTGGATGAGGGCATTGAGTGCACCCTCAGTAAGTTTGCAGATGACACCAAATTGGGTGGGAGAGTTGATCAGCTTGAGGGTAGGAAGGCTCAACAGAGGGACCTGGCCAGGCTGGATCGATGAGCCAAGGCCAATTGTATGAGGTTCAGTAAGGCCAAGTGTCAGGTCCTGCATTTCGGTCACAACAACCCCATGCAATGCTACAGGCTTGGGGAAGAGTGCCTGGAGAGCTGCCCAGCAAAAAAAGACCTGAGGGTGCTGGTTGACAGCCAGATGAACATGAGCCAGCAGTGTGCCCAGGTGGCCAAGAAGGCCAACAGCATCCTGACCTGCATCAGGAATAGTGTGGCCAGCAGGAGTAGGGAAGGTATCGTGCCTCTGTATTTGGCACTGGTGAGGCCGCACCTTGAGTACTGTGCTCAGTTCTAGGCCCCTCACTACCAGGAAGGACATTGAGGTGCTGGAGCGTGTCCAGAGGAGAGCTACAAAGCTGGTGAAAGGTCTAGACAAGAAGTCATATGAGGAGTGGCTGAGGGAGCTGGGGATGTTTAGTTTGGAGAAGAGGAGGCTGAGGGGAGACCTCATTGATCTCTACAACTACCTGAAAGGAGGCTGTAGGGAGGTAGGTATTGGCCTCTTTTCCCAAGTAATGACAGGACCAGAGGAAATGATCTGAAGTTGCACCAGGGGAGGTTTAGATTGGATATTAGGAAGAATTTCTATACTGAAAGAGTGATCAGGCACTGGAACAGCCTGCCCAGGGAGGTGGTAGAGTCACCATCCTTGGAGGTTTTCAAGAAACCTCTGATCGCAGAGGTCCTTTCCAACCATGACAATTCTGTGATTCTGTGATTCTGTGATCTTTCTACTAAAAATACAATAAAATAACCTAGTTGGCTAGCATTCCGCTAAATCAGTAAATTCATTATTCCAGTAAATTTCTATTAAGCTTAATTCTATCTTAATATATTTTTATTAAATCCAACAAAGAATGTTCTATAGCCATCAAGATACTACACTTGATCTTAGCCAAAAGGCCAAGAAGCAATTCATCTTTACATCTATACAACTTTCAGCCCCTATACATCTGAAGAGTTGTAGCTATCTCTCCTTTTCGAGTTCTCAGGACTTCTTTGAAAGCAAGTTTTTACAAATCTGACCATGTAATTTTCCTTCCCTCCTGGTATCCTTTCAGTATTGGCTACAGAGGTAACATGAGCTGAAACTTAAAAGTGATAGAACGTGTTATGCAATTAAATTTCTAACATCTACTCAAAACCTAATAGAGAGAGAGATTACACAGTTGTGACAAGCCCAAAATCAAAATGTCAAGTTAGCTTGAGTCTTGGGCATGCTTAAAATACCGTAAATCTGATATGGTGATACACTACCTTGAGTTGTTTCCCTGACAGTCTAGATAGGTGCTTTTCAACCTTTTCAGCTTTAATACCTTTTAAAAAATATCCAGTGAAGATGCAGGCTTCTTCAGAAATATGTAGATTGGTGGATGCTACAAGAACCTGTTTTAGTTTTGTCAGCCTTTAGAAGAGGCTGCAAGTGAAAAAAATTGCTGAATGCAAAATTTGATTTAGAGCAACCTGTGGCCAAATCACTGCCTGATGTAAATGCAGTCACTTTAGTTGGCACTAAGCTAATTTAGGTAGAGTTGCTCTGAATTGACTCTACAGATGACATTGCCTATGTAAAAATGTTCTTTCAGAAGCACCACAGTCTTAAAACAGCTGTAAATCTTATTTATGATGGAAATGCCTTTAGTGCTTAAAGACTTAAGATTTGTTTGGGGATTTTTGTTTTACTCTTTAGCTTTGCAGAGCCATCACAGCTCAGGGGCACTGAGGTGATGATTTTCCTCTTGTTCATCAATAGCAGTACTCATTGGCAGTCACTTAAACCTGAACAAGATTGCTGAAGGTACAAGAATTACACAGGTGTTCTGGGGAGAGTGGTTTTAACATTGCAGTTGTTGAAATACTATGTAACCTTTAATTTTCTTTGTAAAAGCATTCTAGAATAGCTGCTGAGGAGGAAAAATCTCACCTTGATTTTAATGTTCTATTATAAAATATTGTTTCTTTAAATACCTTTTCCTAGGCTGTTATTTCTAAGTGCTTAAGGCTACTGAGGAGAAATTTAGGTCTATTTTAAAGAACCTTTAGAATAAAGGCAAGACATCCAAAACAAAACAACACACAAATCAAAAAACCTCTTCAATACTCCTTTGCCCTGGACCCGCAAACCTCTCTTCTTTATACAGAACATAATAATTTATTTTCTTGCTGTTTGCAGGTGCTCCTGACCCAACAGCAGGTGCAAGCATAGATGATGAAAACTGCTGGCATTTGGATGAAGAACAGGTCCAAGAACAGGTTAAACTCTTCCTCTCCCAGGCCGGATACCATGGATCAGGGAAGCAGCTCAATTTACTTTTTGCAAAGGTATGTTGAGTACTCTAAACCTTCCCTATTTTCTCTCCCTCCACTTCCCCAGCCAGTCTGTACTCGTTCCAAGTCTGTCTTACTCCAAGTCCTATTATTCAAAAACAAGAAAAGGCTTGGGAACATGATGGCAAATTAACAATGCAATGGAACACAATCTGGTGTGCCTTGAGATCAGTTTAAGGATATGAAGTAACATTTCAACTGCCTGCAGCTTTGCTCTTCCTTCCTACCTCTAAAATGTTGGAGAAACCTGTAGAAATGATGGTCTTGCAGCAGCTCTCATAATACACCTGTGGATTACTTATGGAAGAAGTGTTTTTGCAGAATTGCAATGGGATACAGAAACTAAAAACTGTTGCTAAATTGGGATGGCAGACTATTTTTTTCAACTTTTAAATGTCACATCAGATATATAAATGATATTTCTTATTTAACAGAGATGGAATGTTCAACACGGCAGCATATTGTCTGTACACTGGTTTAGTTTGTTTTTTTCAAGTTTGTATTAAAAGACTCATTTCCTAGGTGCGAGAGATGCTAAAGATGAGAGATTCAAATGGAGCTCGCATGTTGACGTTGATTACAGAACAGTTCATGGCTGACCCTCGTCTGTCGATTTGGAGACAACAAGGAACTGCAATGACTGACAAGTATAGGCAGCTCTGGGATGAACTGGGTAAATGCATAGACTTCAAAATTATTTAGGTGTTCATGTGTATAATGAAGAAACAATTACATATTTTGAATGGGGAGAAACTATTGTAGCACTAGGTAAAGCAGGTTAGAGTTTTCTGCAGGTTTGTTCAGTTAAGATTGGGTGAAATTGAATTTTTTATCTACTGCATGAGACAATTACAGTTGGAGGAAGCATGGCATGAAACAAGTATGATTGCAACAGGTTGTAAGTACCTGAGAATCTAAAAAGAATAAAGCAAAAAATGAAATGTAGCTACACAACTGAGAATAAGTATATAAGCTACTAGTGCTAAACTGGAAATGTTCACAACTAGAGAGAAATGGAAGGCAAAAAGAGAAGATTCATTAGGACTATGAGAACATAGCAACAAAGGAAAGCAGAAGTCCATTACTGAGCAGGAAAGGAGATAAAATAACAGAGGGCTATTAATACTGCTTTACTGGAAAGGTCAGTTGTGACCAGATACATGATTTGTACAACAGAGAGAGGAACACAATCTGAAATGGGAAAGGAATATTTAAACTGGTAAAGTCTGAAGATATTTGCTCTAAAATGTTCCAGAAACTCACTGTCACAGATTTGAACTGCTGCTTCAGAAGTTCTCAAAATCTATAGGAATTTGTGGTAGGGAAGGGAAATTCAAAACAACTTGAAAGTAAACATCATCAATATTTTAAAGGTGGGTAGGTGAGTGGAAAGAATTGTTACCATAAAATTCAGTCACTGAAAGAATCCTCTAACACTTGTATTTAAGTTTTAGAAGGCAGGCATTCTTTATTGCAGCGCTGGATGCACCAGAGACAGTTCTCAAAGTTGTGCATGCCATAAGAGACAACAGGCAAGACTTATATTGTCCTACTAGATGCATATGCATCAGATTTCCTGGAATTTATTGTAATATTTGCATTCTCCTTATCTATGAGTTTCAAGCTTCTTAGGTGGGGGGGGAAGTCGTTCTGAGGTGTTAATCCCTTCTTCGATGCATGCATAATGTTGGGCGGCAAGTCTAGCTGGTCTTAGTCAATTTCCAACTGCAAGGCCCCATGTTCCTTGAGTTTGTTATCTATTTACATGTAAAAGGCCTGGGGTGAGCCCAAATCAACATCCTATTGTTAAAGGTGTCAGAAAAAATAATCTTCTGGAGTTGCACAGGCAGGGCTGGACTTCACAAGGTTTACTGTTATCTATTTCTACTGGAGGTTCCTGCTGGTTTTGTAGCCAATCATTTACCCAAGAATGTGGGTAAAGCATCTTTCTACTAAAAATACAATAAAATAACCTAGTCGGCTAGCATTCAGCTAAATCAGTAAATTATATAAAGTAAACTAATTATTCCAATACATTTCTATTAAGCTTAATTCCATCTTAATATATTTTTATTAAATCTAATAAAGAATGTTCTATAGCCATCAGAATAATATTAAGTAACCACTAGCATTGCTTTCCTAGATGTAAGGTACTGGAACAAACTACTAACCAGTTGGTATGTAAGCATATAGAAGATAAAAGTGATAAAAGACAACCTGAATTATTTAAAATACAGTGGTAAGTCTAATTTGTTTCTCTAAAAGATAATTTACTGAGTATGAGTGAAGGAATTAGTGTGTATATCTTAGCTGTAGTAAGGTTTTGGATGCTGTCTTGGAAACTTTCTCAATGCAAGTTGAAGACACACAGCCTAAACAGAATTGCCTTGTGATTCGTGGAATTTGGAGTAGTTACTTATGCTCTCACACAGTCTGGAAAGACACTTAAAATCTAGACTTACAGGAGTCTGTCTTGATGTGTTCTGGTCAATATTGCTATTCTTGACTTATGTGGCATGGAATATTTATATATATATATAAATTTTAAAAACCTAACAAAAACCAACAGAAACCCAACAGAACAACAACCCAAAACTTACTGATCACACCCCTTGGGACAATATGTAAACATTGTGGAGAACAAAGCCAAAAACCCTACTGCTCTTGGTACATTTTAAAGATCTAAAATCAAGCTAAAGGAAATTAAATCCAAGCAAGAATAATATGCTTCATTTAGAAAGGAAAAGTCAAAAGGAAAACTGAAGTTTTATGCTGTTAAAGATGACCATAGAATCATAGAATGGTTTGGGTTGGAAGGGACCTTAAAGATCATCTAGTTTCAACCCCCCTGCATGGGCAGGGACACCTTCCACTAGACCAGGTTGCTCAAAGCCTCATCCAACCTGGCCTTGAACACTTCCAGAAGGGGGCATAAACAACTTCTCTGGGCAACCTGTTCCAGTGTCTCACCACCCTGTGAGAGATGAACATTTGATATTGTTCTGTAGAAACAGACTTGCCAAAACCTCAGTGCCTTTAATAAACCTATTGATTCTTGAGCATTGTTTGTGAGTGTGACAGGGAGTGGTCCTCAGCCCTCGATGCCCTTTTGGAGGGGGAGTGGGTCGCGGCTTTACCCATCTCGGCCCGCAACATCCCTCACAGGAAATAATTTATTTTTAATGTCTAACCTAAATCTACCCTCTTTCAGTTTAAGGCCATTACCCCTTTGTCGCGGACCGAGACAGGTAAAGCCGCGACCCACACCCCCACCTCGGGGAAACCGAGGGCTGAAGATCACTCCCCGTCACACTCACAAATAACGCTTAGGAATCAATAGATTTATTAAGTATCACCTAACACACACAAGGTCTACCTCTATATCTATATTCACACCTATATATCCATATACCAACAGCTGTACAACACTACATCTATATGCCAATAACAACACACACAGAAAACAAGAGAGAACCCCTCCCCTTCCCCCCTATTCCCGTTCCCGGACAGGGATAAGAGGGAAAGCCTGGAGAGAGCCTTTGGGAAATAGAAGAATATTGGAAAAGAGAAGTGAGTGTCTGGTATGTGTGAATATTATGTAGGAATGTTTGTAGGAATGTTAGTAAGATGTTCGCAATTCTCACCACCGGGGGGTACGGCCGAAGCCAATCCCTGGTCGGGATCCACGTCCTGTCCCCTGAGACTCCAGGCAAACGATCCGCTCGGTACGTCCACACGCCAACAACCACAGGGAGCAGCGCCGCAACGGCACGGCAGCCTCCGCAGCGGTACCCTCACCGCGGCGGCTGGATCCGTGTGTGTTCGCAGAGCGCGCGCCTTCTTGCTCCTCCCTTTCTTTCCCGGTTCCGGCCCCGCCGTGCCTCCTGGGAGTTGTAGTCTGTAGTCTGTGCGCATGCGCCTGGTACCTCTGTCCTCTCCCCACGAGTGCCGGGGGGGCGCATCGCCAGGAATGGTCAGTGAACATCGCTGGATTAAAGGCCATTATAGAGTCCGTCTCTCACACCCTTGTCCTATTGCTACATCATGCCCTTATAAAAAGTCCCTCCCCAATGATTGATTGCATGTTGTCTGGTGGGGCTCAAACTGGATATAACCTGTTTAGCATAATTTATATTAATTCTAAAATGAATTAATTAATTCTAAATGAAGCATTAGGCTAATAAAGTACTGGCTGTATATAGTTGATATTATAGATTTATGTGGTGGAAAGCCTTAATATCAGAGCAGGCAAAGATATAACTACTTCACCTTCAAGTATACCAGCCCTCTTAGTATGTAATCTTAGTATGTAATTGTGCCCCTGTACTCGGCACTGGTGAAGCCGCACCTCGAGTACTGTGTTCAGTTCTGGGCCCCTCACTACAGGAAGGACATTGAGGTTCTGGAGAATGTCCAGAGAAGAGCCACCAAGCTGGTGAAGGGTCTAGAGAACAAGTCATACGAGGAGTGGCTGAGGGAACTGGGGATGTTTATTTTGGAGAAGAGGAGGCTGAGGGGAGACCTCATTGCCCTCTACAACTACCTGAAAGGAGGCTGTAGGGAGGTGGGTGTTGGCCTCTTCTCCCAAGTGAATAATGACTAGGGACTAGAGGAAATGATCTGAAGTTGCACCAGAGGAGGTTTAGATTGGATATTAGGAAGAATTTCTATACTGAAAGAGTGATCAGGCACTGGAACAGCCTGCCCAGGGAGGTGGGAGGTGGCAGAGTCACCATCCTTGGATGTATTCGAGAAACGTGTAGATGAGGAACTTCAGGGCATGCTCTATTGGCCGAGATTATAGGTTGTGTGTTGTGGGTTTTTTTGGGTTGTGTTTTTTTTGGGTTTTGTTTGTTTGTTTGTTTTGTTTTTTTCTTATCATAGAATCATAGAATCATAGAATCCTAGGGGTTGGAAGGGACCTCAAAAGATCATCTAGTCCAACCCCCCCTGCCAGAGCAGGGTCACCTAGAGTACATCACATAGGAACGCATCCAGGCGGGTTTTGAATGTCTCCAGTGAAGGAGACTCCACAACCTCCCTGGGCAGCCTGTTCCAGTGCTCTGTCACTCTCACAGTAAAAAAGTTTTTTCTGATATTTACCTTGAACCTCCTATGCTCCAATTTGCACCCATGTTGAACTCAGTGATCTCAGCGGTCCTTTCCAACCATGACTATTCTATGAGTCTGTAAATATGCTTTTTGCCAAACATGTACACAGCAAAATTGTATCCCACCAAACTGGAAACCAGAGGGTCTTATGCTTTCTTGCTTATATGGGTTGAGCTGGTAAGTGGTGGGAGAGGCAGAAATGTGTTCTCCATCTGTTACCTGTAGCAGTCTTACTGCTACCAATAAACATAAAAGGTTTTATTAAATTTTCTTAGGGCTTCTCTTCTTGTTTAATCAGTTCCATATTAACATCATCTTCTTGACGCCACCTATCAGAAGGTGGAATCTCTTCCTGCAGTATCAAATTGATTAGTTTACCTCTGTTTAATCAGAATTGTAGTTGCCACTCCCAAAAAGCTGCAGTGTAGCCAGCATGGGACAGTTATAACAAGTTCTGGATAGCCATTGATAAATTCACTAGCTGCATAGATTTGAAGATAGTAAAGACAAAATAGAAACATCCAACAGAGTCAGAGGTGCAAGTCTTACCAAAAGGCATCTGCTTTTGGGGGAGAAGAGAGGATTCAGACCCATCGACCCATCCAGATAGCTGTTGATCTCTTCCTCCAGAGAAACAGAGGATTCCAAGACTAATTTATACTAATTGACGAGATGGGACTAAATCATAAATAATTTTCTGATTGGTACCTTTGCAGGCTCATATTACTTATTAATTAAGAGAGGGGAGGGGAAAAGTACCAGTATCGCTCTTGATGCAGATTTCTCAGGTGTTATCGTTTACTACGACCCCAGGCCACAGAATCTTCACCCTTTTCCAGAAGTTGTACTAATTGCCAGTCATCAAGTTTGCAGTCAAGATGCACAAGCCAGGCGCCATACCTTGGCTAACGCAATGGTCTGTTCCCTCTGCCCCTACTCCTTATCCGATGTAGGAATCACAGTGATTTAGCCTGCTGTCTTTTGCAATATAGTCCCTCTGTGGGGGGGGGGGTGGTAATTTTTGGTAAATTTACCAAAAGAATCTGTCCTGTTGTCCCACAGTTTGTCTTTTTAATTAAATTGCATTGGTAAAGTGTTGATGCCTGTTGAACTGAGATCTCAGATTTTAAGAAAAGGTCAGTTACATTTCTATGTATTCTGGAGGGGGAAAAATGGTCTGTGCAATCTTACTACAGCAGTAATTTGTTAATATTAATCCATGAAGTAAAAGTGTCTTGTTCTCTACAAAAGTGAAAAAAAATTCCTTAATAAAAGGGGAAATTTTGACTTTGTGTCCCAGCCCAGGGATCATGATGGCTGTGAGGCTCTGCTTTGGAATTAAATGTTGAGCACTGCCAAATGCCAGATGTTGAGAAGAGGCTGAGTTTTGTTGGCAAATAGAATCTGCAAGTTACTTGTTTTTTTTCTGTGGGCTTCTGGCTGTGAAATGAAATTGGAAGCCCTTTAGCCACATGGATAATACAGGACCTGAATACAAAATTCAGATGTCACCATCAGGGCCCACTGTGAAACAATAGTGTTCCCACAAACACTGCACCATTACAGATCATTTAAATATGGGGATTACATTTAAACTAAAAGCCCCATTTGCCTTTTACTGAAATTTAAATGTCCTCTTAGCAAAAGCTAAGTGACATTAAATTTTTAAAGTGTCCAGATTTTTAAAGCTGTAATGCAAAACAACCTTTTATTGCTTCTCATGTGCCACAAATGAATCATTATACTTGTGAACCCTAGGAGCAGCTATTGTTATCAAAGTGGGGCTGCTCTTGTGACAGCTTAATAAAGTTGAAACTGTTAAACAAAATCCCAGATGCTTATTGACCTGATGAAAGCAGTCAAGTAGAAGAATCTAAGATAAGTATCTACTACTTGGTGGAGCAAGGGAGCCCCAACAGCTCGTCAACACATTTTACAGGATTACAGGAGCAGATCTTTTTTTTAACTACCATTTTCAATATCTTTATATCTTCTTGCTTGCCTTCATGGTGAAGAAACTTCACATAAT
This sequence comes from Hemiprocne comata, assembly GCA_020745705.1. Classification (NCBI taxonomy): domain Eukaryota; kingdom Metazoa; phylum Chordata; class Aves; order Apodiformes; family Apodidae; genus Hemiprocne; species Hemiprocne comata. Next base: position 11,688,725 of record CM036615.1, read on the forward strand.
TTGCATGTTTCAAAACAAACATTTATAGTAGTTTTCCTCCATTTTTATATTTAAGAACAGTTAAAGGGGGAAGAAAGCTGTTTTGTGAGTCAAGGATTTGTTTCTTATGGAACAAAAATATGATGGCTGTGTCATGGTATGGTGGATTGACCTTGGCTAGCTGCCAGATGCCTACCAAGCCACTCTATCACTCCCCCTCCTCAGCAGGATGAAAGGGGAGAAAATAAGATGGAAAAGAATTTGTGAGTCAAGATTAAAGGAAAAGCAAAGGCTGCATGTGGAAGCAAAGTAAAAAAAACCAAAAGATTTATTCTCTACTTCTGTTCTGGTTTAAATATTAAAGGTGAACCCCAGACAACCAGAGGACAGAATTGCTCTCTATTACCCCCCACCTCCTCCCTCCCAAGGGAAGATAAAAAGGGGAATAAGAGAGAGACTTCAACTTTGGAAATTGAAACTAGAAACAAGTTTACTATAACACAACAAAAAAAAGGGGTAAAACGGAGGGAGGGGGGGGGGGGAGGGGGGAAGTGAGAAAACAGAGGCGGAGGGGGGGGGGGGGGGAAAGGGTGAGTAAATATTTATATACAAATATACAAAACCGATCTCAAGGATGGCAGGGATATGGGGAACGCAGGGCCGCTCCAGAAGAGGTCCACGGCTCCTCACAGCACCCGATGTAGTTGGATTCTGGAGCGAGCACGTGGGAAGCCGAAGGAAGCCAGCAGCACACCCGGCAGGGGAAAAGGAGTAGGAAGAAAAGGGGAGCGGCTTCCGGTCCTGGTGGCTTTTATAGATTGTGACACGAAGTGGGTGGGAATACTGACCCCTGCCAGTCTCTCAGGGTGCTAAGGACCCCTCTCTCTCCGATAGGTGTCCAACACAATGCCGGGGTCTCCCAAACCGTAACATTCCACCCCTTATTCCAATCCACTTCCCGTCACAATCGTTCACCAGGTTGTGAACTGTCCGTATGTAGTATAGTCCATTGAGTTCAGGCTCTGGATTTTTTATCCATCAGGGAGGTCTCTCAGGGCAGAGGAGATGTCACAGGGTTCTTGGGACTTCATGCTCGTGTTCTGCAGGTCCTTGGGCGCCACTGCATTCTCCTGGAGAGAAAAACACTAAAAACAACTTATTACTATCATGCAGTAATTAAAACTACACAACCCAAACTAAATGCTCTCAGCTAGTGTTAAGCTCCCCTGTGGTACACACTGAACTTCACCATTCTCCTGCACCACCCACCAAGTATGTCCAGGACCTTGAGCAGAGACAACCCCACGGATGGGTTGGCCTCTGCCCAAAGCAGGGTACACCCAAACAGTTTTTCCCAGTAGATTCCTTTCACACACAACGGGGACTTTATCCCCATCCACTGTATGTAAAAGGTTTGACTGGGCAGGTCCGGCTCGGTTGACAGATCCTCTAGTATTAACTAGCCAAGTAGCTTCTGCCAAATGCTTATCCCAATTTTTAAAAGTCCCACCACCCATCGCTTTCAGAGTGGTTTTCAACAGGCCATTGTAGCGTTCAATCTTGCCAGCTGCTGGTGCATGATAAGGGATGTGGTATATCCATTCAATGCCATGCTCTTTGGCCCAGCTGTCAATTAGGTGGTTCCTGAAATGAGTTCCATTGTCCGACTCAATCCTCTCAGGGGTACCATGTCTCCATAAGACTTGTCTTTCGAGGCCCAAAATAGTGTTACGAGCAGTGGCATGAGGGACGGGATATGTTTCCAGCCATCCAGTGCTTGCTTCCACCATTGTAAGCACGTATCGCTTGCCATTACGAGTCTGAGGGAGGGTGATGTAATCAACCTGCCAGGCCTCTCCATACTTGTATTTGCACCAACGTCCATTATACCACAAAGGTTTTAGCCGTCTGGCTTGTTTGACTGCTGCACATATGTCACAGTCATGGATAACCTGTGTAATAGTATCTAGAGTTAGATCTAAACCTCGGTCACGGGCCCATCGGTATGTTGCATCTCGTCCTTGATGCCCAGATGTGTCGTGGGCCCACCGGGCTAAGAACAGTTCACCTCTGTGCTCCCAGTCCAAATCTGTTTGGAACACTTTAGCTGCCTGGTCTGCTTGATGATTGTGTTTCTGTTCTTCAGTGGCCCGGCTCTTTGGTACGTGGGCATCTACGTGCCTGACCTTTACTGTCAGTGTCTCTAGTCGGGCTGCAATATCTTGCCACAGGGAGGCAGCCCAAATAGGCTTCCCTCTGCGCTGCCAATTGTCCCGTTTCCATCCCTTTAGCCACCCCCACAAAGCATTTGCTACCATCCAGGAATCTGTGTAGAGGTAAAGTATTGGCCACTTCTCCCGCTCTGCAATGTCTAGGGCCAGCTGGACGGCCTTTACTTCTGCAAATTGGCTCGATTCACCTTCTCCATCCTTAGCTTGTGCAACCTGTCTTGTAGGGCTCTAGACAGCAGCTTTCCACCTCCGCTTACTTCCTACAAGACGGCAGGATCCATCTGTGAAAAGAGCAAATTGCTTTTCATGATCTGAGAGCTGATTATAAGGGGGAGCTTCCTCAGCATGAGTCACTATCTCATCTGGTGGCATTCCAAAATCTCTGCCCTCTGGCCAATTTGTAATCACCTCCACCATGCCTGGGCGATTTGGGCCCCCTATTCGAGCTCGCTGTGTTATCAGGGACATCCACTTGATCCAGGTGGCATCAGTGGCATGGTGTGTGGATGAGTCCCTCCCTTTATACATCCATTCCAGGACTGGCAGTCGAGGTGCTAGGAGGAGCGTTGCTTCTGTACCAATTACCTCAGAAGCAGCTCGGACTCCCTCATAGGCAGCTAATATCTCTTTTTCACTTGGGGTGTAATTGGCTTCCGAGCCTTTATACCGCCGGCTCCAAAATCCTAGGGGACGACCTCTCATCTCATCAGGTGCCTTTTGCCAGAGGCTCCAGATAAGACCAGTGTCACCTGCTGCAGTGTAGAGCAAGTTTTTGATGTCTTGTCCAGTTCGGACAGGTCCCAGAGCCACTGCATGGACTATCTCTCGCTTTATCTGTTCAAAGGCCTGTTGCTGTTCAGGGCCCCATGCAAAATTCCTTTTCTTTCGAGTGACTTCATAGAGGGGTTTCACAATCTGAGCGTACCCGGGAATGTGCATTCTCCAAAACCCCACAGTGCCTAGGAAGGTCTGCGTCTCTTTCTTGTTGGTGGGTGAAGCCATAGTTGCTATTTTACTGACCACATCCATAGGGATGTGTTGCCGCCCATCTTGCCATCTGACCCCTAGGAACTGGATCTCTCTGGCTGGCCCCTTGACCTTGCTTCTCTTTATAGCAAAGCCAGCTTCTAACAGAATGTCGATTACTTCCCTACCTTTTTCAAAGACTTCCTCTGCTGTATTACCCCATACAATGATGTCATCAATGTATTGCAGATGGTCTGGAGCTCCACCCTTCTCCAGTGCAGTATGGATCATCCCGTGGCAGATGCTAGGGCTGTGCTTCCACCCCTGGGGCAGTCTCCCAAACCATAACAGGGAGGTGCTCTGTTTTGGTAAAGCTGCCTTTTTCCAGGTCAAAAGGATTAGTGTTGAACCAAAACAGGCAATTCCTCACTGCAATAAGACAGTTCTAATATTAATTCCCTTGTGAAATTAATATCAAATTGCAGTCACACCATGACTGGTCTTCCAGTTATCTTCTGGGGGAAAATATTTGCATATTAGTTTGTGATATTTTGCCACTGTGCTGTGAGGAGCTTCATACTGGAAAGACATGGGTCATAGTCAAGGAATCCAAATCGGAACGTTACTTTTGGTTTAGTTCGGGGAAAGATGTGTGTCACGCTTTGACTCAGGATCAGCAATTAAACCAGCGACAATAATGCTCTCGATCCCCTTCCCCTCCCACCCAGGTAGGGAAAGGAGAGAGAGTAAAGAGAAAGAGACTTTCCGGATTGAAAACTAAACTAGACAGCTTTAATTAAATACTAGTGATTAAAGAAAATATGTACAATTATATACAAGTATATGCAGGAGTGTGCAAAACCCTGTTGCCTCCCCCCACCCCCAGCAACTCCCACGACATTCTCCTTAGCCGTGAACAGTCCCGAAATGTCCTGGATCGCTGCTGGAGATAGCGGCAGAGCAGACAGGAGCTGAGGGTAGAGTTATGATGGTCAGGAATGCATGAGCCTAGGGATCAATGGTGATGGATAGACGGAGTCCTCCCCGGATGCTGGCCATGGATGGAAGAGAAGGGGAAAAAGAAGCAGGAAGGAAGTTGTCTTCTGTGATCTCTGACCTTCCTCTGAGCTTATATAGATATATGGAATGGAATATCTCTGGCCAATTTTGCTGTCCATCTAGTTACAGATTTGACTCTTCTGCTCTCAGTAGCATCTGTAGCGGCAGATTCACTGGGCAGGACAAACTGACCTTCGCGTCTCAGCAGAAACATAAACATTCCAGAGTTATCAGTCCACTAGCTGGAAGACTTGTTGCTAGTTAAAAGAGAGCTTACTGAAGGAAAAAAAATCAGTAAAAGGAAAATTGGCTTCATCCTGGCTCAAACCAGGACAGCTACAGAGGCTACTGGGGCAGGAGAGTCATATCTATGACCCCCCCCTGTGGGGGGCTGGACAAGACAGACAGCAAAATTGACCAAATGTATTCCATTCCATATATCTACGTAAGCTCTGAGGAAGGTCAGAGATCACAGAAGACAACTTCCTTCCTGCTTCTTCTTCCCTTCTCTTCTGTCCATGGCCGGCATCCGGAGAGGACTCCATCCATCCATCACTGTCGACCCCTAGGCTCAGGCATCTCTGACTTCATAACTCTATCTTAACCCAGCCCCTGTCTGCTCTGCCTTATCTCCTGCCTGCGGGCTGGGACATTTCAGGACTGCTCACAGCTTAGGAGAGTGCCTGAGGGAGTTGCTGGGGGTGGGGGGAGGCAAGAGGCTTTTGCACATTCCTGAACATACTTGTATATAATTGTACATATAATTAAAGCTGTCTAATTCAGTTTTCAATCCAGCAAAGTCTCTCACCTTTTTATCTCTCTCCTTTCCCTACCTGGGGGAGTGGGGAAGGGATTGAGAGCATTGTTGTCTCTGTTTTAATTGCCAATCCTGAGTCAAACCGTGACACTTGTCCACCTCTCCTACAGGGGTTACAGATACGACTCTTCTGCTTCCAGTAGCATCTGAGGCAGCAGAGCAAAGAAGCGACCTTGGAGTCTCAGCAGAAAGATAAACATTCCAGTGTTAGCAGTCCACTAGCTGTAAAACTTGCTGCTAGTTAAAAGAGAGCTTACTGAAGGAAAAAAAAAAAAAGACTAAAAGGAAAATTGACTTAATCCTGGATCAAACCAGGACATGGCTACAAGCAGGGTGCAGTTGATCTATTGAAATTTTAAGGGGTTTGTGTGGGTTTATTAGAAATACACTTGTCCTTGTGCTCCATTTGCATAAAACTAGCATGGATTTCTGAGACAATCGCTCCTGAAAATGTAGTTGTGCTTGACATTTAAGCCATTACCCCTTGTCCTCTTGCTCATAAAAATGGCTTAATACTTGAAGAGGGGAGTTTTAGATGAGACATTAGGAAGAAATTCTTCTCTATGAGGTTGATGAGACACTGTAACAGGTTGCCCAGGGAAGTTGTAGAAGCCCCATCCCTAGAAGTGTTCAAGGCTAGGTTGGATGGGGCTTTGAGCAATCTGATCTAGTGGGAGGTGTCCCTGCTAATGCAGGGGGGTTGGATCTAGATGATCTTTAAGGTCCCTTCCAACCCAACCCAGTCTGTGATTCTATGACAGTTTCCCTCTTTAAACCAAAGAAGTTTTTAAAGGATTTTGGTACTTTGGGGTATCCCTTCCCTTTCCTGCCTCTTAGATGTACCACATGCATAGTGGAATTCTTCAGAAGGCAAGTGAATTCCTTTGCTTTTAGTGGTGTTTCTGAGATGCAGAAAAGGCCACTCATATTGTAGGGGCATGATGTAATCAGTAGTGTGCGTTCTGCCTTGCTGGATGATTGAAATACCATATGTGGTTAAGATACTGCACTTTGCTTTTGCTTCTGTCTGAAAACACTGGGAATCTGATTACAAAGTAATAAATTGCCTTTTTTTTTTTAGGTACTGAGAAATTTAGTGTCTCCTCAGTGCCCTAAAGTAATACTTGATTTTGAAAATAAATAAGCAAGCCCAAGATAACTATTCTATAAGGCTTTCCAATATACCCTATCTTCTGTTATTGTTTTCTACATTGCAATAAAAATAGTTATTTTGTCTTGGGCAGTGCTGAACGCATTGATTCTTACTAATAGAAACCAGTTGTGATGCCATTCAGAGGGACCCGGACAAGCTAGAGAAGTGGACCCATGTGAACCTCATGAGGTTCAACAAGACCAAGTGCAAAGTCCTGCACCTGGGTTGGGGCAACCCCCAGTATCAATACAGGCTGTGGGATGAAGGGATTGAGAGCAGCCCTGCAGAAAAAGACTTGGGGATACTGGTGGATGAAAAACAACATGAGCTGGCAATATGCGCTTGTGGCCCAGAAAGTCAACTGGATCCTGGGCTGCATTGGCCAGCAGGTCGAGGGAGATGATTCTGGCCCTCTACTTTGCTCTGGTGAGACCCCACCTCACGTAATATGTCCAGCTCTGGGGTCCTCGGCACAAGAAAGACATGGACCTATTGGAGCGGATCCAGAGGAGGGCTGCTAAGAAGATCATTGGGCTGGAGCACCTCTCCTATGAGGACAGGCTGAGAGAGTTGGGGTGGTTCAGCCTGCAGAAGAGAAGGCTCCAGGGAGACCTTATTGCGGCCTTCAAATACTTAAAGGTTAGACATTAGGAAGAAATTCTTCACTATGAGGACAGCAAGACACTGGAACAGATTGCCCAGGGAATTTGTGGATGCCCCCTTCCTGGAAGTGTTCAAGGCCAGGTTGGATGGGACTCTGAGCAACCTGATCTAGTTGAAGATGTCTCTGCTCGTTGCAGGGGGGATGGACTAGATGGCCTTTAAAGGTCCCTTCCAACCCAAACCATTCTATGATTCTATTCTATAATTTGACTCTGGGGACTGAAGCACATTGAAGAGTGTGTCTGAAGAATGCTATATGATTTGATTTTAAAAATGAGTTTTTAACAACAGTATTGGCTTTATTCACTTCCATGGCAAGTTTTGGACACTTAAAAAAAATAAAAATCCAACACACAACCAAAAAAACCCAAAACAAAACCCCCAAACCCCACAAACAAAAAACCCAATAAAACAGCATGCTCTACTGTATGTAACTACTGTACAGTAATAATCTGCATTAGTGTAGTGTCTCTCTGGTGTTCTACACAGTACCATACCCTATTTTGTTGTGGTTTTCAGATTCCTTTGATATTACGTCCCCATGTTGACCCAAATAGTGACAGACTTGCAACCCTAATGATCAAATTGTTTTCTCTGGCTCCTGTGCTGTGGCATACTGACTGAGTTACTTTAGGAATGAATGTAATGTGATGGCCTGTGCTCTGGGTATCCATTTTGCACTCTTAGCAAAAGAATACTCGAATATCAGAATTCTATTATCTTGGAAGAACCAGACACATTTTTATTCTTTTTTGTTTTTCTTTTTGTTGTTTTTTTTTAAGCCTGTCATGAAGATTGCATAGTTTAAGCATATTCTTTAAATCTCTTGTAGTGTATAAGGCATGTTCTTAATGAGCAAATGAACTGTTGCTAAACAGTACTTTCAGATGTCTTCATGCTCCTGACAAAAATCACGCTGATGAAGAGACAGCCGTTTTAGAGAAAAATATTTCCATTTAAAAATTGTTGCTAGAGACCCTGATGTATTTAAGCCTGCCTTGCTATATAGTGTCAGGGAGCAGGTTCTAAAGTGACGGTATATGTGAAATGTCAGTGTAAATTAGCTTTCCCTTCAATCTCTGTAAACAGAAAATGTTTGGTAGATCTTATTCTTATTAGACTGCATAAAATCAGCATTTACTGCATTTCTGAGGTCCAAATATATTTGGGAATGAGTTATATGATCAACAATACTTTTGCTGGGTTTTGAGTGTGGAAGTACATGTTTACAAAATCATGTCTTACTAATGCACTTGTTTGGTTCCTGTAATGTGAAGCTGGAAGATACATAGTTCTTGTTTGTAGAAAACAACATTTTCTTCTGGTACAAAAATTAGAAGAAAAACTTGAGTAATTTCCTGCTGTAACTTTATGTAAATTCTTGTTTGCTTTTGACTAATGTTCCTGTCTGATGGGCCATACATTATGAACTATGGATTTTCTAATACAAAAGATCCACTTAATGTCTTTTAATTGAGAAGGTTGGCTTGATATGGTCTTTCAACTGCTTCAGATGGGCCACACCAGCTCCAAGATTCTGCATCAAGAATTCAGTCTGCCTGGTGTTAAGCATAGCTGGGAAGCAAGAAGCAAGCAGTGTAGCCTTCAAGGGGAGAAAAAGTGTTACAATATAGAAGTTTGCTGCTAGAAATTGGCTGCTTGATTTTTAATAGAAAACATAATTTATCTTTTTTTTTTCTTTAAATCAGGTTCTCTGTGGATGTGTATAGTCTTAAATCCCCACTGCAAGTTAGAGCAGAAGACCAGTTGGCTGAAACAGCTGAAAAAATGGAACCGTGTGGATGTTTGTCCCTGGGAAGATGGAAACCATGGAAACGAGCTGCCCAATTTAACCAATGCTTTGCCTCAGGGTGGAAATGCTAACCAAGGTGAGCCTAAATATATACACTGACTGCAACAAGTAATATAGCCTCTATCTTATATACTCTAGCCTTGCATAATTCAGCACTCTTTCTTGGGATAAGTAACTTTCTTGTTGAGGATTGACTAGCCAAATTTATTTTCACTAATACTATCCTTGCAGAAAGTATAAATAGTGGGGGGTTTTGTGCTGGGGTTGCAATATTTTCAAAGGAAGTATTTGTGTTTAGTTAGGTCTTCTAACTTTTCACTTGGTCCTTCTAAATACTTGTTGCATGAAAATTGGATGTCCCTGAAGTATATCATGTAAATACCTGTTGTTTCTTTGCTTGACTATAATCTTATTTAACTTCTGGTGTTGGGGTTTTGTTGGTCTTTTTTTGCAGTTACAAAACCTTTGCTATTTACTGAAAGGAAGATCTGTTGTAACTGCATTAAACTGTGTGTGAGAAACTAAAGCAGCTATCTGTGTGACATGCTCTGTGTTGTGCAGTCTGCATTGACAGGTGTGGAAGGGGGTGTAGAGGCAACACTGCCTTCTTGGAGGAGGTGTCTCTTCTTACTCGATATGATGCTTTCTAATAAAAAATGTGGTTATCAAATCTGACAGAAGCCTTCTCCAGCCATCTTCAAGCAAAGATTGCTACTTTGCTGATAACTGAGGAAGATATTTAGCGGGAAAAAAACCCCTCATAATCTTAAAAACCTTCAGTATTTTGATACATATTTCGTATAATCATGATAAAGTTAAAATGAAATGCTTGTGGGAGGTGGCAGGTTTGGGCTTAGATGGATTTTTCCTTTTTTCTTTATCTTGGAAGATTACCTCTGAAGGAAATAGACTTGGTTCATTTTTAAATCTTGCAGCTAGCTGGGGACAGTTCATTCAACATATAACTTCCTACAGAGGTATTTTGCTTTCTGGCTCTTGTGATGTTCAGCTCAACCTGGGCAGGCTAAGTGGCAACTCTGACATGGCATTTCAACATTCATAGACACAGTGCCATGTCAACAGAGTGCTTTTGCCATAGGAAGATGTCCAGTAAGGCTTATGTCAGTCCCATGGCCTCAGTACCTTACTTTCTTTTGTATATTTGTATTGTATTTGTACAGTATTTGTATATGTTTATGACAAAAAATTATACAAGTGCTCAAAGTAATTTCACTTCTCAAAGAGAACAACTAAAAATCTTCATGCAATGTTAATCTGTCCCCCATCCTAGTAGCTCCGGGTCTGAGGAAGAGAGAAGCTGGGGTTGCTTGAATAACTGTGCGCTGTGCACTTTTTTTTTTAGGGGAGTTCTATACATGCTGTTTAATGTCCTTCATCTCTAGCTGTTCCCTTTGCAAAGTCCTATTTAGCATTAGCCATGCTGGTTTGTAGATCTCTCTCTCTGAATACAAAATGAATGGTGCACACTTAATCTGAGCTGTTGGGTAATAGGATGTGAAATGTCATCTGCGGGGTGCTCCTTGCGGAGGGGGTTGGTGAATAGGCAGAAGACAAGAATACTGTGAATGACTGACTCACATATGAATGAGTAAAAGCTGATGCAGCTTTCTGAACTTCTGAAAATGACAGATTCATCGAACAGGCCACATCGGACGGTGTTCACTCGAGCCATAGAGGCGTGTGATCTGCACTGGCAGGACAGCCACTTGCAGCACATTATCAGCAGTGATCTATACACCAACTACTGTTACCATGACGACACTGAAAACTCACACTTTGACTCTCATGGGTGGCCCCTCTGGTATGGTAAGTGCAAAGACATTTCCATGACTTGCTGTTTTGTTCAGTTTCTATGGCATTATTTTGGGGGAATGGTGGGGAGATGAATGAAAAGCCTGGCATAAAGAAAAGAGGCTCCCTTGAAATGCTGGCTCAGAAGTAGTCCTTTAAGTCTCTCTGGCATAATTTTAAAACCAAAACAAACAAAAAAGCCCTTTTGAGTAACCAAGCAAAACAGACCATTGCAGACACGGAAACATTGCTATTTCTCAATTATTTTCTCCATTTTAGAACATGTTCCTACAGCATGTGCGAGGGTGGATGCGTTACGATCTCATGGATACCCACGAGAAGCACTGAGGCTAGCAATAGCTATTGTTAATACACTAAGAAGACAGCAGCAGAAACAGCTGGAATTGTTCCAGGCTCAGAAGAAAGGTAAATGTGGGGAAGAGAGAAGGGCAAAGGACATGACAAGGTGACTGGAACTTTGCATGAGAAAATTGCTTTTGAAACTAAAGCAAAAGAGGTTACTTTAACTCTTGGGTCCAAATGATCATAGTGGTAATGTAACATTCTGGATGTTGGAAGGTTTTTTTAAGCTGGGTTGTGAGCTCTGCAGGGCAAGGGCTTTGTTCTGCCTTCTGCAATACATCTGACATGATGGGGCCTTTATCCCAATTGGGGTTTTCGGTTACACAGTGTAAATATTCATCCTGTATAATTTATAGGCTTTTAAACAGAGCTTTGCATTTGGCACATCAGGTATTTAAAATATTTTTTTCCTCTGACGTGTAATTTAGCAGAGCTATATATTTCTGAGGTGGAAGCCTAAAGCTGACATTGAGGGCTACAACAAGGCAAATTTTGTACTACAGAAATTAATCAAATTTGGCAGTTTGTTCCAAAAGTCTCTTATGATGCTTAAAACTTTAGTAGACTCACATCACTGGAAATGAGATTTTTGAAACACTGGCTTTATAAAATGTTCTGTGGTGTTCCTCTGAGCACTACCCCTAATTTTGAAGGAACTTTCTACCAAAAATAATCCTGCACTGAACTTTGTCGTAAGTTCAAAGAGGTAGTGGAAGAAGAAAGGGATGGCTTTGTGGTTAAAGAACACATATGGAAAAACTGGAATTACATTCTCAGCTGCTACAACAACAGCTTTCATTCAAATTTTATTTTAGATCTTTGTTGCTACTCTTAACTATGTGTATCTTCATGCATTGTAGGCGAAAATACCAGTGTGAAGTCACGTGTGTACATTTTTCAAGTGTATGTGCAGGTGTTTTCCCAGAAATTATCACTTAGAAATTGAAGTGAAGGTAGACACCTGACTATGTGCCTCCATTTCCGTTTCATGGTACCCAAGGAAGAAGTTTTGAGCACTATTGTGGATCCTATATTCAAACAATACTTAAAAGCACTTTTTATTATTACTTAGGAGAATTTTTCAGTGTCTTTTTATCATGTAACACATATTTCCTTAACATGTGTTCTCTTAAAAGCTTTGCACATTTTCCAGCTTCTCAGACTGGGGAGGTAAGAAGGGAGGGTGCTATGTCAGTGTGTGTATGTGTGTACATCCCACTGACAGGTGTGAAGGGTCTGCTGCAAGTGTGCTGGTTGTAGTACTGCTCCTTTTCATTCCCAGTTGCTAATGCAATATCTAGACATTCAATACTTTTGTTAAATTCCTTTCCCTGTGAGCAAATTCTATAGCTGTCAACTAATATTATGCTATTATTAAAAAAAAGGAGTGTATGAAATGCAATTCATCCTACCCCAAAACAAAGAAGTTTGTAATTTCTATGTTGTTACTCACCACTTTTGGTTTTTTTCTTCTTATGTTTGGAATTTAAAAAATATTCTTTTAATGCTGCAAAATATGCTGGTTTTCTCTATAAGATTAATTCTGCAGCTACAGCCCAGCTTTAGGTTTCAGTTCAGCAACCACCACATGCTTCTATTTAGCTTTCATTCATGTAACTGATCTGATGTCCATGGAACAACTTGCATGATTTGAAGTTAAATGCCTATATGAATGAAGGACTGAAGCCTTAGTTTGGCATGACACGAGTGAAGCTCATAAGTAGACACAATAGATGAAATTAGTCAGTAAGTGAGTCAGTAAGAAGTCAGTAAGAAGATAAGTTAGTAAGAAGTCACTAATATTAATCCTTTTTGGTAATATTACGTGCTTCTGCCTGTCATCTTTAGCAAATTATTTGTTAGTTAGACAATTATTTACTTGTTTGATTTTAATATTACATATCAAATTATTCTTTATTAAAAAGACACCCTTCTGAATACTCAGTTCAACAGTGTGACTGTGTTTCACTTTGTAGCCCCACACATTTAAATAGGCAAGAAGCAAGCTTTTAAAGCTTTGTGATAATGCATATGGTTACTCAGAAAGATGGCACTTTGTGAATGAGATAGAGCATAGGTAGGTACAAGTTAGTGTGTAATTGGTAGAGAAACAGAGCATCTGTAATGGCTTGTATACAGTTTTTAAATGATCACCCATAATGCATCTGATATCTCATAGTTCAGTTGTGTATATGTGTCTAGGAGAAAAAAGTTGGGAGTTGGAGTCAGAGTCTTTTAACATATTCAAAAAGAGCAATGCATTAACCCTGAAAGATCCTATTTTCTCCTTCTAATGCAGAAGCTACTGGAAATACTTTGAATTCTGTACTGAGAGCAATTTAATCAGTTTTACTTTTATAACTGTTTTGAGGGGCTAACATGCGCTCTTTTTCCCTCCCTCCCCCCTCCATCTTTTCTGTCACAGAACTTCTCCACAAAGGAGTAACCTCAATAATGAATCTTGAAGGTTGGGTGGGACACCCTTTGGATCCGATTGGCACCCTCTTCAGTAGCCTGATGGAAGCCTGCAGGGTGGATGATGAGAGCTTCCATGGATTCTCAGGCTTCACAGGTAAGGCCATGCAAAGGGAGCAATCTTCTCTAAGTCCTCAGTAACTGGAGGCATTTTTCTATCTTGCCTTTCTGAATTAACTTCAAAGCCAGTGTCTTTATAGTATAAGAACTAATATTTGCATTCCCTAAGAAAACACGAGGGAAATAAAATGTTTAAAGTAAAATTTTCTTATAAGTTATATGAAAGCACTTCAAAAATTATCAGTTTCTCATTCTTGAAGGCAATTTCATGCTTGAAATAAAATTGAATAAGACTTTATAGCAGCAACCCTCTCCACATACATTGCTCTGTCCTCTTTTTGAGAAATTACAGGAAATCACAGAATTGTTGAGGTTGGAAGGCTCCTCTGGAGATCATCTGGTCCACCTGCTCTGCTCAGAGCAGGGTCACTTAGAGCAGGTTGCCCAGGACTGCGTCCAGTTGGGTTTTAAATAATCCCAAGAATGAACACCATACAACCACTCTGGGTGACCTCTTGCAGTGTTTGACCATCCTCATAGTAAAAAATGTTTTCTTATGCTCAGATAGAATTTCCTGTATTTCAGTTTGTGCCCATTGCCTCTTGTCCTGTCACAGGATACCACTGAGAAGAGTCTGGCTCTGTCTTTGCATTCTCCCATCAGATATTTATATATTTTGGTAAAATCCTCCTGAGCCTTTTCTTTTCCAGGCTAAACAATCCCAGCTGTCTCAATTTCTTGTATGGGAGATGCTCCAGTATGCCTGTGGGGAGCCCGGTACTGGACACAGCACTCCAGGTGTGGGCTCACCAGTGCTGAGCAGAGGGGAAGGATCACCTCCCTCAATCTGCTGGCAATGCTCCTCCTATGCAGTCCAGGATGTTATTTGACTTCTTAGCTACACGTGTACGTAATACTTCAAATTAATGACAAAACACTTAAAATTTACAACATACATGATCTATAAAGGTTATGAATTGGAAAATAGTGTTGCAATATTGATACATGATTTAGGACAGGATGTATGCACCCATTTTAACTTCAGTACTTCCCAAGAGCTTAACCAATTTATTCCTTATTCTCAGTCTCTTTCCACCTCTGCGGTAGTTTCTTATCGCCTTCTGTGTGGTCAGAAACTTGATTTATCCCTCTACCTACAGCTCTTTTATATGCACATCCCCAATCTTATTTGGGCTTTGCCTCAAAACTCATTTTATTCAATTAGATTTTCTTCAATAAACTTCTAATCCCATATCCACCAATTCTGGAAGAACTTTAATTAAAAGAAATCAGATTATTTGCAATTAGAAAACAAAAACAACCCCATGAAATACAAGTACCGTGTGTTGAAAAGTAAATTCCCCCTACACACGCATAATACAATCTACCACATGCATTCTGCTTTCTCATTTGCTGCAGCTGTCCGTCTCCTTACAGCCGTACATTACAACTTTGTTTCCAAACTAGACTGTGAACTGCTAGAGATTGGAACAGCATTTTGTCATACTGTGTATCTATGAAGCACCAAATGAATCAGTAGCACTCTTTAAAGCAACTTATGGCTTGGCCTGTGTGGAAATCACAAGTAATCTTTACTAAAAGTAGCACTTCCAGCATTAATAAAAGTCAGAAACATTATACATATTTATCAAATACAACTGTAACAAATAAAAAGCATTAAAAAAGCTCTAGCAAACAAGATGCTTTAAAGTTGTGGAGTTCCCAGGCCTACTGTATTTGCACAATCCTAATAGCTTCAACTGAAATCCATGCAGGTGTACAAGCACCTTCCCTTTCCACTTATACAACATCAAAGCTTTAAGGAGGTATGGAAATGGATAGGGGGAAGAAAAATCGAAATAGATCTTCAAATGTTGGCCTTATTAACAAAGCTGGAGAAACTGCCTTTCTCCAAATCACACAATTTAAAATGAAAACTTTTATTTTTACTTGAGCAGGTTTTTTTAAAACCTAATTGTTTTGTATATTTCTGCCACATGGAATTGGATCATTGAATCTTGAGATTATGCTAGTGTCTACATTTAGCCTGTATCCATGGCTAAACTATAGCAGTTGCTCTACCCCTTCCCAGTTGAGAAGGGGAAATCAGAAAAAAAGAGGGGAGACTTGTAGGTTGAAATGAAAAAAGATTTAACAAAATAACAATACTAATGCCAATATAAAGTATACACAATGACTCCCAACCTACACAAAAAGCAGGAACCTAAGACAGAAGAGCTCACTGTTCTCAGCAAGCCTTCCTCTTTATAATGAACATGACATTTATGGTATGGGATACACCTGTTAACTTGGGTCAGCTCCCAGCTGACTCAAAACTGCTAATGACCTGCCTACCATGGCTGGCCTATGATTCTATCCCAGCAAACCAGGACAACTAGTAATTTAAATAATTTTAATAAACGAATACTGACAGAAGAAGAATTTGTAAATGGGGCATTATAGACAGATTATGGTTTAGAATGTTTTCCTGATGTGTTGTTCTTTGTGTCACCCTTTACAGAGAATGTGGGGCAATGCAAATCTCTGGAATACCAGCACCTGCCTGCATACAAGTTCTTAGAAGAAGGGGAATCTTATTCAACGCTGGCTGTGGAAGTAGCATTGATAGGGTTGGGACAGCAACGAATAATGCCTGATGGCTTGTATGCACAAGAGAAGGTTTGTCGAAATGAGGAGCAGCTCATTTCTAAGCTACAGGATATCACATTGGATGATACGCTGGTGAAGATTTTTCGAAAACAAGCAGTCTTCCTATTAGAAGGTAGCTCAATGTAGATGATAACTGTTTCTTTAAACTGTCTTCTCTTACACAAGTCCACAGAATTGGTATTCCAGTGGAAAATGCTTTACACGTTTTTTGACGTGGAACTCCAGCAAAATTTTCTTTCCAGTCTCTTATGAAAATGAAACATACTTCAGATATCACATGACTGTAGAGATAAGACATCTACTAACCTATAAGCCTTTCATTTTAATTTCTGTTGCATTTTGTTCTTTAGATTTGTTGCTTGTCATAATCTCAGTATCCTAATTTTACAACTCAGGCTCACAATGAAATAATATAGACATCAGTTCTTGGGTAGCAAATTTTTAAATGTCACTTGTATCCTGAAAAAGGACTGGCAGCTTTGTAAATGTATGAAGATTTTGACCTCTGTTGCCAAGTGAAGAGCTCAGAAAATTCATGTAGAATTGCTGGGACAGAAATATAGCATTTTCTTTGTAGCAACTGGGAAAATTACTTGTCTCTGAAGTTGGGAAAATTACTTGTCTCTGAAGTTTGTATCATACATGAAAATTGAAATATATGGTCAAATATTGAGGCTTAAGGTCTTGTGACTAAAGTTTGATTAAAAACTTGTGTTTGGGAATTAGCCAGTGTATTGCAATAAAATCTGTACCAAAAAAGTGCATGTTTTTGCCTTAACTTTTAAAAAGGCTTAACATATAGCACTTAAGCCTCATATTGAGAGAGTAGTCTTGTGGTTTCTAAGGTGGTTTTTCTAGTTTTTGGTTTTTGAAATGGAAGAAAATACTTTAAAGGAACCTAAAGGCCAAGTTTTAAGTGCTTTCTCAAGGGATGGTGGGGACTGTGATACTGCTCTAAGTAAGTTGTGAAAGCTGTTACACAGCAGTCAGATTTTGCTTTCTTTCTGTAAGACATTTGTCTTTTAAAACTACTTTAATGGAAGAGATGCAGTATGTTATTTAGGGTTCTCAGCTTTGAGTCACTATTATTGCCCGGATCCTTGAAGACTTTTGTACCTACAGATGGTGCCATTTGAAACTGCAGAGAAGCTGCACCATAGGGAGAGTTTCCATTATGGTGTGGCTGTAACCACTATTTTATGGCCTTTGGACAAGAACAGCTGCTTGCTGGATCCAGCTATTAACCACCATAGAGGGATGCTATAGATCAATTTGCTGCTTTTATTTACTGCTAAGGATGAACAACCTTGCTTTACAAAGAAAAGGCAAGATTTCTCTCAAGTATTCCCTGATACTTCTAGTTTACTACTTTGATCTCTGACATTTTTTTTTATTTTCTTAGAGTAGTAAACAAGTGATCATAGCAGATAATCTGCTAAAATAGCTACCTATAAAATTGGTATAGTGAGCGGTGTGCAATGATGGTCTTGCATCTGTGTGCTGAAAAGGCTTTTCTGCAATAGCTTCAGTTTACTCCAGGTTAGGCAGAAACTGCCAGCTCACATGGAGGAAAAACTGTGCAGTGATTTAAGATCCTAATCACATCAATTGTGTTTTTATAGTGAAAGTCCTGTAGATATAATAAAGAAAGCTTAATCCATTATTAAGCTGATTTCTATGTTGTTAATGCAGATTAATGCATGCTGTATGTAGCTACCATTTGAATGTGTGGGAAAGCAGAACATAAGAATGTGTTGATGTGTTGCAAGAAGTGTTCTAATTTTTTGCTTGACTGCTAAGTTAATGGCAGAATATATTTTCATATAAATGCTTCGTCATGTATTCTTTGTGTCCTGAGTTCCTGACTAGACCATCAACTGGCAAACATACATGAAATGGCTTATTTCATTGAAGCAATGCCAGCTAGTTTTGAATGGTTTTCAACTTCATTTTAAATGATTGAGAGACACACTGTCACCTACTTAATCGTCATTGAGGTTTCCTTTGTGATCAGCCCCAATCTTCAGACATGCCCACCTATGGAGCTCAGTTGTTTGTTTTTTTCATGCCTAGTGATTTTTATCTTTGCATTTTTGTGCTAAGGCACCAGTCAAAAAACATTGCTGAAACAGCTGTGCTGGTCCAAGTTGTTACCATCTCTCTCTCATGGAGTTCATCATTCTCTGCAGCAGAAGTGGTTGAATAAATTTTGTGAGTACTCCTCATCTGCTTCAGTGTAGGGTCAGCCATATTAGTTTGAACCACTGCTAGAAGCCATGACGTGTTACTGCAGTGAAGAAGTGTGCTCTCACAGTCATTCATCCATCCAAGTGTGGTGGGTTGGAATCTGTAGTAGGAGATTAAGTAGTAACTTCTAGGACTGCTGGCTGCTATTTGTGCAATAATTGTCCAATAATACTTAATATAAGATTCTTATTCTTTATCTTGCAACATTTAATGCCTGAACCTCTATCCACTGAAGTAAAAAACTGCTTGACACAGTTTTCCTATTAATAGGAATAACAGTCTTAAGGTTGCATGAAAAATGTGAAAATGGAATTCATATACACCATGAACATTCAGAACTCAGCAAACAAATAATTGCATTTAATTTTTTTGAAATCATAATTTCTGTTGTCAATATTGACTGCTGTTATGAAGTTTAAGTACTGCACTGGCTGCACTGAGTGTAAACAAAATCCATCGCCCCAATGATGGGAATGGTTTCCCTACAACAAATATAATTTTTAAGATCACGTGGTTATAATGGACTAACAAAAGCAGCTTGGATGCAAGCTCTGACCTAGTGTCCTCTGGAGACCAAGTCCAGGCCAAAGGGTTATTAAATGCCTAATGTCAGGTGAGACATTAATAGGGATCAGGTGCTGCTCTAGTGATTGGTCAGGTAACTTCAATTAAGGATACATGTTTTTCCACTGTAGCTACTTTTTAAAATTATTTTTCTGATGAATTTGTAATAAAGCAATTATGCACCAACAGAGGGTGCATAGGGATTCATGTGCACGATATAACTAGGCAGAGGTAAAGCTAGGATTATCACCACCTACTTTTGCATAACATAGGCTTGCTGTATGAGCCCCATGGAGCCCTGGGACCATTCTGTCATTTGTGCACTGGTAGTGTGCTTAGTTCTATGCAATTTGTAGTCTGTCTTGTTTCAAAGAATATATGGTATTTAATATACTCGTAATATATTTCACAAAAATATCAATGTAACTTTACCTTTTGTACAGCAAACTGTTTCTGAATACCAATTCTAACTCAAGGTATAGTGAATGTTTTTAAAGGTCCAGAAGTTGGATTTTAACAGTCTGTAAAGACTGACATTCTCTTTTTCTTTCCCATAGCTGGACCATATAGTGGTTTAGGTGAAGTCATCCATCGAGAGAGTGTTCCAATGCACACATTTGCCAAGTATCTTTTCACCTCTCTCCTACCTCATGATGCTGAATTGGCATACAAAACTGCACTGAGAGCCATGCGGTATGTATTCACAAATCATCTAGAAAGAGCACAAGTAGTTGTCTGGAAAGGGGAAAAAGCTTGGAAATCAAGACCTGGTCTTTTTCTCTAAAAGAAGCATTGTTCCCTTTAAGGAGAAATTGCTTTGGTTCTGTCATGTGTAAAAGCAATTGATGTCTGTAGTAACTACAGTATAATAATTTATAAATGTACAATTAGTGTTTATTTAAAACTGTAAAACAGCATTCTATGTTACAAATCCTTCTAAAATTCCACTCTTGGGGCATATGGTTGTATGTTAAATGACAGCTTTAGCACATATGTTCTTTTACTGATGTGGTTGGGTGTGTGTGATGGTAGTGGCAAGGAAATGAGGAGGGAAGCATCTCACCAGCAGTGTCAGGATCATCTGCTGCTTAGCAGCTGATAGGACCATTTGTTCCACCAGCCTTCTTTATAAATTAACTCTCAATGATAGATTTGAAACTATATGGCGTGGTCTGAGCCATTACTTTTTTCTTGTGCTTCTAAACTAAGCAGTCTTGCACACTTCCGGGTGAATGTTGGGATTTAAATGGAGTATGTCATGTGACAACAAAATGTCTCACTTGCATCCCATTTTTCTTCAGTAATCAGAGAAAAAAATGTTTCTCAGGGAGTGCTCAGTGTGTGTTGACTTTATCTCAGGGCAGGACAGATTGTTAATGATGGCTAAGAAGGGCCTTCTGATGGAAGTTCCAAGGGCCTAAATGATCAGCGATAAATCTATGCTGTCCACGTATAGTGCATTGAAGAAACTGGTCCCATCTGGATTGTCTGGTCACTGTCAAGAACTTGTAGTAAATGATGGTTGACAAAGAATAGTCACAACTGAATACTAAGAGCAATCATGTCCTAAGCTTAAAAAAAAAAAAAAAAAGTGTTGGGTTTTCCTGGTCTTTATTATCAAGAATGATTGCACAATGACTGAAGAACACACTATTCACATAAGTAGCATTTAGCTTCATCAGACAGGTTGTGTCCCAGTGGCTTGGGGGTGTGTGTTCTGGAGCTAGTTTCTCCAGAAAGCTAAAAAGGGAGGAAATAATCCTGTGTTCAAAGGACTAAATGAGAGGGCATGCATAAGAACAAAACATAGCTACTATCAGGTCAGGCAAAAAGTCTGCTTAGTCTGTTTGGGTTTTTTTGCCTCCAAGAGTGTCTAATAGTGTATCTTAAGGAAGGAGTCTAAGAAATATGAAGAGTAACCTTGTATGCCTGCAAGGAAATAGATTGAAAAGACAAAAGTGCATTACTGATAAACTGTTGAGAAAATTCAAATGTATGATCAGACACCAGGGCCATCTACGTACACCCCTTTTCTTTCATTGCAAGTTAAGTGCATCAATAACCTTGGTCATACCAGATCAGCAAGATAGTACAAAATGAGTGGGTTTTTTTGTGTGTGGTTGGATTTTTTGAGGGTTGTTTTTTTGTTTGGTTGGAGGAAGGGGTTAAGAAAAAGATCATTTTTATAAAGTAGACTTATGTCCTTGTATTTAATTCCAGTCACTACCTTGAAGTGTTTCTCAGAGATTGTGTGGAGTTTTCCTCCTTAAACTAAACTACTGAGACCACATTAAAAGACTGAAATAGACATAGTGAATGTGACAGCATGTCACAGTTTGACACCGAGTTGGCAGTCGAACCAATAACAATATCACTCTCGATTCACCCCCCTCCCTCTCCTCCCCTAAGATAGGGAAAGAGGGAGAAAAATGAGAAAGAGAGGCTTTCTGGATTGAAAAGTGAAACAGATTGATTTTAATTATTAGTGATAAGGGAATATATATATATTTGTAAAGGGATGTGCAACACCCGATCCCCTCCCTCCTCCCCCAGCGACTCTCACAGCAACTCTTCTCCCTGGTGACTCCCAGCTGAAGGGGGGGGTGTCCAGGCACACGGATGGGGTCCTCGAATATCGGCTGTGAAGAAAAAAATGAAAAAAAAAGAGAGAGAGCCAAAGAGAGGGCGATAGAAGCGACAATAAGCAGAAAAGTGAGTGGAAAAGGGAAAAGAAAGGCTTGACTTCCGTGATGTCTTAACCTATACTGAAAGCCAAATAGAGAAACTATTATGAGAAGGGAATATTCTGGTTTGCTGATCCTGCCTTTGGTCTAATCTGCTCCCCCATAGGGAGGGAGGCTGCAGACAGTCAGAAATTACCTTGGTTATTATCAGTCCACTGGCGCTGCTAAAAAAGTTCACTGAAAGAAAAAAAATCAGCAAAGAGCTTGCTCAAACCAAAACACAGCAGCATGCCATTCCTCTTGAAGAAAGATGTGGGCTTTCCCCAGAAATAAATCATAACTGAAAACTTCTTTTCTGGAAGTTTCCTTTCTTGACTGGAAAAACAAGCAAGGCACTGAAAGAACCAAATGATTAAATCTCTAGTTAATCATGGGGAGCTCCAGACATCTTTTGGCATGAAGCTGCCATCTCACCAAAGAAGTTACTTCTCAAACACACCAGTGTAAGAAAGAGTTTTCTGTTTGTTTCCATCCGTTAAAATCACCAGAGACATCAGCATAATCAGGGCTGTTCTCCATAGCTCTCTTGGCATCACTTTAAAAGGTAGATGAGAGTTCAACCTTTCTATTTTTAATTTTTTAATAAATTTGGCACTCTTAAGAAATGTGGACTGCTGTGATTGCAGATGCAGACACTTTCTGTTCCGTATCTGTTTGCATTCCTCAAAATTTCTCAAAATTTCTTATAAAGCTTGTTTACTCTTTCCATTCACACCAAAGTAATAGTTCGGTGTACAAAGCTGTCGCGGACCGAGATAGGTAAAGCCGCGACCCACACCCCCACCTCGGGGAAACCGAGGGCTGAAGACCACTCCCCGTCACACTCACAAATAACGCTTAGGAATCAATAGATTTATTAAGTATCACCTAACACACACAAGGTCTACCTCTATATCTATATTCACACCTATATATCCATATCCAAATACCAACAGCTATACAACACTACATCTATATGCCAATAACAACACACACAGAAAACAAGAGAGAATCCCTCCCCTTCCCCCCCTACTCCCGTTCCCGGACAGGGATAAGAGGGAAAGCCTGGAGAGAGCCTTTGGGAAATAGAAGAATATTGGAAAAGAGAAGTGAGTGTCTGGTATGTGTGAATATTATGTAGGAATGTTTGTAGGAATGTTAGTAAGATGTTCGCAATTCTCACCACCGGGGGGTACGGCTGAAGCCAATCCCTGGTCGGGATCCACGTCCTGTCCCCTGAGACTCCAGGCAAACGGTCCGCTCGGTACGTCCACACGCCAACAACCACAGGGAGCAGCGCCGCAACGGCACAGCAGCCTCCGCAGCGGTACGCTCACCGCGGTGGCTGGATCCGTCCGTGTTCACAGAGCGCGCGCCTTCTTGCTCCTCCCTTTCCCGGTTCCGGCCCCGCCGTGCCTCCTGGGAGCTCTAGTCTGTAGTCCTGTGCGCATGCGCCTGGTACCTCTGTCCATTATAGAGTCCGTCTCTCACATCAGCACTCCTGATACAAACCAAATGAAAACCTAATTAAATCTACATGTTGCTTTGAGGAGGGGAAAGATGAAAATAAACATTAAGATTGAATGTCTGTCTCACGTTTGTGAGGTGGAATGGATCAGAGGAAGGAAATTTGAGCATCCCTTCCTCCATGGCATAGATGAAATGTTTCCACATAGAAATCTGTGTGGTTGCTCATCCTTTTAGAAGTGGAGCATATTTCTTCACTTGAACATTTATCAAAGAAATTAACTTCCCAAGACTACAGCTAGTTGCTCTCCAGATGTGTTTTGTGTCAGTCTACACACAGGTCTACACAGGTCATTAACCCATGATGACAAATCTGGAATATTTTGCCTCTGTATTAAAAATCATCTGTTGCTGTTTCATTTTTTTTTAAAATCCTCTTTTAGTGTGTAGAACACTTAGTGTGAAATCAATGAAAGCTTAGACCATAAGGCCTTTCATGCATGCACCTCGGGTCTGCAAGGACAGGGTGTGCTATCCTTGATAGTCATTTCTATCTATAGTTCTCTGCTTGCAGCACTGAAACATATGGAGTAGAGCCTTGGAGAATGTGGATCTGCGGTGACCTAGTTGACTGTTCACTTGGAATCTGAATCACAGAATCACCAAGGCTGGAAAAGACCTTTAAGATCATCAAGTCCACCTATGACCTAACACCACCACATCAGCTAGACCATGGCAGTAAGAGCCACATCCAGCCTTTCCTTGAACACATCCAGGGACGGTGCCTCCACCACTTCCCTGTGAAGTCCATTCCAATGCCCAATCACCCTCTCCGTGAGGAAGTGCTTCCTAATATCCAGCCTAAACCTCCCCTGGCGCAGCTTCAGGCTGTGCACTCTAGTCTTGTTGCTAGTTGCCTGGGAGAAGAGCCCAGCCCCCACTTTACAACCTCCCTTCAGGTAGTTGAAGAGAGAGATTAGGTCTCCCCTGAGTCTCCTCTTCTCCAGGCTAAACAACCCCAGCTCCCTCAGCCTATCCCTATAAGACTTTCCCTTCTAGTCCCTTCACTAGCCTCATTCCTCTCCTCTGGACCCGCTCCAGCACCTCAACGTCCTTCTTGAAGTGAGGGGCCCAGAACTGGACACAGTACTTGAGGTGAGGCCTCACCAGTGCTGTGTACAGGGGGAGAATTACATCCCTACTCCTGCTAGCCACAAACTTGAATGTTTGACTTAGTTTGGCTGACCCCTTGTTAAGCCTGAATTTCAACCCAGGCTTTGGGAGTCAGACTTTAATGGTGATGTTTAATCACAAAGTAGATTTGCTGAAACCTAGCTAAATAATAGATGTTTGAAAGGGGAAAAAAGTGAAGAATGCTAAATCTGATTTTGCTAGTTATGATGTTCCCTAATCTTGCCAAAATTGCACGAAAGGCACCAATTCACAACAGCATTTCTTTTCACAGCAAAGGAACATAGAAGCTGGCAATTACTCTTTACTGTTACTCATGTCCTAAAAATCCTTTTTGCATTATGTACTTGAGATTTTGTCTGTTTGTTGAAACTATTTAATAATGCATCTTTTTTTCTCTCTGTGCTTGGAAAAAATCAGCTGACCTACAGGAAAGCTGGAGAGTGACTTTTTGCAAGGGCGTGTAGTGATAGGATGAAGGGGAATGGTTTCAAACTGAAAGAGGGTAGATTTAGGTTAGACATCAGGAAGAAATTCTTCACTGTGAGGGTGGTGAGACATTGGAACAGGTTGCCCAGAGAAGTTGGGGATGCCCCCTCCCTGGAAGTGTTCAAGGCCAGGTTGGATGGAGCTTTGAGCAACCTGGTCTAGTGGAAGGTGTCCCTGACCATGGCAGGGGAGTTGTAGCTAGATGATCTTTAGGATCCAACCCAAACCATTCTGTGATTCTATGACATGTATTTTATTTTTATGTATACAAAGCTATATGAAGAGGTGTCTCAGTGGTACTAGGGAAGTCTTTTTTTCATATTAGCATGCACATTATCAAATGTTGGTAGGCTAGAGTTTAAGGACTTTAAAAAGTAGTTGATATTTGACAGCAAAATGTCCTTTTTGGTATGTCTGCATTTATTGCAAAGTCAAAAATGACTTGTTGAATATCCCTCTCCCTTACTTTGAGCATCTGCAATTAAAGAAATATATTCCAAATATTGGAAAATATTTACATGTTCTCAGTATGATGGAGAACTACTCCACTTTCCTTCCTGAGGGCTGTGGTTCAAAGACTGAAACAAGGCAGGGGAAAAAAGCTTCAACTCTATGGATGATGCAGAAAGTCTCTGCTGCCTTGGCTAATGGACAGCGTAATTGTCCTGTGAATTCCTGCAGATGTCTGCTGATGTAGGCAAGTTTGGCAAATGGACTTTTAAGATTCCACAAGAAGAGAAGTGGTTTTCCAATGTCTTTATACCCCAAACTGCACATTTCATAAAAATGGTCAAGTGTTCTTGCAGCTTTTGTTTTGCTTATGAGTAACCTAATATAATAATATTTAATATAATAATTATTTAATGAAAGAGGATTTCTTCCTTATTTCAGGTTGTTAGTATTGGAATCTACAGCTCCTTCGGGAGACTTGTCCCGCCCACACCACATTGCATCAGTTGTTCCAAACCGGTATCCCCGCTGGTTCACTCTAAGTCACATCGAATCCCAGCAGTGTGAGCTGGCATCGACCATGCTAACAGCGGCCAAAGGTACATTGCTGTCAGTTACTTACTCAAATAAATGTATGCTTTTAATATTGCATGGAATAAACAGATTATAAAACTTGTGTTTAGGAATCCAAATCACAGTCTGACAGGAGCTTGAAATGGGAATAACAAACTGAACTGACTTAAACCTGTCACTCAGTTTTCTAGCAAAGTGGTTAAACTAGCTAGATGTTAGCCAAATGGGCTTGATTTCAGACAGCTGATGAGACAGCTTTTTTTTCTTCTTACACATGATATAGACTGTTAAACCCAGAAATGGACAAATCACTTTTAAAATTCACAAATCAGGATGACTTTTGGCACGTACTACACTAACACCATCAGACACTAGAGGAATTTGTGCTGTCTTGTATCTTTCATTCATGTGATTTAATTATGGAAGGTTTATAAAAAACAAAATGTGTATAACTGAAACATTGTACTATTGCATAGCAATGGCAGGCTCAATTATAATGCATCTCAGGATGTTTTGGGAGCTTGTTCTGTTTTAGTGATTCTGTTTACACCTTGCAGGTGATGTTCAGAGGCTGGAAACAGTGTTAGAATCCATCCAGAAAAATATCCACTCCTCATCACACATCTTCAAACTTGCCCAGGATGCATTTAAAATAGCAACGCTCATAGACAGCTTGCCAGACATCACTCTCCTGAAAGTTTCTCTGGAGTTGGGCCTTCAGGTATTTCCCCTGTTCATTATTACTACAGTAGAATACAGGAATTTGACCCTGTGTTGGTGGGTACAGCTCTTTAAGTCCCTGAGGACCATACCCTCTTTGGGCTCTGGAATTTTTAGATTCTATTTTCTGATGTAAAGTGCAGTTGACTGGTAAACACAGAGCAAGGGTCTGTGCAGCTATTCAAGTGGAAGAGAGAACTGGGAGCAGCTGCCTGCAGGACTCTCCTCTGTTCAGGGGTAAGAGAGGACCAATGCAATGGGTTCAGAAGTATATGTAGGGATGGCTAGAGAGCAAAATTATTCTACTTGCCAGAAATGCACTTTAGCAGATCTTTTCTATGGCCTTGAGGGGTTTCTTATAATTCCTCCCATCCTTCCCTTCCTTTCCCTCAAATGAGATTTGGTAGGTGCTTGTTGAATTACTAGAGAAAGCCAAGGTCAACCATAATGACCCGTTTCTTAGGCAGACTGTACTAACAGCAGCCCTCTCACTTCCTTCATCAAATCCTGTGCTCCACAAGCTGCGGGATGGTCATCTGCATCAGACTCAGCTTGATGTGTACAAGAACCTCATATCAGTTTTCACACTCTTAGGAGAGACTTTACAAACTAAAAGGAGACAACTAAGTTTTTAGGTATCTGGAGTAATCTTGTCTTACATTGATGAATCTTGGAGTTTACACAGTTCATTTCAACAAAAATTAATCTGTTCATCCCTCTTCAGGGAGTTCTTAAAAACAATAAACAAACAAAATGCAAAGATCAGAAAACCATTTTGCTTCAGTAAACAGAGTTCCAAAGACTTCTGGGGAAATGATATTATTCCAGTTGCTTCTTATGTCAAAGAAAGGTACTATTTGCCTATTCTAGACTTTTAGAAGCTAAAGTCTTTAATCAGAAAGCTGAGATTGTGTTCTTTGTTAGCCTTTCTTATTCCCAAGTTTGCTGTGGAAATCTACTTTTTTTTTTTTTCACATCTTGGCATGTTTCTGCCTTAAATGTTTGTTTACTTGAGAGAGAAAGATCCTTATGATTTACTTGAATGTGTTACCCCAAGCATTCACCAAGTGTCATTCAGTGGCAGCAGCACACTTCGGATATCACTGTGTTCATGGATACGCCTGTGTGGATGACGGTGTCATCAGAATGTCTTCAGTAAGATCTAGTGTAAGAAAGATCATGAACTTGTACTTTCTCCTAAATCCAGTGTTTGGAATAAACAGGTGTAGAATATGTCCCAATGTCTGTCCCAAGCTTACTAAGGTGTTTTAAGGTAGTTTGCTTTCCAGAAGGAAGATGCATAGCAGTTTTCTGGTAGTAACTCACAGCTGTATAGATTTCTACAGTAATGTTTTTTCCTGTAAAAGCCTTACAGTGCCAGCACTGTCTTCAGTGGCCTTACATATGCTTTCCCCTTTCCTGCCCCCTGACCTAATGGCAATTAGATTGTCTATATTCACTATCTAGTAACTGACTGCTTATGATATTTATGTGCTCTATAAAACTCTGTCCTCATGTGGCAAACTGAACAAGTGTCCTCACAGGTATACTGTTCTGCCTCTCAGCTACAACAATGACAAGTTGGAGTGATTGGGCTGAGGAGATTATACCAGCAATTTCACAACTTTGTCACTGGGATTTCTGTGACAGAAAAGCCTCTTATATTGTTCTAGATTTAAGAGTAATTTATGGAGTCCTGGGTTCTTTTTCCCTATTTCCAATGGCAGCATGTGTTATGTGACTCAGCAGAGGGAAGGCATTTAAACTAGCTATGGAAAGAGGTCATCAGCGTGGCCAAATGGGCATGGAGCACCTTAGGTGTATTCTGTCATTCAGAACCTTACTGGCACAGATACTGTAAGATCTGCAGGTACAGGAGGGGCTTCTATTCTTCCTTTTGTCTGTTGTATGCTACATCAATGCAAGTATTACCACACACATGCAGACAGTTACTGCTGGCAGGACTGCTGAGCAAGTTAGTGCAGGTGCATATTTGGCAAGTGGTGTCCTTTCCCTGAAAGCCTGTAAATAAATAAACCTCCTTCCAATGTGCGTGATGAAGAGGTTTCACATTGGTGCAGGAGCTAATGGTTGGTTGGCTATTTCTTGCATCTCTTATGGGTAGTGAGTTATTCTGTTCCTCTAGAATAAGAAATTCTTAATTAAAAAATAAAAAAATAAAATTTCCCTCAGGACAAAGTCCTGTTCTCTGTGGAAGAGAGCTTGGCTTTCAGATAAGCTATGTAATTCCCAGGGGGCTTCTTGTCATTTTTGGACTTACCTGTTGACAAGTTCTCATCAATTGATAGCACAGATCTTGGATAGAACTTGGACAGATCTGGAACACCCTTTTAGGAAGAGGTGGCTCAAGAATGTATGGAGCAGAAATGAAATAATTCTTTGGCTATATGGGCTACAGTATAAATTAACTTCAGCTCCTCCTTGGTCAAGACATCAATATATGCTTTATTTGAAATCCTTGAGGTTTTCTTATCATCAGTAAAGGGCTCCTCTCTTAGTGATCTCAGCTTGTAAGTTTAATCAAATGGAAGGTACCTAATTCCTGATTAGCTCAATATAAGAAACATTTCCAGGTCAAGAAACTAGATATAGTATTGTTTTTTGCTCTCAAGTTAGAACTGCCTACACTGAAGCTGCTATTATGCCCACTATGCATGCTCTTGTGACTGATGATCCTTTTACAGACCACCATGATGAGGGAAGTCATCAGAGAAGACTTTCAGAGTTGTAGTCATTCACACAATTTTTTTTTTTTTTACCTCTTCCCTTTCCTCACCAGTAGCAGAATTCAGTCCATAACACTGTATTTCCTCTTGGATTCACTCTACTTGGAGAAAGCTGAGAATTCATCTTGGATATTGGAAGAGTGTTAGCTTTCAATTTGTATGTGCATTGATACAGGAAGTCACCTAGACTCTTTGATGGAGAGAATAGGACAGATATTTGCACTCCAAAGCATTTTGACTTGGGAATGCCTGTTTTTCTTCCAGAAAGACTTCACACAAAGGGTGGTTCCATAATTTGTTAGCCATATTTTCATATTTTAAAAAGATTTAGGTTGCTCCTCACAGATCAACTTGCTTTCTCTCAAAATGCTGTTCTCCAATGTTGAGCATTGTTTGTGAGTGTGACAGGGTGTGGACCTCAGCCCTCGATCCCCTTTTGGAGGGGGAGTGGGTCGCGGCTTTACCCATCTCGGCCTGCGATATGTACTTAAATTACTGTTTTGTTGAAATGATACCACGATGTCTGAGGCAAACAAAGCTGGCTTTATACTGTAAGTTTAGGTGATGTACAACTAGTCACCAAGCTCCCAAGGTGTGCGTGTTTGCAGGGCAGCATGTAATCACTGATAATTGTTTATAACCAGACTTAAAAATCAGCTGTGCATTTGTGCTCCTCAGCAGTCTTTCCATCCTATTATTCTGTCTACAGCTTAGGACTAAAGGAGGTGGCAGGAGTAACAAATAAGACAGAAGGCTACATGCCATTTTGAAGTCACCTTAGGATTGGGGGGAATATGGGTTGAGAACCCTCTTACAAATGCTGCTGACTTCAGGCTGTTTTGTGAGTGCATTTTATGAGTTAGTATGTAAAGATCATTGCTGAAAGCTCTAATTGACCTATTATGCTCTTTGTTTAATTGCTGCAAATAGTAGTGCCATAGTATGATCATGGATATTGTAAGGGGAAAACTACTTGCTTTCTTTATCTAGATGTCTGTGGGGTCTGTCCAGTTAGCTGAAACAAGCTTTCCATGCACTTTCCATGCAGTGTTTGCTGCATAAAGATATTTGCCCATGTTTTGAGAAACAACATAGGCAATAACTGCAAGCAATGTAAATATGGGCACTGCAATCAGACCTAAAGTCCTTTTTCTATTATTCTGATGGTTTTACAGTGGAACGTCTTTGCAGGGACTCCTTGTTCAGAGAGAGAAATCACCACTATGGACTTACTAATAATATCTGGATATATCTGGAAGTGTGTGTATATATATCTTTGCAGCATAAGGAGCCAGTCAAATCACAGTACACTCTAACTCCTGTCTGTATTGTTGAAATCAATTGAAAAAATGCAGATGGGTAAAAAATTAGATGGGTTAGTTTGCCCAACAAGAGTTGACATGTTTCCACTTTGAAGACTAACATACATAGAGGAAGGAGACAAAACATAATTTAATTTGAATAATTGATAATTAGTTGGGCTTTTTTGTTGGTTTTGTTGGGGCTTTATTGGTGGGGATTTTTTTTTGTTTGTTTGTTGGGTTTTTTTTCCTTCTCCCTGAATAAAACAAAGGTTTTCCTCTAGCCTTGAAGGACCTGCAGTTGGAATTACTCTGTATGCTCTTCTAGGATAGCTGAGCAGTATTTGTCTTTTGACATATCAGCTAAAAAGTGATAACAGAGTGGAGAGGGCAAAAGGCTGCCATTTTGAACCTCAGTGTATTTGAGTAACTTAAATCCTCATTGATATATTGTATTGGTTTTTCAATAAGATTAATTTGTATTTTGTGTTATTTTTATAGGTGATGCGGATGACATTGTCAACACTGAATTGGCGACGGCGGGAAATGGTGAGGTGGTTGGTAACATGTGCAACAGAAGTAGGTATGTTCTGAAATGCTTCTCAAGGGCTACTGCCTTTTTGTCGGCTAATCTTAAGAGGGCTTGATCTTGTTTGTCAAAACCCAGGCTCTGCAAATGTCTCTCACTTTCTGTTCATCTATAAAATTCCTTTGGTCAGAAGACATTAATTATGGCAATTATGAGTATGTGATAGAATAGGCACAGGCCAAGGGAGACAATAGTTGAGCAATGCAGTGTGAATTATTTCCCCTGCAAGATAGGGATGTGCATAACCTCATAGCAAACACTCCAGATTTCCCCTTGTCCTCTCCACATTGGGTTTGGGTTTGAGGCTGCAGCAGAGAAAAGGCTTATGATTATGGGCTGTTACACTATGATACAACTTTGCTTGCTCTGAAAGGTGAGGCTTCAAAAGACTGGTGAGAGCACTATCTGGTCAGCTGTGGGGAACAGGAACCAGAAAACAGGTGAATGAAATGCTGAGGATGCCTCCCACTGTGTGGCAGACAAGATCTCATGAAGGGGTTCTCATTGATTGTTGTTTGGGGTTTTTTTTGAGGGGAGGAGTTTAAGCCCTTGGGTAAATCCAAACCTAGAGTGCAATGCATCTTGGTTATGTGTCTATGACATTGTGCAGGCCTCTCATCTGCACTGGAAAGCAAACCAAACACTAATGCACCCATCCTTAACCACATAAGGTGAAAATAAGGTAGGAGCAGAATTAGCCTCATACTTAAAAGATAACAGTCGGAGAATAGTGCACTCAACTGGACATTATGTTCATTTCTGGGCTTTGTCATATATTTCTTGTGTGTCTTGATGAGGTGCCCCTTAGCTTCTGTATTCCAGTTTACCATCTGCAAGATGAGGATACAGAATCTGAAAGTGAAGATGAGGGCATTAAAAATTATGTGGCTGTAAAAAAAATATTTTAAAATCAGCAGCTGTGGTAGTGAGGACAATATAAGTACTATGATAAGGGAACAATTTTAATTGTCACTAAAGGTATTTTTGGAAAGTATGCTTCCCTACTGTATTTACTCCTTTTTCATACATCTGAGTTGGATTATATTGCATAGATGCTTCTTGAGTTTTGGAACTTCAAAGGATTGCTGCTGCTTATTCTCTGGATTAGTTTATTCTTTGCTTTATGCTTAATGGGAAATTAATTTTCTTATCTGATTTAGCCCTTCTTGCTGAAGCACATCTCCTTGCATGTACTGGCAATGTCTTAGACTTTGAAAATGTAAACTCTTGCTGAACATCTGCTAGGTTTTATCAGTTGTGGCTAATCCTTTCTTTCTCTCCCCAGGTGTTTATGCACTGGATAGTATAATGCAAAACTGGTTTACACTTTTCACTCCAACAGAAGCCACTAGTATTGTTGCTACAACAGTGATGTCCAACAGCACCATTGTCCGTCTGCATCTGGACTGCCATCAGCAGGAGAAGCTGGCCAGCAGTGCTAGGACACTTGCTCTACAGTGTGCCATGAAGGATCCTCAAAACTGTGCCCTCTCTGCACTGACCTTATGTGAAAAGGATCACATAGCTTTTGAGACCGCTTACCAAATAGTTCTAGATGCTGCTACAACCGGCATGAGCTACTCGCAGCTTTTTACTATAGCACGATACATGGAGCACCGTGGTTATCCCATGCGGGCCTACAAGCTGGCCACTTTGGCCATGGCACATCTCAGCCTGAGTTACAATCAGGACACACACCCTGCCATTAATGACATTCTGTGGGCATGTGCGCTCAGCCATTCCCTTGGAAAAAATGAGCTAGCAGCTATAATACCTCTGGTGGTCAAAAGTGTCAAATGTGCAACAGTACTGTCTGATATTTTGCGTAGGTGTACTTTGACCACTCCTGGCATGGTGGGACTTCATGGAAGGAGGAACTCTGGTAAGCTCATGTCACTGGACAAGGCCCCTTTAAGGCAACTCTTGGATGCCACGATCGGAGCCTACATTAATACAACTCATTCACGTCTCACTCACATCAGCCCGCGACACTACAGTGAGTTTATAGAGTTCCTCAGCAAGGCCCGAGAGACCTTCTTAATGGCTCATGATGGACATATCCAGTTTACACAGTTTATTGACAACCTAAAACAAATCTACAAAGGCAAAAAGAAACTGATGATGTTGGTTCGTGAGCGGTTTGGTTGATGAAAATGTGTGTGTGGGGGAGGGTGTTTTTTTTTTTACTTGAGCCTGCCTTTGTATCCTTTTGAATTTAAAGAAACAGAGCCGCACCTGTATTATATGTGTATGTGAAAAGTTGTGTGTTTCTTTTTTTTTTTCTTTTTTCTGTTTTGTATGAGGGGTTAAAAAGGTTTGGTTTACACTGAGTATATGTTGTCAAGTGGCAAAAGCCCACATTGCTCTCCTGTCCTTTCTGTATATGTTCACAGCCTCAAAAACAAACACATATTGCAATGGCTTTAAAAACCAAACAAAACACCTCCATCCTGTGATAAGTACCTCAAATGGATTCAGCTTTACTCCTTTGTAACTCATCCTCACATTTCAGCATACTTAAATAAACCAACAAATTAAATACTAATAGTTAAAAGGCTGACCATGTGGCTTTGCAGTGCTGTTCATCCAGAAGCATGGCAGAAATTCTTGTGCATGTGGAAACTTAGCGACTGTCAACATACATTCTCAGGGATTTATCAAAAAAAAAAAAAGAAAGAAAAAAGAATGAGAGCATTTATTGTACTGTATATATTATAGTATATGTCTGAATATTGAAAAAATATTAATTTATAAAAAAAAAATCTATGTAATGCAAAATACTTGATGCTGCAGTAGCTTGGTTTTAAAAAAGAAACCCTATCCTTAGGACTAAAGTATGCCTTGCTTCAGGGTTGGCTCAGGTGGTGAACTATATGCTGGGCATCTATGCAGAGCCACCTTTTGGATTGCATGGTTGGACTGATACCTATTGGGGGAAATTTTATATATGTTTATATTTATACAACCCATGTATACATATATATGTATACACACATGCTTGCAACAGGCACTATAGAAAAGAGGGACAACAAAAAATACACAGCCAGAGCAGCAAGCCTTAGCATTAAGAATACAGTATGCCAGAATCGGAGTTTGTGCCTCCTAGCCTAGGAAACTTAAAAAAATATCCTTTTTGACACATAATGCAAAATTATTGACATGATACATTACACCTTTGCAGTGAGCAAATAATAAGCTAACCTTTGTGCACAAATATATATATTATATATATATTCTGCATAGGTATTTTGACTTTGTGCAGGACAGAAAGTTGTGTAGGTATGACTGTTCTACTTTTCTGTTCTTTTTTTTTAAATAGATTTTATTTCCTCTAGAATTACTCCAACAAAAGCAGCCTTCTATCTTGCCTTGTCTTAATGCTTTACAATAACCAAACTGCAGATGTAACTACCAAACTGTTAATTAAAGTATTAAATAATAACTTTGGTTACAGTATAGTGTCTTTACTTTAGCTGATGGTTCTGTATCCTTGTGCTTTTTAAAGCAGTTTTTATGTTTTGGTGCAAAAGTTGTTCAGTGTCTCTTTTTCCCTTCATTAGAGAACATGCTAGAGGTATGTTTGTAGGTATTTTTGTTTAGAAAAACAATTTCATGCTCTCTATTTTATTTATTATAACAGGTAAAAAGGTTGTACTTCATCATCCATGCAAACATGCTCATAAAGTTGAAAGTAATTAAGATTTGATACACTGATATCAATTTATTTATGTAACTAAATCACTGTTTTATAAACTTGTTAATGATCAACAATTTTTTTGTTTTGATTAAAATTAGTTTTTTGAAAGTTGATTCTGCCTCCTTTATGGTGTCTGTTACTGGAGTTGAATTGTGTATGGATAGTTTATAGATCTTAAATGCCCAGCTCGCAACTTTGGTGCATTATGGTGATAAGCAATATGACCACCAAGACCCGGAAGGAAATGTTTTGTTCCTCAAAAATCGGCTGAGGAATGGATGGTAGTGTTCACAATTGCAACATCTCCTTTGCTGGTGGAAGGTGATCTGGTGCATCAGAGGGACCAAATGCTGACTGCAATTGAAGATGTGTGGTCTATACAATGAACCATAAGTGTGGGAAACTTTGGCTGGTCCGAGGGACTGGAATGCAAGTTTGAAGTTACCCTTGAGCAGATAACCATGCCCTTGAAGAGGCCTGAGAATCTTGAGAAGAGCTGAGTAAACAAGATAAGCGACTGCCAGGTGAAACATCTGCCGAACCACTAGATGGGACGTGAAAAAGAAGACTATCGAAGTTACAGCAGAGAAAAGTTGTCCAATTGTGGACTGTTGATTTTTGCTTAACCAATGAGATGTAGACACACACGTATAGGAGAGGACAGAAAAAGGTTGGTGAGAGGAATAAAGTGGTCTTTTTGCACGCAAGCTTGTGTCGTGTCCGTCCCAACAACGACACGTAAGCCTTGACACATTGCCCTGGTAGGATAGAAGATTGTGTGGGGGCATGTTCTAACTCACTGAATTATTGAGGTGACCATGAGAGTTGAGATATGCTGTAAATATATACAAGGATCATTCTTGCTGTCCTTTGGCTTTTCTAAAGTATTTTGTGTATTCTGAACTGTGCCGCTCACTCCACCCAGTATGGACAAGTTATCCATGGGACAGCAATGTGTCCTTGTGGCCAAGAAGGCCAATGGTATCCTGAGATGCATTAAGAAGAGTGTGTCCAGGAGATCGAGGAAGGTTCTCCTCCCCCTGAAACAAAAAAAATCGGAGCTTCCAAACCCCCTTGCTTTCTAACACTCCTCACTGAAGTGGGAGGCTAGGTGCGGCTGGGTAAGGATTCTGAGATGAAGACCCAATAACAACAAACAAGCTGTTGTTGAGCAGGCATTCTTTATTGCAGCGCTGGGCAGCACTGGGGATTCTCCACCATAAGTGCTCCAACAAGTCAGTGAAATACCCCAACTAATATACACCAAAAACATGCATATTCAGTTTCATGTCAATGAGTTCCCAGAATTCCTTTACATTGTCATTTTATTTCCTGGAATTGGCTATCTTTGTAATTATGCATGCTTTTGTCCGGTCTCCCGTCCTGGTCCTGTCTCCAGTCTTCGTCCTGGTCCTGTCTCCAGTCTTCGGCTGGTAGATTGCCCAGGTGGGTCAGAATCAACATGAGTGTTGTCTGCAGGTGCCACAGGTCTTAGAAGACTTGATGTTTATCACAACCTGCAGGATGCTTGGCATAATTGATTGACAGTTTCACAAAGCACATTGTTTTAAAAGTAACCCTTCAGTTCACTTAGTACAGCAAAGTCATCAATTTCTATCACCCCCCTCTACTCTGCCCTAGTGAGACCTCACCTAGAGTATTGCATCCAGTTCTGGGCTCCCCAGTTCAAGAGGGACAGGGATTTACTTGAGAGAGTCCAACAAAGGGCTATGAGGATGATTAAGGGACTGGAACACCTGCCTTACGAGGAAAGGCTAAGAGACCTGGGGCTTTTTAGTCTGGAGAGGAGAAGACTGAGAGGGGATCTGATTAATGTGTATTAATATATGAGGGCTGGGTGTCAAGAAGGCAGGGACAACCTCTTTTCACTTGTGCCCTGTGATAGGACATGGGGCAATGGATTCAAGCTAGAGCACAGGAAGTTCCACCTCAACATGAAGAAGGAGGTAGAGAAATCGGGAGCAAAGTAATTTGGGCTGGGGAAGAAGGGATGGGATGGGAGAAGGTGTTTTAAAGATCTGGTTTTGTTTCTCATTGTTCTGCTCTGATTTGATTGGTGACAAATTAAATTGATTTTTTTTCCCCAAATCGAGTGTTTTGCCCATGACCATAACTGGTGAGTGAACCATCCCTGTCCTTGTCTCTACCCATGAGCTTTTTTTTTCTATTTTCTCCTCCCCATCCTGTTATCCCAAAATTGGGTTCTTTACCCTGTGTGCAAAGTCCAATCCACACACAGAGACGAGATATCAAGTTTATTACAATCCTGCGCAGGGACAGGTGCTATCAAGCTCACGCCAAGAAACTAGCACACCATAGTAACAACACAGAGAATATTTATACACTCTAGGTTAAGATGAAGTTACATTGTCTGGGGGCTAAAATCGATGAGGGGTGTTTTGGCTTAGGGGTTTGATTTAAAGATTTACTCAAGCACTGGTTTATCTGACTTGGGGCATTCCAGTTCCTGTTGTTATCTATATGGTTAACGATGTGTCCTATCCTGGGGCCAGCCTATCAGTCCAGCAATTATCACCCTAAGCATGGTCATTCTGAGTCTTGTTTAACAATCCCACTGTGAGGGGGAGGAGTGAGTGGCTGCATAGTTCTTTGTTGTCGGCTAGGCCTAAACCACGTCAACTTGTCATGTAAAATATGAATCTTTACCAAGCCTTGCTGAGTTGTCCTGAGCTGGTAGTACTAATGTTCTGTAGTTTCTGCAACTTCTGTCCCTTCCAAGTATTGAATCCTTATTATGTGTTTGCTTCATTACTTTGTCCTAGATTAATTTTCTGCTACAGACAATAAGGAACGAGAAGGATACTCCATTCTGTAATAGGGTTTGTGTGGGTTTTGGGGGTTATTTGACTCTTACAAATAATTCGGTTTTATGGATATTGTGGATTATGTAGATTGCTTTAGGATTAAATATAGTCTTGATGACTGCCACCTGCTTTTGACTACCACAATGGCTTATTCTTTCAGAACTAATCAAAGCTTATTTGACTTGTTTTCATGATTGATTGATTGATATCTCCTATGTGTCTTCAGCGGTGTAATTCACACCATGCTAAAAGCCCTCCTGGACCAACAGATGCTTGCCCCAAGTCTCTAGCAAACATGTCTAGATATGTACTGCTCTTTTTTTGTGGAGGTGGGAAGAGCCCAGGAAAGAGATTCCAGGAAAAAAGTCAGAGCTTTTTTGCTGAAAACTGATCAAATATTTCTAAAACTACAGATTGGAATTAATTTTGAAGCATTAGGAAGCCTAGTCAAAATACAATGTCTCAAATACCTTATCTTCTTTTCAGAGCCAAATGTTTGAGATATGCAACTGAACACTTCAGCCATCATTGTCACAAAATGTTATAGTGCTTTTCTACATTCCTTTAAATGGGAACTTTTTTAAAATCCAGCATTGCTGTTCAGTACCGAAGAGAACTGAGCATGGTTCTTCCATATCATAGGCTACCATTGAATCTTCATCCTTTTGGTGAGTTGATTGAAATCCTGAAAGATGTGTGTTCTGGTTTAAATATTAAAGGTGAACACCAAACAAACCAGAGGACAGAACTGCTCTCTATTACCCCCCCCTCCACCCTCCCAAGGGAAGATAGAAGGGGGATAAGAAAAAGAGATTTAACTTTGGAAATTGAAACTAGACACAAATTTACTATAACACAAGGAAAAAAATGGTAAAACGTGGGGGGAAAAAAAAGGTAAGTATTTATATACAGATATACAAAACCAATCTCGATGATCGCAGGGATATGGGAAACGCAGGGCCACTCCGGGAGAGATCCATGGCTCCTCACAGCACCCTATGCAGTTGGATTCTGGAGCGAGCACGTGGGAAGCTGAAGGAACCTAGCAGCAGACCCGGCAGGGGGAAAGGAGCAGGACGGAGGAGACCGGCTCTCCTGGCTTTTATAGATTGTGACAGGAAGTGGGCAGGAATACTGACCCCTGCCAGTCTTTCAGGGTCCTAAGGACCCTCTCTCTCCAATAGGTGTCCAACACCGTGCCGGGGTCTCCCAAACCATAACAATGTGATATTACTTCTGTCTGATGAGATGGTCTTGCAGTCCAAGAAACAGACTTTTACCCATAAGTTTGTTTTCAGATTCCCTTTATAGTCTTTGATTCTGCTGGAACATAAGCCAGCAGAGATTTTTCTTACTCAAATTACATTACTTTCACCCTTTTTTGATGTTTCAATGCTTACTTCATTTCCACAGCCTGTTTTCCTGTTAGAAAAAAAAGCACAACTTTTCAGCATGAAAAAGAGAAAGGGAGACTCAGGACTCAGACTTTATATACTAGGGTGCAATAGAAATCCAAGACAGCTTCCCTCTGAGTACTTCATGTCTCATTCTCAAAATCTTTTGGTTTTAATGCTATGGCAGTGAAGCTAAACCTGGATTACATGTACATGGGGAGTGTTTTTCTCTAAATGGAATCTGGTTTTGTCTAATTCTTACTGTTTCACTGTTATCTAGGCCTTGTTTTTACTCTGTGTGTCCCTTATGTTCTCTTTTATGTGATTTTTTTTCCAAATGTGATTTTCCCCCTCCAAATTTTTCTTATTTTAATTAATAACTGACATCAAGGATAGAGCTGCAACTAGAAGACTGGGACTGTAAATCACTGTGGTTGTTTAGTAGAGGAGATGCAGCTTCCAAGACAGTGAAACTGCTAATACATGCTTTTTATGATGAGTCAATAGTTTGTGCAGCACAGATGAAATTCTAGAGGACTTTTGTTTTTAATATTGTCACAGTTTGACTCAGGATCAGCGATTAAACCAGCAACAATAATGCTCTCGATCCCCTCCCCCTCCCACCCAGTGTTCTGGTTTGAGCCAGGATGAAGCTAATTTTCCTTTTACTGATCTTTTTTTCCTTCAGTAAGCTCTCTTTTAACTAGCAACATGATCTCTGATTCCCATGAGTTCCACACCTCAGCCATTGAACAACTTACTGATAAAAGAATACGATGCTGAACAGATGGGAAGGTAAACCCCAGTATCTCCCTAGAGACAATTGGTTATGTGTTGCAGCCATTAAGAGGAGACGTCCTGCTACAAGACAGCAGCAAGAGAAACGGGACCCACTCCAATGCCACCTGTGGTCTCTCTTACGAAATTATTTTAAAGAGGACATGAGAACCTGGGACAATAAACCCACTGATATTCTCCAGATACACGTGCAAGAGCTACTAAATAGAACAAAGGCAGGAGATGGTTCTTCCAGGAAGAAGGCTGCACCAGTCTCCACCAGGATGGTGCTTCAATCTCAAAAGCTCAATGTTAGAGGTGCCCTGCCTCCGGCCAGGAGGAGGAGAAGAGGGACAACCAAGTTTATTGGACTGTGTGGATTTGGTGGCCTGACACATTAGAACCACAAAGGTATAAAGCCTTGGTGGACACTGGGGCACAGTGCACCCTAATGCCATCGAATCATCAAGGGACAGAATCCGTCACTATTTCTGGAGTGACGGGAGGATCTCAAGAACTGACTGTTGTGGAGGCCGATGTGAGCCTCACTGGTAAAGAGGGGCAAATGCACCCTATAGTGACTGGCCCAGATGCTCCATGTATCCTTGGCACAGACTATCTTAAAAAAGAGTATTTCCGTGACCCGAAAGCGTACCGGTGGGCCTTTGGCATAGCAGCTGTAGAGACTGAGGACACTGAACAGCTGCATATTTTCCCTGGCCTATCAGATGACCCTTCTCTAGTGGGGTTGCTGAAGGTTGAAGACCAACAGGTGCCAACTGCCATTTCAACGGTGCACAGACGACAATATCGCACCAACAGAGACTCTGTGATTCCCATTCATAAGATGATCCGGCAACTGGAGAGCCAAGGAGTGATCAGCAGGACTCACTCACCCTTCAACAGTTCCATATAGCCAGTGTGGAAGCCTGATGGCGAGTGGAGGCTGACAGTGGACTATCGTGGCCTGAATGAGGTTACACCACCACTCAGTGCTGCTGTGCTGGACATGCTAGAAGTTCAGTACGAGCTGGAGTCGAAAGCAGCCAGGTGGTATGCCACTACTGACATTGCTCATGCCTTTTTCTCTATTCCTCTAGCACCAGAGTGCAGGCCACAGTTTGTTTTCACCTGGAGGGGAGTCCAGTACACCTGGAATCGACTGCCCCAGGGGTGGAAACACAGCTCAACTATTTGCCATGGACTGATTCACGCTTCACTGGAGAAAGGTGGAGCTCCAGAACACCTGCAGTACATCGACAATATTATTGTGTGGGGTGACACACCAGAAGTCATCTTTGAGAAAGGCAAAAAGATCATCCAAATTCTTCTGGATGCTGGTTTTGCTGTAAAAAGAAGCAAGGTCAAGGGACCTACATGAGAGATCCAGTTCCTGGGAATTAGATGGCAAGATGGATGTCGCCAGATCCCAATGGACGTGATTAACAAAATAACAGCTATGGCCCCACCATCTACTGAAAAGGACACTCAAGCCTTTTTAGGGACTGTTGGTTTCTGGAGAATGCAGATTCCAGGTTACAGTGGAATTGTGAAACCTCTCTATGAGGTGACCCAAAAGAAGAGTGACTTTAAATGGGGTACTGACATTAAATTGGAGCAATAGAAGAGGGTAGGAATAAAGCTCTGTAGTTCTAGAAGAGAGACCAGGCAGATCAGGATGTCAGGTGGCAAGGAGGAATAACAAAAATCTAGTAAATCAGATGACATGTAGAGATACATAACATGGAAGTGATCTGAAAAGGGTGAGAAAGGCAGAAAAGGGATCCATCCTCTACTCCTGGGTTGCAGTTCACTGAAGACCCTCGCTGGCAGCTTGCCCTTGTCCTGTGTCCCCTTCCAAACTTTTCTATTTCCATTACTGGCCTGAATGAGGGCTTGAACAAGAATAAAATCTCTCACAGATGAAGGGGAAATCCTACCATTTCAGCTTAGCATAATGTTTTGGTTAAGTTTTCAAAAATCGAAATAATGTTTGACTAATCTGATAGCCTTCTATGATGGCGTGACTGAGTAGATGAAGGGAGAGCAGCGGATGTTGTCTACCTTGATTTTAGAAAGGCTTTGATACTGTCTCCCAGTAAGAAAGGAAAAAAAGGGATCTTTGTGCATCTTAGCTACTGTACTGCACAGTACTTTACTATGCATCTATGCTGCACATCTGCCCTGCTCCAGCCCAGAGTTGGCTGCCTCTCACTAATGGCAGGGAAGGATCCCCTCTGATAGCACTCGCAAGAGTCTGGTTGCTACAGTGTGCTTGTCTACTGTTGTCTATAGGAAAGTCAAAAGTCTATTAAAATTTGTAATAATTAAGAATAAAGTTACCTACAAAAAGGTAGGTAGGAATTTTAACAAATGCAAGAGTTTGGTGATTGCAGCCAGTATTCAAAAAAACAAAACAGTTGTTCCATATTGGGATTTATTTCAGGAAATAAGAAACAGGGAAGAAACTGGAATGCTTTTATGCACTACATCACACACAGGTAAAATTACATGTTCTGAAAATGGCTGTGGTTTCCACATTGCAATTGGAAAAGCTTTTAGATATCAGACACATTATTTTGCAACATACTGGCACCATCTGATGCGTTAGATATAATCCAGGGCTTCTTAGATGCCATTGAAGATTCAAATGGTTTGAAGAACAGAAATTAAAAGCTTCACTTCAGACAGAAGCCAGTATATTCTTTTCCAGGACAACAGATATAACTTTTAAATCCTCTAGGGGATTTATTATGGTGTGCCTATTGTGTGTAACAATTAATCTGTTTCTATATCAGGACTTTAAAAAGTGTTAATTGTGTCTCCCTCTGCCAAGTGCCATATGTTTACAGCTGAGTTATAAACCAAAAAAATGAGAAATAACAACCTAAAAAAACCACAGCCTTACCATTCCTGCTTTCTTTGTGATCCTGTTCTTCCCTTTTCTAGCACACTCCATCGTTTTGGAGTGGTCAGGGCGATGGTGATGGATAGACGGAGTCCTCCCTGGACGCCGGCCATGGACGGAAGAGAAGGGAAGAAAAAAGCAGGAAGGAAGTTGACTTCCATGATCTCTGACCTCTCTTTGAGCTTATGTAGATATATGGAATGGAATATCTCTGGCCAATTTTGCTGTCCACCTAGTTACATATTTGACTCTTCTGCTCCTGGCAGCATTTGAGGCGGCAGAGCAAAGAAGCGATCTTGGAGTCTCAGCAGTAGCATAAACATTCCAGCATTATCAATCCACTAGCTGTAAAACTTGCTGCTAGTTAAAAGAGAGCTTTACTGAAGGACAAAAAAAAATCAGTAAAAGGAAAATTAGCTTTCACATACCACAGGGACTTTATCCTCATCTACTGTATGTAGGTCTGACTGAGCCCGATTGATGGATCCCCTGGTATTAACTAACAAGGTGGCCTTTGCCAAATTTGTGTCCCAGATTTTGAAAGTTCCACCACCCATTGCCTTCACGGTAGCTTTTAATAGACCATTGTACCTTTCAATTTTCCCTGAGGCTTGTGCATAGTACAAGATATGGTATATCCACTCGATACCATGTTCTTTGGCCCACTCAGTCACAAGACTGTTTTTGAAATGAGTCCCATTGTCTGACTCAATTCTTTCTGGAGTACTGTGTCTCCATAAGAATTGCTTCTCAAGGCCCAGGATAGTATTCCAGGCTGTGGCATGAGGCACAGGATATGTTTCCAGCCACCCTGTACTTGTTTCCACCGTTGTAAGCACATAGCACTTACCCTGGCGGGTCTGAGGCAGTGTGATATAGTCAATTTGCCAAGCCTCCCCATACCTGTACTTTGACCACCTCCCTTCATACCACAAAGGTTTCAACTGTTTAGCCTGCTTAATTGCAGCGCACGTTTCACAGTCATAGATAACCTGCACAATAGCTTCCATTGTTAAGTCACAAGCCCATCTGTATGTTGCATCTCTGCCCTGATGACCTGTAGTGTCATGGGCCCATCGAGCTAAAATGAGTTCACCCTTATGTTCCCAGTCTAAGTCTATTTGGAACACTTGAGCAGCCTCATCTGCTCGTTAGTTGCGTCAATGTTCCTCAGTGGCTCGACTCAGAGGTACGTGTGCATCTACATGACGCACTTTTACAACCAGTTTCTTTATTCGAGCTGCAATGTCTTTCCACAGCTCGGCAACCCAAATTGGTTTCCCTTTTCGCTGCCAGTTGTTCTGCTGCCACTGCTTTAGCCAACCACACAAGGCATTTGCTGCCATCCACGACTCAGTGTAGAGATAGAGTCTCGGCCACCCCTCTTGCTCAGCAATGTCCAAAGCCAGCTGGATGGCTTTTACCTCTGCAAATTGACTTGATTCACCTTCTCCTTCATCTGTTTGTGCAACTAGTCGTGTAGGACTCCACACGGCAGCTTTCCACTTCTGGTGATTCCCTACAAGGCGACAGGAGCCATCAGTGAAAAGAGAAAATAATTTCTTAGTCTCTGGTAGATGATCATATGGTGGAGCTTCTTGAGCCCA
Source organism: Hemiprocne comata (assembly GCA_020745705.1). Classification (NCBI taxonomy): domain Eukaryota; kingdom Metazoa; phylum Chordata; class Aves; order Apodiformes; family Apodidae; genus Hemiprocne; species Hemiprocne comata. The sequence goes on from CM036615.1 coordinate 11,733,076, forward strand.
TCTCACCACTTCTTGTGGTGGCATTCCAAAGTGTGTGCCTTCTGGCCAGTTTGTGATTGCTTCTACGATACCTGGACAATTAGGCCTTCCTATTCGAGCTCGCTGGGTAATCAAAGCAGTCCATTTACTCCATGTCACATTGGTGGCATGATAAATAGGAGAAATGTTACTCTAGAACATGAAGCTCAGTACTGACAATCGGGGTGCCAGGAGAAGCTGCGCTTCAGTGCCAATCACTTCTGAAGCAGCTCTAACTCTGTCATATACTGCAAGTATATCCTTTTCAGTTGACGTGCAGTTGGCCTTGGAACCTCTGTAGCTCTGGCTCCAGAATCCCAAGGGTCGACCTCGAGTCTCCCCTGGTGCTTTCTCCCAGAGGCTCCAGGTAGGACCGTTGTACCCGGCTGCAGTGTAGAGCACGTTTTTGATGTCTGGCCCTGTTCAAAGCGGTCTAAGGGCCATTGCCTGCACAATCTCCTTTTTAATCTGCTCAAAAGCTCTCTGTTGGTCAGTACCCCATTTAAAGTCACTCTTCTTTTGGGTCACCTCATAGAGAGGTTTCACAATTCCACTGTAACCTGGAATCTGCATTCTCCAGAAACCAACAGTCCCTAAAAAGGCTTGAGTGTCCTTTTCAGTAGATGGTGGGGCCATAGCTGTTATTTTGTTAATCACGTCCATTGGGATCTGGCGACATCCATCTTGCCATCTAATTCCCAGGAACTGGATCTCTCATGTAGGTCCCTTGACCTTGCTTCTTTTTACAGCAAAACCAGCATCCAGAAGAATTTGGATGATCTTTTTACCTTTCTCAAAGATGACTTCTGGTGTGTCACCCCACACAATAATATTGTCGATGTACTGCAGGTGTTCTGGAGCTCCACCTTTCTCCAGTGAAGCGTGAATCAGTCCATGGCAAATAGTTGAGCTGTGTTTCCACCCCTGGGGCAGTCGATTCCAGGTGTACTGGACTCCCCTCCAGGTGAAAACAAACTGTGGCCTGCACTCTGGTGCTAGAGGAATAGAGAAAAAGGCATGAGCAATGTCAGTAGTGGCATACCACCTGGCTGCTTTCGACTCCAGCTCGTACTGAACTTCTAGCATGTCCAGCACAGCAGCACTGAGTGGTGGTGTAACCTCATTCAGGCCACGATAGTCCACTGTCAGCCTCCACTCGCCATCAGGCTTCCACACTGGCTATATGGAACTGTTGAAGGGTGAGTGAGTCCTGCTGATCACTCCTTGGCTCTCCAGTTGCCGGATCATCTTATGAATGGGAATCACAGAGTCTCTGTTGGTGCGATATTGTCGTCTGTGCACCGTTGAAATGGCAGTTGGCACCTGTTGGTCTTCAACCTTCAGCAACCCCACTAGAGAAGGGTCATCTGATAGGCCAGGGAAAATATGCAGCTGTTCAGTGTCCTCAGTCTCTACAGCTGCTATGCCAAAGGCCCACCGGTACGCTTTCGGGTCACGGAAATACTCTTTTTTAAGATAGTCTGTGCCAAGGATACATGGAGCATCTGGGCCAGTCACTATAGGGTGCATTTGCCCCTCTTTACCAGTGAGGCTCACATCGGCCTCCACAACAGTCAGTTCTTGAGATCCTCCCGTCACTCCAGAAATAGTGACGGATTCTGTCCCTTGATGATTCGATGGCATTAGGGTGCACTGTGCCCCAGTGTCCACCAAGGCTTTATACCTTTGTGGTTCTAATGTGTCAGGCCACCAAATCCACACAGTCCAATAAACTTGGTTGTCCCTCTTCTCCTCCTCCTGGCCGGAGGCAGGGCACCTCTAACATTGAGCTTTTGAGATTGAAGCACCATCCTGGTGGAGACTGGTGCAGCCTTCTTCCTGGAAGAACCATCTCCTGCCTTTGTTCTATTTAGTAGCTCTTGCACGTGTATCTGGAGAATATCAGTGGGTTTATTGTCCCAGGTTCTCATGTCCTCTTTAAAATAATTTCGTAAGAGAGACCACAGGTGGCATTGGAGTGGGTCCCGTTTCTCTTGCTGCTGTCTTGTAGCAGGACGTCTCCTCTTAATGGCTGCAACACATAACCAATTGTCTCTAGGGAGATACTGGGGTTTACCTTCCCATCTGTTCAGCATCGTATTCTTTTATCAGTAAGTTGTTCAATGGCTGAGGTGTGGAACTCATGGGAATCAGAGATCATGTTGCTAGTTAAAAGAGAGCTTACTGAAGGAAAAAAAGATCAGTAAAAGGAAAATTAGCTTCATCCTGGCTCAAACCAGAACACTGGGTGGGAGGGGGAGGGGATCGAGAGCATTATTGTTGCTGGTTTAATCGCTGATCCTGAGTCAAACTGTGACAATATTAAAAACAAAAGTCCTCTAGAATTTCATCTGTGCTGCACAAACTATTGACTCATCATAAAAAGCATGTATTAGCAGTTTCACTGTCTTGGAAGCTGCATCTCCTCTACTAAACAACCACAGTGATTTACAGTCCCAGTCTTCTAGTTGCAGCTCTATCCTTGATGTCAGTTATTAATTAAAATAAGAAAAATTTGGAGGGGGAAAATCACATTTGGAAAAAAAATCACATAAAAGAGAACATAAGGGACACACAGAGTAAAAACAAGGCCTAGATAACAGTGAAACAGTAAGAATTAGACAAAACCAGATTCCATTTAGAGAAAAACACTCCCCATGTACATGTAATCCAGGTTTAGCTTCACTGCCATAGCATTAAAACCAAAAGATTTTGAGAATGAGACATGAAGTACTCAGAGGGAAGCTGTCTTGGATTTCTATTGCACCCTAGTATATAAAGTCTGAGTCCTGAGTCTCCCTTTCTCTTTTTCATGCTGAAAAGTTGTGCTTTTTTTTCTAACAGGAAAACAGGCTGTGGAAATGAAGTAAGCATTGAAACATCAAAAAAGGGTGAAAGTAATGTAATTTGAGTAAGAAAAATCTCTGCTGGCTTATGTTCCAGCAGAATCAAAGACTATAAAGGGAATCTGAAAACAAACTTATGGGTAAAAGTCTGTTTCTTGGACTGCAAGACCATCTCATCAGACAGAAGTAATATCACATTGTTATGGTTTGGGAGACCCCGGCACGGTGTTGGACACCTATTGGAGAGAGAGGGTCCTTAGGACCCTGAAAGACTGGCAGGGGTCAGTATTCCTGCCCACTTCCTGTCACAATCTATAAAAGCCAGGAGAGCCGGTCTCCTCCGTCCTGCTCCTTTCCCCCTGCCGGGTCTGCTGCTAGGTTCCTTCAGCTTCCCACGTGCTCGCTCCAGAATCCAACTGCATAGGGTGCTGTGAGGAGCCATGGATCTCTCCCGGAGTGGCCCTGCGTTTCCCATATCCCTGCGATCATCGAGATTGGTTTTGTATATCTGTATATAAATACTTACCTTTTTTTTCCCCCCACGTTTTACCATTTTTTTCCTTGTGTTATAGTAAATTTGTGTCTAGTTTCAATTTCCAAAGTTAAATCTCTTTTTCTTATCCCCCTTCTATCTTCCCTTGGGAGGGTGGAGGGGGGGGTAATAGAGAGCAGTTCTGTCCTCTGGTTTGTTTGGTGTTCACCTTTAATATTTAAACCAGAACACACATCTTTCAGGATTTCAATCAACTCACCAAAAGGATGAAGATTCAATGGTAGCCTATGATATGGAAGAACCATGCTCAGTTCTCTTCGGTACTGAACAGCAATGCTGGATTTTAAAAAAGTTCCCATTTAAAGGAATGTAGAAAAGCACTATAACATTTTGTGACAATGATGGCTGAAGTGTTCAGTTGCATATCTCAAACATTTGGCTCTGAAAAGAAGATAAGGTATTTGAGACATTGTATTTTGACTAGGCTTCCTAATGCTTCAAAATTAATTCCAATCTGTAGTTTTAGAAATATTTGATCAGTTTTCAGCAAAAAAGCTCTGACTTTTTTCCTGGAATCTCTTTCCTGGGCTCTTCCCACCTCCACAAAAAAAGAGCAGTACATATCTAGACATGTTTGCTAGAGACTTGGGGCAAGCATCTGTTGGTCCAGGAGGGCTTTTAGCATGGTGTGAATTACACCGCTGAAGACACATAGGAGATATCAATCAATCAATCATGAAAACAAGTCAAATAAGCTTTGATTAGTTCTGAAAGAATAAGCCATTGTGGTAGTCAAAAGCAGGTGGCAGTCATCAAGACTATATTTAATCCTAAAGCAATCTACATAATCCACAATATCCATAAAACCGAATTATTTGTAAGAGTCAAATAACCCCCAAAACCCACACAAACCCTATTACAGAATGGAGTATCCTTCTCGTTCCTTATTGTCTGTAGCAGAAAATTAATCTAGGACAAAGTAATGAAGCAAACACATAATAAGGATTCAATACTTGGAAGGGACAGAAGTTGCAGAAACTACAGAACATTAGTACTACCAGCTCAGGACAACTCAGCAAGGCTTGGTAAAGATTCATATTTTACATGACAAGTTGACGTGGTTTAGGCCTAGCCGACAACAAAGAACTATGCAGCCACTCACTCCTCCCCCTCACAGTGGGATTGTTAAACAAGACTCAGAATGACCATGCTTAGGGTGATAATTGCTGGACTGATAGGCTGGCCCCAGGATAGGACACATCGTTAACCATATAGATAACAACAGGAACTGGAATGCCCCAAGTCAGATAAACCAGTGCTTGAGTAAATCTTTAAATCAAACCCCTAAGCCAAAACACCCCTCATCGATTTTAGCCCCCAGACAATGTAACTTCATCTTAACCTAGAGTGTATAAATATTCTCTGTGTTGTTACTATGGTGTGCTAGTTTCTTGGCGTGAGCTTGATAGCACCTGTCCCTGCGCAGGATTGTAATAAACTTGATATCTCGTCTCTGTGTGTGGATTGGACTTTGCACACAGGGTAAAGAACCCAATTTTGGGATAACAGGATGGGGAGGAGAAAATAGAAAAAAAAAGCTCATGGGTAGAGACAAGGACAGGGATGGTTCACTCACCAGTTATGGTCATGGGCAAAACACTCGATTTGGGGAAAAAAAATCAATTTAATTTGTCACCAATCAAATCAGAGCAGAACAATGAGAAACAAAACCAGATCTTTAAAACACCTTCTCCCATCCCATCCCTTCTTCCCCAGCCCAAATTACTTTGCTCCCGATTTCTCTACCTCCTTCTTCATGTTGAGGTGGAACTTCCTGTGCTCTAGCTTGAATCCATTGCCCCATGTCCTATCACAGGGCACAAGTGAAAAGAGGTTGTCCCTGCCTTCTTGACACCCAGCCCTCATATATTAATACACATTAATCAGATCCCCTCTCAGTCTTCTCCTCTCCAGACTAAAAAGCCCCAGGTCTCTTAGCCTTTCCTCGTAAGGCAGGTGTTCCAGTCCCTTAATCATCCTCATAGCCCTTTGTTGGACTCTCTCAAGTAAATCCCTGTCCCTCTTGAACTGGGGAGCCCAGAACTGGATGCAATACTCTAGGTGAGGTCTCACTAGGGCAGAGTAGAGGGGGGTGATAGAAATTGATGACTTTGCTGTACTAAGTGAACTGAAGGGTTACTTTTAAAACAATGTGCTTTGTGAAACTGTCAATCAATTATGCCAAGCATCCTGCAGGTTGTGATAAACATCAAGTCTTCTAAGACCTGTGGCACCTGCAGACAACACTCATGTTGATTCTGACCCACCTGGGCAATCTACCAGCCGAAGACTGGAGACAGGACCAGGACGAAGACTGGAGACAGGACCAGGACGGGAGACCGGACAAAAGCATGCATAATTACAAAGATAGCCAATTCCAGGAAATAAAATGACAATGTAAAGGAATTCTGGGAACTCATTGACATGAAACTGAATATGCATGTTTTTGGTGTATATTAGTTGGGGTATTTCACTGACTTGTTGGAGCACTTATGGTGGAGAATCCCCAGTGCTGCCCAGCGCTGCAATAAAGAATGCCTGCTCAACAACAGCTTGTTTGTTGTTATTGGGTCTTCATCTCAGAATCCTTACCCAGCCGCACCTAGCCTCCCACTTCAGTGAGGAGTGTTAGAAAGCAAGGGGGTTTGGAAGCTCCGATTTTTTTTGTTTCAGGGGGAGGAGAACCTTCCTCGATCTCCTGGACACACTCTTCTTAATGCATCTCAGGATACCATTGGCCTTCTTGGCCACAAGGACACATTGCTGTCCCATGGATAACTTGTCCATACTGGGTGGAGTGAGCGGCACAGTTCAGAATACACAAAATACTTTAGAAAAGCCAAAGGACAGCAAGAATGATCCTTGTATATATTTACAGCATATCTCAACTCTCATGGTCACCTCAATAATTCAGTGAGTTAGAACATGCCCCCACACAATCTTCTATCCTACCAGGGCAATGTGTCAAGGCTTACGTGTCGTTGTTGGGACGGACACGACACAAGCTTGCGTGCAAAAAGACCACTTTATTCCTCTCACCAACCTTTTTCTGTCCTCTCCTATACGTGTGTGTCTACATCTCATTGGTTAAGCAAAAATCAACAGTCCACAATTGGACAACTTTTCTCTGCTGTAACTTCGATAGTCTTCTTTTTCACGTCCCATCTAGTGGTTCGGCAGATGTTTCACCTGGCAGTCGCTTATCTTGTTTACTCAGCTCTTCTCAAGATTCTCAGGCCTCTTCAAGGGCATGGTTATCTGCTCAAGGGTAACTTCAAACTTGCATTCCAGTCCCTCGGACCAGCCAAAGTTTCCCACACTTATGGTTCATTGTATAGACCACACATCTTCAATTGCAGTCAGCATTTGGTCCCTCTGATGCACCAGATCACCTTCCACCAGCAAAGGAGATGTTGCAATTGTGAACACTACCATCCATTCCTCAGCCGATTTTTGAGGAACAAAACATTTCCTTCCGGGTCTTGGTGGTCATATTGCTTATCACCATAATGCACCAAAGTTGCGAGCTGGGCATTTAAGATCTATAAACTATCCATACACAATTCAACTCCAGTAACAGACACCATAAAGGAGGCAGAATCAACTTTCAAAAAACTAATTTTAATCAAAACAAAAAAATTGTTGATCATTAACAAGTTTATAAAACAGTGATTTAGTTACATAAATAAATTGATATCAGTGTATCAAATCTTAATTACTTTCAACTTTATGAGCATGTTTGCATGGATGATGAAGTACAACCTTTTTACCTGTTATAATAAATAAAATAGAGAGCATGAAATTGTTTTTCTAAACAAAAATACCTACAAACATACCTCTAGCATGTTCTCTAATGAAGGGAAAAAGAGACACTGAACAACTTTTGCACCAAAACATAAAAACTGCTTTAAAAAGCACAAGGATACAGAACCATCAGCTAAAGTAAAGACACTATACTGTAACCAAAGTTATTATTTAATACTTTAATTAACAGTTTGGTAGTTACATCTGCAGTTTGGTTATTGTAAAGCATTAAGACAAGGCAAGATAGAAGGCTGCTTTTGTTGGAGTAATTCTAGAGGAAATAAAATCTATTTAAAAAAAAAGAACAGAAAAGTAGAACAGTCATACCTACACAACTTTCTGTCCTGCACAAAGTCAAAATACCTATGCAGAATATATATATAATATATATATTTGTGCACAAAGGTTAGCTTATTATTTGCTCACTGCAAAGGTGTAATGTATCATGTCAATAATTTTGCATTATGTGTCAAAAAGGATATTTTTTTAAGTTTCCTAGGCTAGGAGGCACAAACTCCGATTCTGGCATACTGTATTCTTAATGCTAAGGCTTGCTGCTCTGGCTGTGTATTTTTTGTTGTCCCTCTTTTCTATAGTGCCTGTTGCAAGCATGTGTGTATACATATATATGTATACATGGGTTGTATAAATATAAACATATATAAAATTTCCCCCAATAGGTATCAGTCCAACCATGCAATCCAAAAGGTGGCTCTGCATAGATGCCCAGCATATAGTTCACCACCTGAGCCAACCCTGAAGCAAGGCATACTTTAGTCCTAAGGATAGGGTTTCTTTTTTAAAACCAAGCTACTGCAGCATCAAGTATTTTGCATTACATAGATTTTTTTTTTTATAAATTAATGTTATATTTTTTCAATATTCAGGCATGCGCCTGGTACCTCTGTCCTCTTCTCACGAGTGCCGGGGAGTACATTACCAGGACTGGTCAGTAAATTTCCCTGGATTAAAGGCCACTATAGAGTCTGTCTCTCACATCTCACCCCGTGGCTTTTATGACAGCGACTTGGTTCCTGTGTGGTGTATGTTTGTGTCTGTATATGTATGTACATCTGTACCCTAGTAGGCTCTTGTCCAAACTCTTACCTCTTTCCCTGTTTGAAACAAACATATATACAATCTCACATATTTCCATATCTATATATCTAAAACAACGTATATAACGTTTTATGTGTGTTTCTGAGGGAACAATTCCCTATATGCAATACGACATATATACTTTTAAACTTATATATATACATATATACTTATATATATAATACATAATAAAAATATAAATAGGAGACCCATAATGAATATATTGGTGCACCATTAGTATCTTATTTACATACAACAACCCAAAGGGGAAACAGGTATAGGAGACATGATGCTGTATAGTGGGAGGCGTTGTGCAAACCATGGGGTGATCAAGTCCATAGTATGCACAAGGTACCCCCCCCTCAAAACCAGTGTCGGGCTGATCAGACCCTATTCTGGCTTGGGATGTCTCCGGTTCTTTGGGTCGTTGGCTTATCATGTACACATTGCAATACACACAAGTATACAGATACATATTTACAATCTACCCCGAAATCCTGCTTCACTCAACATGAAGTATCCAATTTGTACTGATTTTGAGTTGTTTGTTATTCATGTCAGATGCAACCCAGGTGTTTGAATTCACAGGCGTTTGCAGGGTCATTTTGACTTTCCCAATGTTTGGCAGGTGAACCAGTACAGTTTGCCCTGGGTGTAGTGTGGAAGATTTTCTTGCAGAAGCATGGGCATGTGAGCAATCCAGCCTTTGGTATAAAAGCTTAACTGTGTTATAGAGACTTTAGCTGCACTACTGTTATCTCAAGGCCAACGGAGGGACAATTATAGCTGGGAAAGAAGAAAGCTAGCAGAAGAGAAATAACTCCCACATGCAGAAGAAGGAACGAGATACCAAAGGTGCTGAGATCATGCTATGTAAGGACTTTGTGTGCTTAGGGCTAGTAGCCAATCATGTATTAGAAGCAGGTATATGGACAGTAGCAGTGCACTAATCAGACTGAAGCATTATTCGTGTGGACAAAAGCATTTAACCAATAATGGGGGGGCTTACTGTGTGTGTACCAGGCAATGAGGTATATAGCAAGGCATTTGTTTACAATAAATGGCTTTCGCTTGATCACATTGGTGGTGGTGCGTTAGTCCGAGCTCTCGCCGCAACAGTGTAAGGAGATTTTTTTTCTTGTTACAACGCTTTCTTTGTTTCTCCTTTTCTTGAGTGGGTGATGTAGGAAAGAAAGCAGTTAGACGAGGACACCCGTTTACTCCCCATCTGTTATTTATAGTGGTGACTGCATATCGCAACCTTTCATCCCATTTGGAGTCCTGTGGGCGGATAAGGCTTTTGATTAACCCGTTAGTACGTTCTACTATCCCATTTGCTTGGGGATATTATGACATATGAAATGTCCATTGGAGGCCTTCACTTCTCGCCCACTGTTGTACCAGATGTGAAGTGAAGTGAGTGCCATTATCACACTGTATATGTGTGGGTTTAGGTAATACCCCAAATACCCTTTCCAGGAAGCGAACCGTATTTTCACCATTTGCTTTAGAAACAGCTTCAGCACAAGTTAGACCTGACACCACTTCTACCATCACAATGATATACTGTTTGTTGCCTGATTTGCGGAAAGGACCAATGTAGTCCACCTGCCAAGTGGACCACAAGGACTTTCCTTCCCGAATATGCAGAGTGTCAGTTGTCAGGGGATGCTTCCCCAAACTGATCTTACACAGATCACATTCAGAAATGATTGTTTTACACTGTTCACGGGTAACAGGCCATCCCCTGGTTTGTGCCTCTTTATACAAATCAAAGATCCCTGAGTGACCCCTTTTACAATGAAGCCATTCAAGCAATCGCTCCCACTCCTGATTTTCTTCTGCTGTTCTGATTTCCACTACACTGATTTTGGCCAGTTCATCAACATAGTTGTTCCACCTGCTGGCATCATTTTTCAGACTGGTCTGGTGAGCAGGAATCAACCCTACATGGAAGTTAGGATTTTTCTTGGCAATTTTTAGGATCTGTTGCCATTTTTCTTTCTGCCACACTGTCACCCTGTTAATCTCCCAATTGTTCTGTTCCCAGAAAGTTATCCATTCCACACAGCCCTTGAAGACTGAAAAGGAATCTGTGTAGATGTACACAGCGTCCTTGGCGGCCTTTTCCTGTACAAACACATTGAGAACAGCATCCAGCTCCCCCACTTGTGCACTGCCCTTATCATGATTTATTATGCGTTCAGCCGTGGAAGGTTTGACTGCAGCAGATTTGAAAAACCAGGTTTTACCCTCTCTTCTGGCTGACACATCTGTGAACCAGGCATTAATCATTTCACTTTTGTATTCGGGGGCCTCCTTAATAGGACTGGGAGTTTTACTGACCTCTGTTAGCGCTGTGCACACTGTTAGCAATCCCTTCTCCAGAGTGGAATATCGCTTCTCTGAGTCCTTAAAAGATTGTGAATAGAAGCCAATGGGTCATGTACTCCCACTAGGTCCCTTTTGCCAAAAGTGATATGATAAGGCACTAGCTGAAAATCCCCATTCTATTGTTATTGGATCCTCTGGGTGAAGAGGTCCCAGAGTCTGGAAGGTCTGTGCTTCCAGTATTAGCAGTTCAAGGGCCTCATAATGTAATTTGTTCCATTCCCAGCGATGATTCTTTTTCAAGAGATCATAAAGAGGCCGTGCTATAACAGAGAAATCAGGGATATGTTTTCTCCAATACTGGAGGGCTCCCAGCAATTGATGCAATTCTTTTTTATTAGCTGGTACCTTCATCTGAGTCAGTTGGGACACTGTATCAGATGGAATATTCCAGGTTCCCCTCTTCCACCTTATTCCCAAGAATTTTACCTCTTGGGATGGTGGTTGCCTTTTTCCTTCAGGGATCTCTAGCTGAATATCAGTCAGATGCTTAATTATAGCATCATGCACGACTTTTACCTCTCCCTCACTCTGGCCCCCTATCAGTACGTCATCTATGTACTGATAAACATTCACTTTGGTATTGTTTTTGATTTCTGGAATGTTTTCCAGTTCACACGCAAGTGCATGATGGGCCAGTGTGGGTGAGTGTTTATATCCCTGGGGCAACCTTGTGAAGGTGTATTGGACTCCATCCCAAGTGAAGGCAAAATACTTTTGGTCCTCAGTATCAATAGGGACCTGGAAAAACATGTCCTTAATATCCAGTGCTGCCAGCACAGGATGTGCTGCTTCCTGGATTTCTAGCACCAGTTCAACTATGTTTGGTACGGCTGCAGTGAGGCCTTCTGTATTGGCATTCAATTTTCTGTAGTATAAAGTTAGTCTCCATTTACCATCTGGTTTCCTTACAGGCCAGACTGGGGCATTGTATGGTGAATGGCATGGAACTATTACACCTTTTTTTTTTAAATCAGCTATTACCTCCCTGATACCATCCTTGGCAGCAACCGGAATAGGATATTGTTTTATTCTTGTTGTTTTGCTCTGTGGCAGATGTGGGGCACGTTTTAACAACTTTACTTCCAGTGTTGGTGTGCCAAATGTCCAGTAGCAGCCTCGCTCATCTCTCCAGGCACGACCTGCCAAAACATCCAAACCTAACAAGTTAGGAACATCACCTACGATCATTTTGGTTCGGATCGGTTTGTCATCTCCTGGGAGGTGCATGGTGACCATGGCTGTTTTCTGTAAAGTAGAATTACCAAATGCTCCACTTACACAAACCGATTTTGCAGAGGTGGTAATGCCACAGTACCTTGCCTCCTCAGCTTTCAAGGTGGACATCTGGGCCCCTGTGTCTACAAAAAAAGTAACAGGATAACGTTTTGGACCAACAGCACAAGTGAGTACGAGATCTCCATCCTTATTATACACGAGTCTTAATATGTTTTGCCAATCATTTGGGGGACTAGGATATTCCTGGATTATGGGAGCTTCTTGAGCTGTGTGGGAGACGTGTTGACATTCTGTATCAGGATTCTGTGTTTTACCCCTCCTCCGTCACCTTTTTGACTTACTAGTAGTAGCAGGAGGAAGGAATTCTAGTTTCCCGAACTACTGGACCTTCCCCGTGCTTTATCCCGGGCTCTAGACTGTGACCGGCCTCGGGCCCCAGTTTGTGATCGTGATCTGCCTCGGGTTTGTTCCCTCATTTGGAAAGCATCAACCAGTTCCTTTAGGTCCTCATAAGACCAGGTCTTGGCTAGGAGTGAAGCTGGCACTCCCAATTGCCTGCCTTCCTCCTTAAGCCTAGCATAAGGCCCCTTGTTATCTTGTGTTGAGGAATGCTGCTGTATCCTGGGTGACCTCTGCTGAGTTTTCCTCTGTCTATCCCTGTTTACCACATTCCAGTCACCCCGTGACCTTCCCTGTCTGGGAGAGGGGGGGTCTCGGGGTGGCTTAGCAGCAACTTCAGCATAAGACAGTCGAGCAGCCTTTTTGGGTGTAGAAGAGGAGGGCTTTGGGCCCTTGTATTCAACTCTTTTAGCATAATCAACCAGGCCCCGGGCTAAGTCACCCCATGTAACCTGTTACCGTCCAGCCGCAATCTCCTCTTGACAATTTATGACCTTCATTTTGAGCGCCCCAGAGAGCCCCTTAATTAACACGGTCAGTCTCCTCTCTTTTACTCTAAGGGACATAGGACTTACTTGCATGCTCTACTACCAAGTCATGATCATAGATCATTTGGAGTGCAGCAGCCCTACGAACGTTTTCCATAATGTCATTGGGGCTCCCTTGTAGGGCAATCGGTTCTCCTCGCTCCACTGCCTCAGTATTACCTACGCTCCAGGCTGCACGCTGTGTTAGGGACCATGGGTGATTCGTATTTCCAGTTTGTAACACTATTTCAGGTCCCCAAAAACCATCTGCCTCCCGTTCAGTCAACATAAGGTCGTCCCCTCCTGTGAGTGACACTCTCATCACATATTCGGCTTCTGTTTCTGAAGCCAGTCTGCTATATTTTTCTCTGAGTTTACCCAGATCAAGGGACTAATAGGGCTTTTCCTTTATCTTTGTATCTCTTTGTGCAGCGCCTGCTTTCTGGGTATAGGTAGTTAGCCTAACAGGCCGGACCGCTTTTTTTTCTTCCTGCTCTTCCTCCTTCCCCTCTCCATACCGGATCCCAAATTCATACGTTCTCTCTCTCTGACCTTCCCTTTTTTCCTCGACTTTGCAGGACAGCTCCTGCTGTGGCTCGTGAAAAACATCAAGCAGTGCTAGCTTTTTGTGTAGGATCCGGTCAATTTTCTGCTCCAGGCCATCGACCTTCTTTTCCTGGGGAGGAGCGGGGGGTGGAGGAAGAAGCCCCTGTTTGAGCCATTCATTATCGCTCTGCAATGTTACATTCTCTTGCAATTTCGAGATGTCTCGGTTTTTTGCCCTGACATCCCTCTCCATGCCCTCCAATGCCTTTAACGTCTTTGTAAGTTCCCTCTCCATGTCAAGCAGCTTCCTTTCGTATTCTGCTCGCATGTTGGTGTGATCTTTCTTTAACTCCCTGTATTTTCTTTCATGCTCCTGTTGTTCCCCCTGTAACAGTGTAATCTCTTGTAACAACTTCTCGTCTCCCTCGCTCTGCTCCTTCTTTCGTCTTGCCCTTGTATCTTTCTTTTTCAACTGCACTTCCTGCTGTAGTGCCCCAGCCTCCTGCCTGGCTCGCCAATAATGTCGCGGACCGAGATAGGTAAAGCCGCGACCCACACCCCCACCTCGGGGAATCGAGAGCTGAGGACCGCTCCCCGTCACACTCACAAACAACGCTTAGGAATCAATAGATTTATTAAAGGCACTGAGGGTTTGGCAAGTCCGATATCTAATAACACACAAGGACTATCTCTATATCTATATCCACACCTATATATCCATATACCAACAGCTATACAACACTATATCTATATACCAATAACAACACACATAGAAAACAAGAGATAACCTCTCCCCCTCCCCTTCTCCCCTGTTCCCGTTCCCAGACAGGGATAAGAGGGAAAGCCTGGAGAGAGCCTTTGGGAAATAGAAGAATATTGAAAAAGAGAAGTGAGTGTCTGGTATGTGTGAATATTATGTAGGAATGTTAGTAAGAAGCGTCAGAATGTAGTTCGCAATTCTCACCACCGGGGTACGGCCGAAGCCAATCCCTGGTCAGGATCCACGTCCTTTCCCTTGAGACAGTCCGTTCGGTACGCCCACACGCCAACAACCACAGGAAAAGGCGCCGTATAACTTCACGGCAGCCTCTGCAGCGGTACGCTCACCGCGGCGGCTGTATCCGTATTGTGTTCACAGAGCGCGCCTTATTGCTCCCCTTCCGGTTCTGGCCCCGCCGGGCCTCCTGGGAACTGTAGTCTGTGGTCCTGTGCACATGCATCTGGTACCTCTGTCCTCTTCTCACGAGTGCCGGGGAGTACATTACCAGGACTGGTCAGTAAATGTCGCTGGATTAAAGGCCATTATAGAGTCCGTCTCTCACAAACCCGCTCCTGCATTTGTTCTATTTAGTAGCTCATGTATGTGTATCTGCAGAATAGCAATGGATTTGTTGTCCCAGGTTCTCATGTCCTCTTTATAATAATTATGCAAGAGATCTCACAGTTGGCGTCAATGTGGGTCCCGTCTATCTTGCTGCTTCCTCATGGCAGGACGTCTCCTCTTAATGGCTGCAACACGTGACCAAATGTCTCTAGGGAGATACTGGGGTTTACATTCCCATCTGTTTGGCATCTTATTCTTCCTGTCAGTCAGTTGTTCAATGTCTCAGGTGTGGAATTGATGGGGATCAGAGATCATGTCTCCATACTGTCGTGCTTTCAAAGCCAATTCACGCACAGTTGGTCTTAAGTAGTCATCAATGCATCCCATGAAGGAAAATATGTGAGAATGTGCTGCTAGTACAGCCTGTGCAAACTTTGGAAACATGGGCGTGTCGCACAGGACATCATCAGCGTTTGTAAACCCGTTGTTATCATAGATCACCCCTCTCACAGCTAATTCTCTCAAATACACAATGGCACTTTCAAGAGTGGGCGTTGTGCTTCGGCGCTAGTCAATGTCACCCTTATGGGGGTATGTCTTCCTTACAGCTGAAAGAAGTCGGCCCCACAGGGTGGTAGTTCGCATCTTACTACCAAGTGCTCTATCAATGCCAGCATCTCTGGCCAGGGATCCCAACTGCTTGGCTTCTCTGTCGTCCATGTCATAGGTTTCATAGACTCCGTCTATCCATCAGCATTGATTCCTAGGCTCGTGTGTTCCTCACTCTCAAAACTCTACCCTCAGCTCCTGTCTGCTCTGCCGCGATCTCCGGCAGCGCTCCGGGACATTTCGGAACTGCTCACAGCTAAGGAGAGTGCCATGGGAGTTGCTGGGGGTGGGGGGAGGCAATAGGGTTTTGCACATTCCTGCATATACTTGTATATAATTGTACATATTTTATTTTATCCCTAGTGTTTAATTAAAGCTGTCTAGTTCAGTTTTCAATCCAGAAAGCCTCTCTCCCTTTAATCTCTCCCCTTTCCCTACTTGGGTGGTAGGGGTAGGGGATCAAGAGCATTCTTCTCTCTGGTTTAATTGCCGATCCTGAGCTAAACTGTGACACAGGGACACCTTCCACTAGATCAAGTAGCTCAGAGACCCATCCAACCTAGCCTTGAACAATTCCAGGGATGGGACTTCCACAACCTCCCTGGGCAACCTGTGCCAGTCTCTCACCATCCTCACACTAAAGAATTTCCTCCTAATGTCTAACCTTAATCTCCCCTCTTCCAGTTTTAATCCATTACCCCTTGTCCTCTCACTACAAGCCTGGCAGGAAATGGGAGGGAATACTGACCCCTCTCTTTTCTGCTCCCTGGATCCTTCAGGGTCCTAAGCAACACCCTCTCTCTACATCCTCATTAATACAATAAAAGTAGCCTGTGCCCCCCTCAAACCATAACATTAATTTAATCTCGGGCTAGCCTACAAAGCTTGTTTTGCCAAAGTCAAACCATGCTCACCACTGCTGTTGGAATAGCTATACCTAGAGATTAGAACAATACAAATTGCCTCGGTGATATTAGCTGAGGAAAGTGATAGAGCTCCGTGTTGATAATCACTTCACCTCTTCTAGTTTGAGCGGTCCCTAACACAGACTCCAAATGCCCCTAGTGTTTTGGTGAAAGGTTTCAAACTCTAAGGATCTGAAAATTGATTGTTCCTTCTCTCCTTTAAGTAGCAATGCCATTTAAAAAAAAAAAAAAGTGTACATCCCATCAGCCTGAATGGCATATGAACATCAGGCAGCAAGAACTGGACACTGCCATGTAAGTGAAGAGAAAAAGAGAGAACAAATCCAGCTTCACAAGACCGTAGCAGCTGTAATAGCTCTGTCCAGGCAACCCAATGCTTTCCTCATCCTCAGGTCCTGTTGCTGTCAATAATGTATACTGTATGACCCAAAATGCCACTACAGTTAAGTACAGGGCATGATATGAAAGCTACCTTATAATAAGAAGCAAAGTTTCAGTGAGAATTTGATATTATAGGAAAATAATTTTCTGGATAAAAATATTTGCCTTGTGGAAGGTTTTTATGCTTATTTAGCATCATTGTCTTTCAGGCTGTGTAGTCCCACATCTCCCCCTTTTTTGTTTTAACAATAGCCACTCAAGATGAAGGTGGACATGATCCGGGCTTCGGTGTATTGCAATCGTGAAATGGATGCCTAGATGCAGCCATTCTGTAATTCATGCAAACTGCAGGCCTTGTGGCCTGCCCTCCCCTCCTGGATGGCCCTCTTATAATAGAGGAGGCCATCCCTCACATCAAGATCTGGTATGGCATATGTCTCCACTGCTCAACGCAGCCAGCAGCGGAGCTCGAGGTTCTTCTTGGTGGCAAACACAGAGGCCAACCCAGTCTTGCCCTTGATGATGGTAGGAGGTGCTTGGCCAGCCCTAGTCCTTCCACCTGCTTCATCCAGTAACAAGTCACTAATGTGGCAAAGCACACACAGATTGCATCAATACAACAGGTTATTCAACAAAACAAAAAAATTAGCTCTTCATAACAAAAGAATTTTGCTCAAAAATAAGACCAAATGACAAAACAAAAAGTACAATAAACTCTTGCTATTACAAATTATGGTGTTGGAGAGAAACCCAGTTCATATACCTTTTACAAGGGGGACGAGGTTCTGACACATGGGACCAACATGTGTCGCAAGTCATCCTGCCCAGGATGCATATTTACAGTGGGACGAGGTTGTGATACATGGGGCCAACATGTGCCGCAAGTCATCCCGCCCAGGTCGCATATTATAAAGAGATTAACCGTAAAAGAAAGATAAAGGAGATTCTCATAGGCAAATTTCACATGCTGATACAAAAAGAACTGTTACAATTCACTATAGTCCAAGTCTTCTGCTAATAAGAACAGATATAGATGATCCCCACAGTACATCGTTTACTCCTTCATGTGGCTTAGGTGTCTGGCAAGGAGGTCTCATCTTGATCTGCAGGAGATTCCTCTCAGGGACTGGGTTCTGGAATTTGTCGCTCCAGCTCATGGTAGGTTTTCACATTCTTTGCTGGCAACCAACGAGGTCCTGAGGGAAGAAGAACACATGCATACCCTCTCCCCCAAGTTATTAACTCTACTGGATCATTCCATTCAAGATTCCCTGGTTCACGATACCAGACTTTTGGCCTAGCAGCAAAATTTGGAGCGTGCCCAAATTGCCGCTCGTCCACTGATGGGGAATGGGGGTTGTGGTGAGTTCATAATGTGTCGCCTCCGCCATTCCTTCCCCCTCACGCTCTTCCCCTGCTCCGGCATGGGGTTTCACCCACACGAGACAGTCCTCCACGCACTTCTCCAACAACGGTCCTTCCCACGGGCTTCAGTTCTTCCCAAACTGCTCCAGTGTGGGTCTTTTCCATGGGGTTCAGTCCTTCAGGATTGGACTGTTCCAGCATGATTCCCCTATGGGATCACAGGTCCTGCCAGGAGCCTGCTCCAGTGCAGGCTCTCCAGGGGGTCACAGTCTCTTTCAGGTGCGTCCACATGCTCCGGCATGGGGCCCCCCACAGACTACAGGTGGATATCTGCTCCACCCTGGACCTCCATGGGCTGCAGGGGGACAACCTGCTTCACCATGGTTTTCACCACGGGCTGCAGGGGAATGTCTGCTCTGGAGCCTGGAGCACCTCCTCCCCCTACTTCTTCACTGACCTTGGTGTATGCAGAGTTGTTACTCTCATATTCTCACTCCTCTCTCCTAGCTGCTGTTGTGCAGCAGGTTTTTTTCCCCTTCTTAAATATGTTATCACAGAGGCGCTACTACTGTCACCAATTGGCTCATCCTTGGCCAATGGCACGTCCATCTTGGAGCTGGCTGGCACTGGCTATATCAGACATACAGGAAGCTTCTGGCATCTTCTTACAGAAGCCACCCCTGTAGTCCCCCCTGCTATCAAAACTTTGCCACCGTAAACCCAATACACACCCCCACTGAACTGAAATACAACATTTCAGTAAGGGGAAAAAAATAACAGAATTTTTTCTGTAAGGCATGATTTTTGGTAAAGATGCCTGGATGTAGGACCTGGCTGGCTTGAGAGCTCTAAAAACCTGAGTGTAGATAAGTAAGGTTAAAAGCAGAGTGCAGATCATTTAGCAGTTGCTGGCAAATGCTTATATGAACAATTATCAATGACCATACATAAATCCAATTTTCAAATACTTAGCATTCAGTTGAAATAAACTCAAAATTCACAGGGACATGCAGAGGCATGCCACCATGATCTAAATAGAAATTATCATGGTCCCTCTCTGAGTTTTATTTTATATTACCACCAATGCACCTAACGTTCCTGAAGCAGATTTTGTTTTCTAGCTGCTGTTTATCCAGCTTAGCCTGAAGCAGCATAGATTTCTCCCAGAAAGCTATTGGGTTCAGTGGGAGAATCTTTCCAGATCGTTTCAGATGTCTCTGAACCACAGGAAGAACTCAGGAAAGTGAGCAGGCTGGGTTGCTTAGGGGACACAAGCCTTCCAGACGCAGAGTGTCCTGGGGATGTACAGCAACCACTCTCAGGAATCATAGAATCATAGAATGCCAGGTTGGAAGGGACCTCAAGGATCATCTGGTCCAACCTTTCTAGGTAATACTATAGTTTATATGAGATGGCTCAGCACCCTGTCAAGCTGAGACTTAAAACTGTCCAATGTGGGGGAATCTACCACTTCCCTTGGGAGACTATTCCAATGTTTGATTGTCCTCATGGTGAAAAATTTACCTCTTGTGGCCAATCGGAATCTCCCCAGGAGCAACTTGTGCCCATTAGCCCTTTTCTTTTTGTCGCGGACTGATATTAATGGTTATTGGATGTCGGGATGCTTCTGCGACTATTCCGCCCCCCCCTTCTCGGCAGGGAGTGGAGAGGTTCGTAGACGGGACCATACCTTAGAGGGTGGAGTGGAATGTCCCCCCCCCCCACGCTCACAAAGACCAATATTGCACTTACACACTAAGAGGTTTATTAAAGGACCAAGGTTCAGGGAAGGTTATCTAGGTATATATCAGGGGTCTATGGAAATAGCACGCTCCCCGAGGAAGAGGTGTAGGAGGATTAACTTAAGGGAAGGGTAGGAAGTAAGCCTGGATACCTTTTGTATGTAAATGTGCGTGAGTGTACCCGTGTTACCCCTTCCGTAGTGAAGATGTAACCAGCGTCTGGGCAACGAGCAGCGGCGGTGACAGGACGAGCCCGCGGCGGCGGGGTGTGCCCGGCGGCGACCCCTCCGGCAGGCACAGCACAGTAGACACCACGGCACGGCAGTCTTCCCTGGCACCGGCGAGCAGCAGCAGGCAGCAATCCAGACCCCGCTCCGAGCGGCGAGCAAGGAGGCGGCGAGTCCCCGGCTCCGCTTCGAGCGGCAGGGGGAGGGGGAGACGATTCCCCCGCGGGCGAGCACCGGCCCCCCCGCGCGCAGCCGCACTCCGACAGGTGGCTCAGTGGGTCCAGCGGCTACACTGGCATAGCCCGCCTCCCTTTAGATAACGTTCTCCTTCAGTATGTGGCCGAGTGCCCAGTCTCTCAGGGGGAGTCTGCTATCTGCATTTCTGCCATGGCTGTTTCAGTCTGTCCTTGGTTTCAAGAGGCACTTCGCTGGCTTGAAAGGCATTCCGTTGAACTAATCTGTTCCCCACATCTCACCCCGTGGCTTTTAAGGCAGCGATCATATAGTGTCCTTCTTGTGTATATGTGAATACGCGGTGTGTGCATGTATCCAACCAGGCTCCTGTCCAAACCCTTACCTCACATTAGATCCTCGGGCATAGAAGTAAGTATAGCTGGACAATATAAATACAAACAAGATGTTAAGTACAGAGGAACATAGCAATCTCTAACAATAAATAAGGGATCAATTCCCAGTCATAATGCTAGATACAATCGGCGTGGACTGTTAATACATTCTATCGTACTACATGAAGACTACAGGGGATTAATGTAATAATCAATGTAATATAAACAAGTCTATATATACAAGTATTTCTATCTAATAATAACAACATCTTAACTACTATACAACATACAGACAACAACTCAAAGGCATGTATGGACAGAAGTATCATTATAGAGCACCTTGTTTAGGCTATGAGGTGATCAGTCTCACAGCGGTCACAAAGTAACTCCTCCGGAGTCCAGTAGCACGTTGATCAGGCCTGATACTGTCACCGGGATGTCTTAGGCTCTTCAAGTTGTCAGACTAGTAATATAGCTATTAACATTACTGGACATGAGTACGCAAGGACGTAATGCACATGGAAAGAGGAAAAATGAAAACTGAAACCTGATTTACTCAACATGAATTATGCAGTTTGTACTGATTTTATGCTGTTTGTCATTTAAATCAGATGCGAACCAAGTATTTGAGTTCACCGGTGTTTGCAAGGTGAGCTTGACTTTACCAATATTAGGCAGGTTCACCAGAACAGTTTGTCCCGGGTGCAGAGAAGTCTTGGCCTTGCGGTAGGGTTTCCTGTGCTTTTCTTTATCCTGAGTAGGTGATGTAGGAAAGAAGGCATTTAGACGAGGGCATCCATTAACCCCCCACCTATTATTTACAGTGGTAACTGCATACCTCAACCTTTCATCCCATCTGGAATCCTGTGGGCGTATAAGACTTTTAATTAACCCGTTAGTACGTTCTACTACCCCATTTGCTTGTGGGTAGTATGGGACATGAAATGTCCATTCGATACCTTCTCTTTTGGCCCATTGTTGTACCAGGTGTGAGGTGAAATGAGTTCCACTGTCAGATTGGATGTTTGTGGGTTTAGGTAGGACCCCAAACACCTTTTCTAAGAAGCAGACCGTGTTCTCACCATTTGCTTTAGAAACAGCTTCAGCACAGGTTAGACCTGACACCACTTCTACCATCACAATGATGTATTGTTTGTTTCCTGATTTGCAGAAGGGGCCAATGTAGTCCACCTGCCAAGTGGACCACAAGGACTTTCCTTCCCGAATATGCAGAGTATCAGTCGTCAGGGGATGTTCCCCCAACCTGATCTTACAAAGATCGCATTCAAAAATGATTGTTTTGCACTGCTCACGGGTGACAGGCCATCCACGGGTTTGTGCCTCTTTATACAAATCAAAGATTCCTGAATGACCTCTTTTGCAATGAAGCCATTCAAGCAATCGCTCCCACTCTTGGTTTTCTCCTGCTGTAATAGCTGTTCTGATTTCCACTATGTTGATTTTAGCCAGTTCATCAACATAGTTATTCCACCTACTAGCTTCATCCTTCAGGTTGGTCTGGTGAGAAGGAATCCACCCTACATGAAAATTAGGATTTTTCTTGGCAATTTTTAAGATCTGTTGCCATTTCTCTTTCTGCCAGACTGGCACCCTGTTAATCTCCCAATTGTTCTGTTCCTAGAAAGTTATCCATTACACAGCCCTTAAAGACTGAAAAGGAGTCTGTGTAGATGTACACAGCGTCCTTGGAGGCTTTTTCTTTCACAAAAACATTGAGAACAGCATCCAGCTCCCCCACTTGTGCACCATCTCTTTGTGCAGCACCTGCCTTCTGAAAGTAAGTAGTTGTCCTAACTGGGCACACGTATCTTTGTTCCACTCCCTCCTGCTCTACATCCACTTCCACACCACGTTGGGGAGATCTAATACAACTTGTCAATTCTCGCAGCTCTGAACGCAGCTCCGAACGCAGCTCCGAACACAGCTCATCTATCTTAGCAGTTACGTCCTCCGACCCTCCACTAGCTTGGGGGGGGGACTGGGGGGGCTGACAGGCGGCAGCCAGCTGCTGTTCTACGAGTGTGTTAAGGGCACCAACCTTTTCTCTTAAAGACCAGTCTTTCATTTCAAAAACCCGGCTAATCACTCGATCGGGATCTAACTGGTTAACATCTTCCTGCACTATTGCTGTGTCCTGTGTTGGATCTGACTGAACACTCTCAGATGCGTCCTCCTTCTTAGAAGGGGGAGCATCTTTTTGTCTTAATTGCTCTTGCAGATAATTATTCTCTTGTTGCAGGGTTTCATTCTCTTGTTGCAGTTTCGTTTGCTCTTTTTGTGACACCCTATAATCTCACTGCATCCCTTCTATCTCCTGTTTCATGCCTACATTCTCCCGTTGGGTTCGTTGTAAGGTTTGTTGCATTTCCTCATCTGTCTTGTGCAACTCCCTATATTTCTTATCTATCTTTACCGCCTCCTGGTGCAGTGCATCATAGTCCTGCTGTAACGTCTTATATTCATGTTGCAGCTGCTTACATTTTTCCTGCTGCTTCTCCTTCTTCACCCCTGTAGAGCTGTCCTCAAGCCTTTGCAGTAACCCGTCGAATTCCTGCTGCAGCCTACTATACTTCTTTAACTCTTCAACCTCCTGCTGTGATGCTATAAGCTCCTGCTTTAACTCATTAACCTCGTGCTTTAACCCAGCAACCTCTCGCTGTAACTCAATCTCCCTAGTCTCTTGCTGTAATGCTTTGTCTGTAAGCCCTTTAATATTTTCCCGTACTATTTCATATGCAAGGCTCGATACATCCAACCTTTCTGTTGCAGAATGGCTTGCAGAACAGGGCCACGAATCCATGGAGGCATTGTACAAGCAATCTCCTTGCTAGCTTAGCATAAGTAGGCCTGACTCCATTTTGTAGAAACTGCAAAATCATGCTGACAAGGGAGAAAAGCAAGGGCACAGTGTCCTTGCCAGTTTTGTTTAGAGTGGGAGTAGGGAGTATAACGGTAAGAATGAGGAAGAACCTTGGGCTAGAGTCTGCAAAACAGGAGGAGGGTGTAGACGTAACCACCTGTGTGTAACCAATGCAATTACAATACGTATGCATAATTAGTAGAAAGAGTATATAAGAACTGCTGTATCCTAATAAAGTTGAAGCTTGCTTTATCAATCATATTGATTCGACTGCTTGTCTTCCCTCGCCGTCATCACCTTTCCAGAACCTCGGTCCCTTCTGCACAACTGGCATCCTCTAAATCTGTAGGGATACTCTCGGTGCTCATTTTGATACTGATTTCTTTTCTGTTTTTGGTAATTTAGCTACTGAGAGCGTGGTCTGGGGGCTCCAAAAGACCCTCTATCCCACTTCTGACACCAGATATGTCGTGGACCGATATTAATGGTTATCGGAGAACTAGTCCGTTCCCCACACTTTTCCATGTGACTCCTTGTAAATAGGGAGTCTCCATCTTCTTGGTAGCCACCCTTTAAGTACTGGAACATGGTAATGAAGTCTCTCTGAAGTCTTGTCTTCTCAAGGCTGAACAAACCCAGTTTTCTTAGCCTCTCCTCATATGGCAGGTCCTCCAGTCCTCTGACCATCCTTGTGGCCCTTCTCTGGACCCTCTCCAGCCTGTCTGCATCCTTTTTGTATAGTGGGGACCAAAACTGAACACAGTATTGCAGGTGTGGTCTGACAAGCACCAAGTAGAGCGGGATGATGACTTCTTTATCTCTGATGGTGATGCCCTTGTTGATGCAGCCCAGCATCCTGTTGGCTGCCTTTGCTTCTGCAGTGCACAGTTCACTCATGTTGAGCCTGTTATCCACCAAGACCCCCAAGTCTCTTTCCACAGGGGTGCTCTCCATCCTGGTGGATCTCAGTCTGAACTGTGCTCCTGGGTTATGTGTTCCCAGGTGAAAGACCTTACACTTCTCCCTGTTGAACCTCATAAGGTTCCTGCTAGCCCACTCCTCCAGCCTGCCTAGGTTATCCGGGAGGGTGGCTATCCCTTCTGGAGTGTCAACCTCTCCACTCATCTTGGTGTTGTCAGCAAACTTCATCAGGGTGCTCTTGATCCCAACAGCCAGGTCACTTATGAAGATGTTAAACAGCGTTGGGCTCGATATCTATCCCTGGGGGACCCCACTTGTGACTGGTTGCCAGTTTGAGAAGGAACTATTTACTATCACCCTCTGGGTATGGTCTGTCAGCCAGTTCCCCACCCACTGCACAGACCAGTTGTTAAGGCCGTAACGAGTCAGTTTCTCCAGGAGGAGGCTGTGGGGGACCGGATCAAAAGGCTTAGGGCTTAGAGAAGTCCAGGTAGATGATGTCCACCTCTCAACCTGCATCAATCGAGCAGGTTACTTTCTCATAGAAGGCGATCACGTTTGTCAAGCACGATTTGCCCCTGATAAATCCATGTTGGCTTTTCCCAATCAAGTGCTTCAATTGACTTGTGACTGTCCCCAGGAAGATTTGCTCCATGACCTTTCCAGGGACTGAAGTGAGGCTAATGGGTCTTTAATTACCTGGGTCCTCCTTAGAACCCCATGACATTAGCCTTCCTCCAGTCCTCAGGGATGTCTCCCAATCCCCACAACTTCTCAAAGATTATGGAGAGCAGCTTTGCAATGACATCAGCCAGCTCTCTCATCACCCTAGGGTGGATGGCATGAAATTTCCATAAGTTGGTTTATTTAGCGTCCTAAAATGAAGGTTAGGAGATGATTGGATTACTTTTGATTAAAAAAAAGTGAATGTCTTCCATTCTGTACCCTTCTAAAGAATAATCAAACATTCAAAACAAAAGAGACTCTGTGATTCCTTTTCATCTTTTAATGATTTCCTCACCTGCCAATCTGCTTAGCATAATCTAATTTAAATTAAAATATAGGGCTAAATAATACACCACTTTCTTCACAGGAGTGGTATGTATTTAGGCAAAGTTATTATTTTCCAGCCAGATTCTATAGGACAAAAAAATTGACAGGCCATTGTCAGGGCTGAGGATTTTCTGGTATTCTCCAAACCAGAGATCAGCTCCCCATTGCCTTTTTAGTGCTGTATTTCACTTTAACAAAACAAAGAGAAAAGGAAACAAGCTCCCTATCCCCAAAATGTTTCCACCCATGCCAATAAATGTCCTTGTGCTGATGATGCTTAGACTAGGAATTTATGTATCATTATATTTCAAAGATGCACATAAAGTATTTACATGTTACAACTACCTGACTAATACAGACTGTACTTGTCTAGAGCTGTTTTGGCAGTACAATTTTTCAACACTCAATTACTCCATATTTGCCTCAAGATAGTTTGTGGAAATTTTAATGAGAACTGCATTATCCCCGATTTCTACAAGATGTTATCAGAATAAAAACAAAAATTCATTAAATAAATATACAATTGCTCTATGCCAGTTTTGCATACCACTTCTGGTTCTATACCATGCATAAATTTCACGGGTGTCTTTGAGTTGGTTATCGTTCGATCTTCCTTCTGTAAGACAAAACAAAAGACAGACTTCCCCTAGAGAAGGCATATCCACTAAAACTAGCTGTCCTGGGTAATGGAGCAGGTTTGCAGGGTCCTTAGTCTCCTTTTTCCTGGGGAGTGTGAATGAAGGTTTAGGACAGCATGGGCATCCAGTAACTCCCCAGTTAAATACTAAAGATGCAACATAGTATGATGTTAATAACATTTAATTACCAAACATCAGAATAAAATACACTAAAGAAGATACCATATGAACAAAGAGAATGTTCTATGATTTGTAGGAGTCAATATAACACATAATACACACAGCAAACAATAAACCTGTGTGTGTTAGAAGAGTAAACTGAGCAAACTGCCAGGGAAGCATTAAAAAGGTATTAGTACATCTAGGGTTGCCACCCGTGAGTGGGATGCTCCCTGAGTTTGAGTTACCACTTTTGAGACATTTGGCACTGTGGTGGTTAAAAGTATGGTGTTGGCATTCAGTGCCTGTCATCAATTGTAAGCCTCCACTCCACTGGCCTTTTGGCTTTTTAACTGGCCAGGCAGAATTAAAGGCAAAGTGCACACAAGTGATACCTTTTTCTTTTAAGTCTGATTACTACTCTGACTGCTTGTCTTAAAGGGGCATGAACAGCGGGACACTGTCCCCTCATTCTCCCAGCCACCAGGCTGCAATCCGTACCCTCAACTGCACATCTTCTACATTCTCATCCCCTTTCACCTACTTACAACAACTTTCCTTACTAAACTTACATTTTACCATCATAAAACCACCCACCTCATCCTCCTTTATATTTGCAAAACAACATTAACTGCAATATACTCCCAAACTTATTCCAATATCTCAGAATACCTCCTAATGGTGCACATTTGGTGATGTCACCTCCTGCTGAGGATACGTTACTCATTTCTAATAACATGAATACAAGACACAAGGAAAACAATGAGACCTTTTCAGAATATCGCTTTTAGACTGTCTCTCATTTTAGTCAGATCCCAATTAATGCACAGAAGCAAAAACCGTAGTCCAATAAACAAAGTAAGCAATTCAAAAGACCAAAATTACCACAACCAGACAAATCTTAATCAAATCACAGAGACAGAGACCGTAGTCCAGTAAACAAAAATTATTGGAGTTTTAGTAGGGCCTATAAAACAAGTTATCAGCAAATCTCTTTCATTCTCATCGAGCCTTCTAATCAACCACCCTCCGCCCTAGGGCTCTCCACGGGGGGCGGAGGCAGCTAATTTTCCTCCTAAACTCTCACAGCCCTCAATTCCCCGAGGTGGGGGTGTGGGTCGCGGCTTTACCTATCTCGGTCCGCGACAATGGGTTCCAGCAAATCTGTGAGGGGGGGGGGGGGAGGGCACTAGCTGCTTTTTCTTCAAGGTCAGCTTTCTCACGCATCGCGGAAACGGGTGATTTATCTGGCCAAGCAATCACTATTTTTTTCAACTTATCTGTGGGAATCCCCTTTTGCCAACTAAGATGCCAAAGGTCTCTCCTCGATGATGGGGCAATAAGATTAGGCGGGGGACACCTAAATCTTTTTCCTGGGGGTCTCTCACGAGGGGACGGACTTGCCCATCGGACTGATTTAGTTGCTGATCGATGAGGAGAGGGATTAACCGGCCCATATTTCTGGCCATAATTAAAAAGCTCTTGGGCAATCTCCCCCCAAGTCCATATTTTTGACCTTTGGGAGTTACGATCCTGAGCTGTAATTGTGATCTTTTCTAACTCTTCGGAGGGATATAATCCACAACCAGTATCAGATTTCTCCTCGCTGCCCCCCTCCGCCTTGGCAAAAGTCCACACAACCACTGAGAGGGCTTGCACTTTGTTCTTTTCTTCTTCTAATTTCTCTCTAAGGGATTTTACCTCTTCCTGCGTGGCTGACACTGCCACTCCCAAAACTGCACAAACTATAGCTTTACCCTTACTGAGTTGCAAGTTCACCTCCTTTTGCAATACAGAGATACAATCTGCCACACTGCAGATTATACCAATTATCTTTAGCCCAGTCCCGTCCCGAGACTGACGGACAGGCATCAAAAGTTTTCAAAATCCTAAAGAATATCTTGGGATCAACAGGATGGGAAGAATCCCCTGTATGATTTTCCTTTTCCATTACTACTTAACTCACAAAATCAGGACCAAAGGTCTCAGGGAGGGCAAGAACTTTTTACAATGGACACCGACAACACTCCCCGAGAGGATACACACATGCTTACTTCTTAACTCACAATTATAAATCCAGCCCTCTATCAGCGGATGAGAACTTTCCAAAAAAAAAAAAAGGGAAGGAAATAGGTGAATAGATTCTCGTCTCCAACTAGGCACCTCTTCAAGAGGCGGAGACGACGACCCACTGTTCCACCAAAAAAACCTCCAACCACAAGGAATGGGGCCTCTAGCTTTTCTCCTCTCCAAGCAAGAGAAAGCTACATTTCTGAATCCTAAGAGGTCAATGTTATAAATACGCCAACACGGCAACTTGGGATACAAAGTTTTATTGGAGAGATAAAAGCAAAGCACAGCGCTGGACGGCAGGGGAGTCTCCGCTCCACCAACTGCCGTATCGTATAGCCCCATTTCCCCAGATTTATAGTCCATTAGCTCCTGTATTGCATCCGCCGTCGTTCCTTCTACGCAGGCGTATCTTGTTGCTGAGGCTCCTTGGAATGTGCTGAATTGTGGCTGAGGCCCCTTGGAATGTGCTGAATTACGGCAGGGGTATCTTGTTGCTGAGGCCCCTTGGAATGTGCTGAATTGCGGCATTTCCTTAACCGCGTTGTGGCCGTGAATGTTGCCAAATATAGTTACACTTACACCCAGTACCCAGTTACACCCATGCTGTACTTTCCATTCCGCCACTATTGATTTTACAATGAACAAACTTTAACTTTCCCATAACATTCCCCCCTTTTATTTTTGTTCATTGTAGCGGATTAATTCCTTACATTCACTTGTGGCCCCATTTCCTACAGCTCCCCCGGTACCCAATATTACATCTAACAAGTTACAGTTTGTGACATAAAAAGCGGGTGCCCCTGAAGCTATAACTTCCTGGAGGATTTTACTATCATCCCATCTACCCAATATCCATCTAAACGGTTCATGACTTGTTAAACTCCCCTCTATTACCCCAATAGAAACAGTGAATGATATTACTATGTACAGGTAACATACACTGGTGGTTCCAGTAATCTCATTCCTGCGATACAAGCTTTTGTTATTACCAGCGAGGTGCCCCATGTCATTATCAGGGGGAGGTGTTGGTTCCACTGTTGCACTCCTCTGCCTCCCTCCGCCAACTAGGTTGCGTCTAGCTGCGGGGTGTTCCATCTTCTCGGCAGCAGGAATGTTCTTCAGGATCCCTCTCGACCCCTCTGAGCCACTTGGAATCCGGCTTCCAGACTTTCCCCTTCTGGGGGGGATATCACACCTCACATTTTTTATTCCCCTTCGGCACTTTACCTCAACAATATCGGTATCAAAAGTGCCTGATGGTTTATGAGCCAATTCGCAGTGGTAATCTGGATTTATTCCTTGAAAATGAGCTCGCCACCACTCTGCAGATCCCAATGGGATCCTTTGAACAGTAGTCCAATAAGTTGTTAATTTTCGCTGTTTTTCCCAGCAAGGCCTGCACACTTTGTGTGGGGCCTTCCCGTTTCTACAATGGATCCACCAGTGTTTGCTACAAATCTTACAACGAAACCTTACAAAGGGGTAACAGTCACAATCTAGCCAACTGCAGGCTACCCTAATATTCTCATAAGTTTCCTTTCGATCTCTATTATACAATTTTCCCCAATTATCCAAAAGCCTGATGTCCCTATAATATGGTTGTTTACTCAATCTTTCCAAATATCCACAATACCCTGGAGCCTCTGAGTGTCCTATTAGAATTTTTTTTTGTAGGAGCCAATCATTCCCCACCCAAATGTCATTACGGTCCATTTGAGGATCCTCTTCGTTTAAGGGTGAGCCTTAGGGCTCCGGGTTCTCCCTCTATTTCCCACGATCTGGTTGGGGTGTCTTTGTCAAACTTATCTGGATCCACTGGTCCTTTTATTCGGCTGGCATGAGTCCATCCCCTTTCAGCAGTCCGGACCGCAGAATCAGTGGTGAGCAAAACCAGGAACGGGCCCTCCCAAGCCGGGGCGAGTGGCTGGTCCTTCCAGGTGCGTATTAATACCCAGTCTCCTGGTTGGACCTGATGTAAGACAAGATCTAGAGGAGGTCGTTGAGCCAAAATCCCTTTATCCCACAGTTGTTTTCGATATTTTCCTAATTCTGATATATATACATTAAGCTTCTTATCCAACTTTACAGGGTGATCTGATACCTCCCCCATACAGTATGGCATTCCATATAAGAACTCGAAGGGCGATATTCCAACATCCGCTCTTGGTCGAGTCCTTATATTTAAAAGAGCCAATGGTAAACAATTCAGCCAATTTAACCCCGCTTCCATCGTTAATTTAGTTAATTGTCGTTTTATCTCCCCATTCATTCTTTCCACCCGACCCGAGCTTTGAGGGTGATATGGAGTGTGATGTTCCCACCTGATTCCCAATACTGTTGCTAATTTCTGAGTCACTTGAGAAGTAAAATGTGATCCTTTATCAGAGTCTATGATTTCTGGGACTCCATACCGGGGAATAATGTGTTAAGAGCCATCTACAAACAATTTCTCCCCTTCTTCTAGTTCCTCCTCCTCCAAATCGGGCCGAATTTTTGTCTGTTCTTCTATGGTTATTATACAGTCGTGTACTGGTTTCTCTGTTCCGGGTTCCCCGAATAAAAAGGCGGCCGGGTTAGAAGCGGCCGTAGTTTCTAAAATGAACCCCGGAGATTCCAATAATATCCCCTCGTATTTCAAAAGTCTGGCATCTGATATCCATTTGTCCGCTTTTTGCTGAAGTACTCCCCGAATATTATGAGGGGTTAATACTCTTAGAGACCCATTAAAAGTTATTTTCCGGGCTTCTTCCACTAAAAGCGCACATCCTGCTATAATTTGTAAACAGTTTGGCCACCCTCTGCTTACTGGGTCCAGTAACTTAGAAAGATACGCTACTGGTTTTCTTTTCCCAGCCCATTCTTGAGTCAAAACCCCAAATGCCACTCCTTCATTTACATTTACAAACAGTACAAATTCTCGATTTACATCTGGGAGGCTTAATACAGGAGCGTGGATCAGGCTATTTTTCAGAACCTCCAATTGTCTGGTGTCTTCTTCGCCCCACTTCAAGATCCCGTCCTTGGCCAATTTTTGGTGCAAAAATCTAGTTTTAGAACTATAGTCCTCTATCCACTGCCTGCAATACCCAGTAAGCCCTAAGATCTGCCTAATCTGTCTTTTGTTCCCTGGGATTGGGAGTGATAAAATTGCCTGTACTCTCTCAGGGTCTATTTTTTTCTCCCCTTTTCTGAGGTAATGTCCAAGGTACTTAACTTCTTCCTCTACAAACTGCAGTTTTGCTTTGGATACCTTTAGTCCCTTTAAGGCTAAAAAGTTTAGGAGCCTTATGCTTTCCTTCCTGACATCCTTTTCATTCTCCCCAGCCAGTAGGAGGTCATCTACATACTGGATTAGAGTCACCCCTGATAAGGGTGTGTATTCCATTAGGAGGGTTTCAAGAGCCTGTCCAAATAAATTAGGGGATTCCGTGAATCCTTGGGGTAGGACCGTCCAGCGAAGTTGTTGCTTTCTCCGCGTGTCGGGATCTTCCCATTCAAATGCAAAATAATCTCTGCTAGCCTCGTCTAGTGGACAAGCCCAAAATGCATCCTTTAAATCTATTACACTATACCATAAGTCCTGAGGTCCTAATTGACTTAAAATTGTATGGGGATTCGCAACCACTGGGTGTCGGGTAATGGTTCGTTTGTTAATTTCCCTTAGGTCATGGACCAATCGGTACGAACCATCAGGTTTCTTTACTAGAAGTAATGGGGTGTTAAATGGTGACATGCAAGGCTCTAATAACCCTTGAGCCACCAGTCTCTCTATTTCTGGTTTAAGACCTCTTCGGCCTTCCAGGGAAAGAGGATACTGCTTTATTCTTACCGGGATCTCAGGATTTTTGATCTGTACCACAAAGGGGGTAATGTCTAATTTCCCCACCTTCCCGGGCTGATACCAAACCTCGGGATTAATTTTATTCTCGTCCTCCGTCCTAAGGGGACATAGTCGAATCGCAATCTCATTTTCCACCACCTCGATCCCAATTCCCAATTCAATAATGAGGTCCCGCCCCAATAAATTAAACTCAGCCTCGGGAACCCATAAGAAATTGCCGATCTTTATTTTCGCTTCTGATTCCACCATTACTTCCTTAATAATCTTAACTTTAAAGGGTTCCCCTTTTGCTCCGATTACTGAGGTCGTTTCCTTTGATAATTTGCATCCGTGAGGTATTTGCAGGAATGTCGATCTCTCTGCTCCTGTGTCTACGAGAAAAGTTACTTCCTCACGGTGGGGACCTAATTTTAATTTTATCAAGGGCTCCTTTTGATTACTCAAGGTCCCCAATAAATGGAGCCCCTGACCTCCCTATTCCTCTAGAAGTTCTTTTTCGTCCCGCATTCGGACCCTACATTTCCTTTTAAAATGCCCTCTCTTCCCACAGTAAAAACACTTTCCTGGCTCTCCTTGCCTGTCCCGGCTCCTATTTCTTTCTTCACGTTTTCCCGTTCCCCAGTCCCTTCTACGTTCCCTTCCTTGTCGGTCTTCCCAATCTTTCCTCCCCTGTAACGCCGCTACCATCATTCGAACCTGCCTTTTACCACTCTCGTCCATCATTTGCACTTGCCGTTTTCTATCTTCCTCTTCCCTCCGTACATACACCTTGTGTGCTTCCCTCACTAAATCATCTAAACCCATATGCTGCCAGTCTTCCAACTTCTGTAGCTTTTTCCTGATGTCCTCCCATGATTGGGATACAAATTGTACTTTTAGCAAAGCCTGCCCCACCTGATCATTTGGATCCACTCCAGAGTATAACTGAAAATTTTTACGTAACCTTTCAAGCCAATCTGTGGGGCTTTCATCTTTCTTTTGTCTCTCATTAAATGCCTTGTTAAAATTTTGGGACCGAGGGACGGATTCTCGAATTCCTTGAATTAAAATAGTCCTCAGGTCCTGCATATGTACCCGATGAGCGGGATTTTGATGGTCCCAATTTGGGTTCTGGAGTGGCCACTTAGCATCCGCCGCAGGACCCTGGGCATGTTGGTTATCCCAGATCCGCATGCCTTCCCTCCTGATCATATTTTTCTCTTCAGGAGTGAAAAGAATCCCCACAATTGATTGTAATTCTTCCCAGGTATACAAACTAGGTCCCAGGAATTGGTCTACCCTTTCAGCTACCCCCAGGGGATCTTCTACCAAATGTCCCATTTCCTTCTTAAATTCTCTCACCTCTCCTGAACTGAGAGGGACGGACACAAAGGCGATACCTGG
The DNA here is from genome assembly GCA_020745705.1 of Hemiprocne comata. Taxonomy (NCBI): domain Eukaryota; kingdom Metazoa; phylum Chordata; class Aves; order Apodiformes; family Apodidae; genus Hemiprocne; species Hemiprocne comata. The sequence goes on from CM036615.1 coordinate 11,766,586, forward strand.
TTGTGGTCCCCCCACTGGCATTTCCCTTAAGGGATAGAGACCCTGCCTTTGTCTGGCCCGTCCTCTAGTCATTGGTCCGGTATCCCCGTCCGAGTCTTCGGACGAGTCGTTAGGCGGTGCGCTCGGACCAGGGGCCGGACCGGTTGCCGGTGGGAGCACATATGGTGGTGGTCGTAAAACTTCTTCTGGTGACCTCTTTTTCTTTTGGGACTTGTGCTCCGGGAGTCGAATTGTTTCCGTCTTTAACTTATAAATTGAAACTCCCGGAGTATCTAGCCATACAGCTGCATAAGCAACTTCCTCGGGGTTCACTGGACTTTTGTCATTTACCCACAAGTTTAACTTCTGTCTTACCCAATCTTCCGATGACCCAAAGATTGGCCAGTATACTTGTCTATCAATTTCTTTTCCTCCCCATACTTCAATACAATAATGAATCATTTTTACTTTTTCCTTATTCCTAGCGCTAGGATATTGATTCCAATTATTTAACATGACCCCCAGGGGACTATCAGGAGGTATGGGGGGCAACTTAACCTTATCAGGGTTCTTACTCCTACCCTGTCCCATTGTCGTCTTAAGTGCCTTCTTTCACGTTTCAAGGTATGGGGGACAACTTAATCTTCCCGGGGTTCCCACCAGCTATCTTATATCATCTGGAGCGCCTTCTTTCACGCAGGATCATTCGCTTCCCCTTTTTCGTGGCCCAAGCCCTCGCGGGTCTGTGGGAAACGCACTACCGAAGGGTCCGCACTCGCTTGGGTTAGTGCCGGCTACCGGCCCCCCTCTCATTCACACGCCACACATTCGCGCTTCCAGGATCCCCACCCCGTCCGAACGGATTCCGCAATATACTTACGCGTCCCACGCGTCTTCATCCGGACTTTGTGCACAAAACTTTACGGGGGTGCTTAGGCCTGTTTCCCGTTCCCCTTTGCTTTTATAAATCTCTCCGGGTTCGTCGGTAAGGGCTGTCCGGACGACAGAGAAGATCCCGAGGCCACCAAAAGGTGGGGCGCCTCCCCGAGATCTCACCGCGCCACAGAGTCCCTTATCCGAGTCACGGCACCAAATTGTTATAAATACGCCAACACGGCAACTTGGGATACAAAGTTTTATTGGAGAGATAAAAGCAAAGCACAGCGCTGGACGGCAGGGGAGTCTCCGCTCCACCAACTGCCGTATCGTATAGCCCCATTTCCCCAGATTTATAGTCCATTAGCTCCTGTATTGCATCCGCCGTCGTTCCTTCTACGCAGGCGTATCTTGTTGCTGAGGCTCCTTGAAATGTGCTGAATTGTGGCTGAGGCCCCTTGGAATGTGCTGAATTACGGCAGGGGTATCTTGTTGCTGAGGCCCCTTGGAATGTGCTGAATTGCGGCATTTCCTTAACCGCGTTGTGGCCGTGAATGTTGCCAAATATAGTTACACTTACACCCAGTACCCAGTTACACCCATGCTGTACTTTCCATTCCGCCACTATTGATTTTACAATGAACAAACTTTAACTTTCCCATAACAGTCAACCACTAAAGCCCCCCCGTAGTCTCTTTCCCTATGGGCACTGAGGCAACACCTAACACACAAAAACCCGTGACACTTTCACCATTGGGATCCTGTCTGTGATGCCAATTAATGTCATGATCCAATATTCGGAAACGTGGTGATTTTTTATGATCTCACCAGGACAAGACAAAGATAATACAATATCGGGCGCACAAATAGGCACTGGGGCTGGTGTGCGGCCTTATGAGAGATCAGGCAGAACCCCCTTGCTTTCTAACACACCTCACCAAAGTGGGAGGTTAGGCGTGGCTGGAATCTGCCTTCCCTCTCCTGGTATAAGCTGCACAGCAGCTGCACCCTTTTGTCTGGCAGGACCTGTGAAAAGGTTTAGAGGTGTTTTGGTTTGAGCAAGCTCTTTGCTGATTTTTCTTTTTTTCTTTCAGTGAACTTTTTAGCGCCAGTGGACTGATAATAACCAAGGTCACTTCTGACTGTCTGCAGCTTCCCCCCGCTACGGGGGAGCAGATTAAACTGAAAGCAGGATCAGCAAATCAGAATATTCCCTTCTCATAATATTTCTCTATTTGGCTTTCAGTATAGGTTAATACATCACAGAAGTCAAGCCTCTCTTTTTCCTTTTTCTCTCACTTTTCTGCTTACTGTTGCTTTTATCGCCCTCTCTTTGGCCCTCTCTCCTTTTTTTTTTCCCATTTTTCTTTACAGCCGACACCTGAGGACCCCTTCCGTGCACCTGGACACTCCCCCCCTTCAGCTGGGAGCCACCAGGGAGCTGTGAGAGTTGCTAGGGGAGGAGGGAGGGGATTGGGCGTTGCACATCCATCTGCAAATACATCTATATATTCCCTTGTCACTAATAATTAAAATCAATCTGATTCACTTTTCAACCCAGTAAGCCTCTCTTTCTCATTTTTCTCCCTCTTTCCCTACTTTGGGGGAGGAGTGTGTGGGGGGAGGGGTGAATCAAGAGACTGTCAACTTGGTGCCAAACCGACACAAGAGGTAATCCCAAATGGTGAAATTAAGATGCAAACATAGTCAGATATCACGTATACACCGAACTTTATTGGAGTTACACAACAAAGATTCAAAGTCCCTAAAGCGGATAGGACAGGGAGGAAAAAGAGACAGAAAAGAAAGAAGAAAGCAGAAATACGGAGATTAGCAATATAGGTTAGTTACCACCACGGTCCAGCGATGTCGTCGGTGGGGAAGCGCTTTGCTGCACCCATAGTGTCCCAGATTTTTATACAGTTCTTGTCCACTCCCCCCCCTTTCTTCCTGTACAGGGGAGGAAATTCCTGTGTCTCCTCTGTGCTCACAAATGTTTCCTTGGAGATAGGAGGTGGATATGGTGCCAGGCTATACCTTGCAGATGGTCTTTGTCAGGCTAATTAACAAGATAAGCCATTGATCAGGCCAGCAACAGTCCTTGACTAATTTCCATGTGAAACAGGATGTTGAGACAACTTGGCACCACAGAATTAGTTTATTACAGTGGAGGTCCTGTCCTAGGAGGCAGCTTGATACTGGCACTCTTTCCTTTTTCCTGCCAAGTCAGTGGTTCACATGAAATCTCAAGGCCTGGTTATCACTGGATATCCTGCTCACAGTGCTAGCTGGAGCTCCTTTGTCTCCAAACTCAGCATGTCCCATACCAAACTCCCCAGTTTGCAGATGCACATTGTTGACAGTTTGGTGGGTTGCTGGGGCATCTCTTTAGTCCAGCAATAAATCCTGCTTAACTCTTAGATGTCTCAAGACAAACTCCAGACATCCTGAGTGCCTGAATACACTGCTAATCTCTTGGATTGTTTGAGACAAGCACTATATATCCTGAATGTCACAGTATTATTTAAATAAATCTGTTTATGCTTCAACCTGCAGGGCTTCTCTTCTTTATTCCCTTTCTTGGCTGTGGAGGGGTCTTAGGGTGAGAGAATGAACTGTTTCATTTTAGTCCTGGATACAGGCTAAATAAAGGCACTTTATTTGGCACCTGGTGTTTATTTGGAGCATTGAATTGAATAGCTCACTTGAGAGAGCCACAGACCTTTTAAATTGAGTCTCCAAGGGTTGAAGCTTTAATGGATTTGGCCGTTCATCACACTGGTGGTGTGGCTAGGACGGTTGGTGGGCAGGCTTCTCATGTATCTGTTTTTGGAATTGCTTTTGCAGTTATCAGTGGCTTTATTGCTATTTGGTTTACTGCTTTTGAGCGTGAGCTTAGAGGTGTAGTCTTTCTGGGTTGTATGGCCTTAGTTCATTGTATAATCAATTTGTGGTTACACCAGTTTCTGATATTTATATGAAGTGGTGATGGGCATGGCCAATTTGGAATACTCTTGGGACACTTAAAATACTGTGCTTGTATTATCAGACTGAATGTTTTTCAGTTTCTACTCCCTCTTCAAGTGAAACTTTGGTATAGAGGTGTGTACTCTGTAGCAGCCGCAACCCCTGTGATGGGCCCTGCAATGATGAGAAGAATTGCAGCTACTCAGACCCCAGTGTTGCAGCTGACTTAGACACATCAATGGTGCCAGTTGCCCCTGTATATAAGAGGCAATATACAAGAAGAGTGGGTTGTGAAGAGATGACTAGCTAATCTCTGCTGATTAGCAAGTTGTGAGATATCAGCAAAGTTTATAGTTGGCATGTTACTTGGCTGCTCTGTTGCTGGGATTACGGAGTGGATGGTGTAGAATTAGAGGGTAACAAAGCCAAGCAACTGGGATAGATGGCTAGAGACATGGAGATTGACAAAGGTCTAGCAAGAGAAGCCTAGCCCCTCACTCTCTGGAGGTGACTCCTGTTGAGTGTGAAAAGCCGATATCCGTTTATAAATTATGCTGTTTACAGACTAAGTGGATGACTATTGTGAGAGAGGTGTCAAAGATTTGAGAGAAATAGCTGTGCAGGAACTGTTTTTCGCTAACTTGATGACCCACAGACACCACTGGATCCAGATGCACTTAGTTACTGGACCCATGTGGGTACTGAGTGTGCTGCCAGCCTATGCAAGCACATTAGCATTATTTAGCTGGATGGGTGACGAGGCACCAATGGTAGGTGAGCTGGATGCTTGACTGTGGCAGTATGCAGATAATCTCCTGTCTTCCCCATGAGCTGGTATCTCTGCTGTGGAGAAACCATCTGACAAATCTGCAGAACTGCTCAGTGCTCAACTGCTTGATGGACTGTCCTAGGTGGAGGAGAGGTTACACTTCCTATCTGTACTGGTGAGAAAGTGTGCCCCTAAAAAGCCTGCTCAACAGAGACAGCATGCATCACGAGGTACCCTGTGGTGGTTCTTGCGTGACCATGGGGAAAACATGACAAAATGGCATGGAAAGCCTATCTTGGTTTTACAGGCATGTGTGAATGAGTTGTAAGGCAGAAAGATGACAAAAGGGAGCTCTTCCAAGAAAAGTGCTGTTTCAGTTTCCAGTGGACAGCACCCCTGATGTAGATTTGGCCTTGGATCCTAATTTATGATGCATGGGTAAAGAAGATAGAAGTCTAGTCCGTGTGAGTTGCTTGGACTCATATGCCAATGACAGGCATGTTATTTGGAATTAGATGCCCCTGCCTTTAGCCAGGTGGAGGACAGGGACAACTGGGTCTATTGGACTGTGTGAGTTTGATGGTCTGGCACGTCAACACCACAAAAACTATAAGGGTCTGGTGGACACTGGTGCACAATGCACCATAATGCTGTCCAATTATACTGGGATAGAATTAATTTTGATTGTTGGAGTGATGAGGGATCCTGAGAATTGACTGTAGTTGCCATTGAAGTTAGTCTGACTGGATATGAGTGGCAAAAGCGCCCTATAGTGACTGGCCCTGATGCCTTGTGAATTCTTGATGTGGCTTTTTCTCAGAAGGGGATACTGCAAGGATAAGGGGGGGGGTGTACCAGTGGGCATTTGGTGTAGCGGCAGCGGAGACTGAGGGAATTAGACCACTGTCTACCCTGCCTGGCTTATCAGAGGACCCTTCTATTGTGGGGTTGCTGAGGGTCGAAGAACAAAAGGTGCACTGGAGACAATACTGTACTAATAGAGACTTGCTGAATCCCCTCCAGAAGCTGTCAACTAGAGAACTGTCAATGTTTGACTCGGGATTGGCAATTAAACCAGAGACAACAATGCTCTCGATCTCCTCCCCCTCTGTCGCGGACCGAGATAGGTAACGCCGCGACTCACACCCCCACCTCAGGGGATCGAGAGCTGAGGACCACTCCCCGTCACACTCACAAACAACGCTTAGGAATCAATAGATTTATTAAAGGCACTGAGGGTTTGGCAAGTCTGATATCAACTAACACACAGGGTCTATCTCTATATCTATATCCACACCTATATATCCATATACCAACAGCTATACAACACTACATCTATATACCAATAACAACACACACAGAAAACAAGAGAGAACCTCTCCCCTTCCCCCCTGTTCCCGTTCCCGGACAGGGATAAGAGGGAAAGCCTGGAGAGAGCCTTTGGGAAATAGAAGAATATGGGAAAAGAGAAGTGAGTGTCTGGTATGTGTGAATATTGTGTAGGAATGTTTGTAGGAATGTTAGTAAGATGTTCAAAATTCTCACCACCAGGGTACAGCCGAAGCCAATCCCTGGTCGGGATCCACGTCTGCTCCCTTGAGACTCTGGGCAAACGGTCCGTTCGGTACGCCCACACGCCAACAACCACAGGGAGCATCGCCGTAACTTCACGGCAGCCTCCGCAGCGGTACGCTCACCGCGGCGGCTGTATCCGTATAGTATTCACAGAGCGCGCGCCTTCTTGCTCCTCCCTTTTTTTCCGGTTCCGGCCCCGCCGTGCCTCCTGGGAGCTGTAGTCTGTAGTCCTGTGCGCATGCGCCTGGTACCTCTGTCCTCTCCCCACGAGTGTGGGGGGGAGGGGCGCATCGCCAGGAATGGTCAGTGAATGTCACTGGATTAAAGGCCATTATAGAGTCCGTCTCTCACATCTCACCCCGTGGCTTTTATGACAGCGACTTGGTTCCTGTGTGGTGTATGTTTGTGTCTGTATATACATGTACATCTGTACCCTAGTAGGCTCTTGTCCAAACTCTTACCTCTTCCCCTGTTTGAAACGAACATATATACAATCTCACATATTTCATATCTACATATCTAAAACAACGCATATAACGTTTTATGCATGTTTCTGAGGGAACAATTCCCTATACAACATATATACTTATAAACTCATACATATATATATATACTCATATATATAATACATAAGAGAAATATAAATAGAAGACCCATAATAAATATATTGGTGCACCATTAGTATCTTATTTACAGGCCACAACCCAAAGGGGAAATAGGTATAGGAGACATGATGCTGTATAGTAGGAGACGTAGTGCAAACCATGGGGTGATCAAGTCCATAATATGCACAAGGTACCTCCCCCCTCAAAACCAGTGTCGGGTTGATCAGACCCTCTTCTGGCTTGGGATGTCTCCGGTTCTTTGGGTTGTTGGTTTAGCATATACACATTGCTATAGACACAAGTATACAGATACACAGTTACAATCTATTTCTATCTTGCTTCATTCAATATGAAGTATCCAATTTGTACTGATTTTGAGTTGTTTGTTATTCATGTCAGATGCAACCCAGGTGTTTGAATTCACAGGCGTTTGCAGGGTCATTTTGACTTTCCCAATATTTGGCAGGTGAACCAGTACAGTTTGTCCTGGGTGTAGGGAGATTTTTTTCTTGTTGCAAGGCTTTCTTTGTTTCTCCTTTTCTTGAGTGGGTGATGTAGGAAAGAAAGCAGTTAGACGAGGACACCCGTTCACCCCCCATCTGTTATTTATGGTGGTGACTGCATATCGCAACCTTTCATCCCATTTGGAGTCCTGTGGGCAGATAAGGCTTTTGATTAACCCATTAGTACGTTCTACTATCCCATTTGCTTGGGGATAGTATGGCATATGAAATGTCCATTGGATGCCTTCACTTCTCGCCCACTGTTGTACCAGATGTGAAGTGAAGTGCGTGCCATTATCAGACTGAATATGTGTAGGTTTAAGTAATACCCCAAATACCCTTTCCAGGAAGCGAACTGTATTTTCAACATTTGCTTTAGAAACAGCTTCAGCACAAGTTAGACCTGATACCACTTCTACCATCACAATGATATACTGTTTGTTACCTGATTTGCGGAAAGGACCAATGTAGTCCACCTGCCAAGTGGACCACAAGGACTTTCCCTCTCGAATATGCAGAGTGTCAGTTGTCAGGGGATGCTTCCCCAACCGGATCTTACACAGGTCACATTCAGAAATGATTGTTTTACACTGTTCACAGGTAACAGGCCATCCCCTGGTTTGTGCCTCCTTATACAAATCAAAGATCCCTGAGTGACCCCTTTTACAATGAAGCCATTCAAGCAATCGCTCCCACTCCTGATTTTCTTCTGCTGTTCTGATTTCCACTACATTGATTTTGGCCAGTTCATCAACATAGTTGTTCCACCTGCTGGCATCATTTTTCAGACTGGTCTGGTGAGCAGGAATCCACCCTACATGGAAGTTAGGATTTTTCTTGGCAATTGTTAGGATCTGTTGCCATTTTTCTTTCTGCCACACTGGCACCCTGTTAATCTCCCAATTGTTCTGTTCCCAGAAAGTTATCCATTCCACACAGCCCTTGAAGACTGAAAAGGAATCTGTGTAGATGTACACAGCGTCCTTGGCGGCCTTTTCCTGTACAAACACATTGAGAACAGCATCCAGCTCCCCCACTTGTGCACTGCCCTTATCATGATTTATTATGCGTTCAGCCGTGGAAGGTTTGACTGCAGCAGATTTGAAAAACCAGGTTTTACCCTCTCTTCTGGCTGACACATCTGTGAACCAGGCATTAATCATTTCACTTTTGTATTCGGGGGCCTCCTTAATAGGACTGGGAGTTTTCATTGTTAACTCTTTTTCCTCCATGGATTCAATGTGTTCCTGGATTTTTAGCTGTTTGTCCGGGCCTTCCTCTAGCTTGAAAAGACTGGAGTAGCACTCAATCTGGCTATACCATTTCCTGATTGTCCCCTTTTGGGATATTCCCTCTGGAGGGGCTTTCCCAGACAGCACATGATTAACTACTTTGAAAGGACCCTGCAGTATCACCTTTTGTTTTTTAACAATTTTACTGACCTCTGTTAGCGCTGTGCACACTGTTAGCAATCCCTTCTCCAGAGTGGAGTATCGTTTTTCTGAGTCCTTAAGAGATTGTGAATAGAAGCCGATGGGTCGTGTACTCCCACTAGGTCCCTTTTGCCAAAAGTGATATAATAAGGCACTAGTGGAAAATCCCCATTCGATTGTTATTGGATCCTCTGGGTGAAGAGGTCCCAGAGTCTGGAAGGTCTGTGCTGACAGTATTAGCAGTTCAAGGGCCTCATCATGAAATTTGTCCCATTCCCAGCGATGATTCTTTTTCAAGAGATCATAAAGAGGCCGTGCTATAACAGAGAAATCAGGGATATGTTTTCTCCAATACTGAAGGGTTCCCAGCAATTGTTGCAATTCTTTTTTATTAGCTGGTACCTTCATCTGAGTCAATTGGGACACAGTATCGGATGGAATATTCCAGGTTCCCCCTTTCCACCTTATTCCCAGGAATTTTACCTCTTGGGATGGTGGTTGCCTTTTCCCTTCAGGGATTTCTAGCTGAATATCAGTCAGATGCTTAATTATAGCATCATACACGACTTTTACCTCTCCCTCACTCTGGCCCCCTATCAGTACGTCATCTATGTACTGATAAACATTCACTTTGGTATTGTTTTTGATTTCTGGAATGTTTTCCAGTTCACACGCAAGTGCGTGATGGGCCAGTGTGGGTGAGTGTTTATATCCCTGGGGCAACCTCGTGAAAGTGTATTGGACTCCATCCCAAGTGAAGGCAAAATACTTTTGGTCCTCAGTATCAATAGGGACCTGGAAAAACATGTCCTTAATATCCAGTGCTGCCAGCACAGGATGTGCTGCTTCCTGGATTTCTAGCACCAGTTCAGCTATGTTTGGTACGGCTGCAGTGAGGCCTTCTGTATTGGCATTCAATTTCCTGTATTCTAAAGTCAGTCTCCATCTCCCATCTGGTTTCCTCACAGGCCAGACTGGGGCATTGTATGGTGAATGGCATGGCACTATTATACCTTTTTTTTTGAAATCAGCTATTACCTCCCTGATGCCATCCTTGGCAGCAACTGGAATAGAATATTGTTTTACTTTTGTTGTTTTGCTCTGTGGCAGATGTGGGGCACGTTGTAACAACTTTACTTCCAGTGTTGGTGTGCCAAATGTCCAGTAGCGGCCTCGCTCGTCTCTCCAGGCACGACCTGCTAAAACATCCAAACCTAACAAGTTAGGAACATCTCCTACAATCATTTTGGTTCGGATCGGTTTGTCATCTCCTGGAAGGTGCATGGTGACCATGGCTGTTTTCTGTAAAGTAGAATTACCAAATGCTCCGCTTACACAAACCGATTTTGCAGATGTGGTAATACCACAGTACCTTGCCTCCTCAGCATTCAATGTGGACATCTGGGCCCCTGTGTCTACAACAAAAGTAACAGGATAACGTTTTGGACCAACAGCACAAGTGAGCACCAGATCTCCATCCTAATATACATGAGTCTTAATATATTTTGCCAGTCATTTGGGGGACTAGAATATTCCTGGATTATGGGAGCTGTGTGGGAGACATGTTGACATTCTATATGAGGATTCTGTGTTTTACCCCTCCTCCGTCGCCTTTTTGACTTACCAGCTGTTGCAGGAGGAGGGAATTCTAGTTTCCCGAACTACTGGACCTTCCCTGTGCTTTATCCCGAGCTCTAGACTGTGACCGGCCTCGGGCCCCAGTTTGTGATCGTGATCTGCCTCGGGTTTGTTCCCTTGTTCGGAAAGCATCAATCAGTTCCTTTAGGTCCTCATAGGGGCAGGTTTTGGCTAGGAGTGAAGCTGGCACTCCCAATTGCCTGCCTTCCTCCTTAAGCCTAGCATAAGGCCCCTTGATATCTTTTGTTGAGGAGTGCTGGTCATCAAAGGCCTGTCTCCTGGGTGACTTCTGCTGTATTTTCTTCTGTCTATCCCTGTTTACCACATTCCAGTCACCCCGTGACCTCCCCTGTCTGGGAGAGGGGGGGTCTCGGGGTGGCTTAGCAGCAACTTCAGCATAAGACAGTCGAGCAGCCCTTTTGGGCGTAGAAGAGGAGGACTTAGAGTCCTCACATATCTTAGCGCAATCAATCAGGTTCTGGGCCAAGTCACCCCACGTGACCTGTAATCGTCTGGCTGCGATCTCCTCTCGACATTGCATGGCTTTCACCTGGAGCCCTCCAGAAAGCCCCTTAATCAACACAATCATTCTCCTCTCTTTTACCTGAAGGGACATGGGGCTTGCATGCTCTACTACCAACTCACGATCATAGATAATTTGGAGTGCAGCAGCCCTTTGAACGTTTTCCATGATGTCACAGGGGCTCCCTTTTAGGGCAGTCGGTTCTCCTCGCTCCACCGCCTCAGTTTTACCTACGTTCCAGGCTGCACGCTGCGTTAGGGACCATGGGTGATTTGTATTTCCGGTTAGTAACACCATTCCAGGTCCCCAAAAACCACGAGCCTCCTGTTCGGTCAACATGATATCGTCCCCTCCTGTGAGTGATACTCTCATGACATATTCAGCTTCTGTTTCGGAAGCCAGTCTGCTATATTTTTCTCTGAGTTTACCCAGATCAATAGGTGAATAGGGCTTTTCCTTTATCTCTGTATCTCTTTGTGCAGCCCCAGCTCTCTGGGTATAGGTAGTTAGCCTAACAGGCCGGAGCACCTTTTTTTCTTCCTGCTCTTCCTCCTCCCCCTCTCCATGCCGTATCCCTGAGCCATACGCACTAGTGTCCCGAAACCCCTGTACGTTTCTCCCTCTTTGGCTTTCCCTTTCTTCCCCAACTTTGCAGGGCGGCTCCGGTGATACGGAGACCCGCTCCTGCTGGGGCTCGTGAAAAGCGCCAATCAGTGCTAGCCTTTCTTGTAACATCCGGTCGATTTCCTGCTTCAAGAGGTCATCGACAACCTTCCTTTCCTGAGGGGGAGCAGGGGGTGGAGGAAGAGGAAGAGGCCCCGTTGGAGCTTCTGCAATGTTACGTTCTCTTGCTGCAATTTCGAGATGTCTCGGTTCTTTGCCCTAACATCCCTCTCCATGCCCTCCAATGCCTTTAACGTCTTTGCAAGTTCCCTCTGCATGTCAAGCAGCTTCCCTTCGTATTCTGCTCGCATGTCAGTATGATCTTTTTTTAACTCCCTGTATTTCCTTTCACGCTCCTTCAGTTCTCCCTGTAGCTGTGTAATCTCTTGTAACAACTTCTCGTCTCCCTCGTTCTGCTCCTTCTTTCGTCTCGCCCCTGTGTCTTTCTTCCTCAACTGTGCTTCCTGCTGTAGTGCCTCAAACTCCTGCCTCAGGGTCTTTAGCTCCTGTCTTAGGGGCTCGGACTCCTCTACCTTCTGCCTTAGGGCCATCAGCTCCTGTCTTAGGGGCATCATCACATCCAACATCAGCCGTTCAAAGTCACGGGAAAGGGGGTATGTTCCGGGTGGCTGTGCCAAAACCTCAGCATACGAGGGGCGAGACAAGTCCGCCGATAGCTCGGGGTAGATCGGACTGCTAGGAACACTAGCGCCCGTTGGAGTCACCGCCCCCCCCGCAGGGCTGCCTGACTCAGCGCCAGACGCCTCCTCCGCAGGAGCATCGATATCAATTAGTGCTTCGCTTGTTTTGTCCTCCATTCTCACTATCACCGCGTCTGTGTGCAGGGGCTACAACAGACCCTCGAATCCTGCCGACCACGCCAATAATGTCGTGGACCGAGATAGGTAACGCCGCGACTCACACCCCCACCTCAGGGGATCGAGAGCTGAGGACCACTCCCCGTCACACTCACAAACAACGCTTAGGAATCAATAGATTTATTAAAGGCACTGAGGGTTTGGCAAGTCTGATATCAACTAACACACAGGGTCTATCTCTATATCTATATCCACACCTATATATCCATATACCAACAGCTATAGAACACTACATCTATATACCAATAACAACACACACAGAAAACAAGAGAGAACCTCTCCCCTTCCCCCCTGTTCCCGTTCCCGGACAGGGATAAGAGGGAAAGCCTGGAGAGAGCCTTTGGGAAATAGAAGAATATGGGAAAAGAGAAGTGAGTGTCTGGTATGTGTGAATATTGTGTAGGAATGTTTGTAGGAATGTTAGTAAGATGTTCGCAATTCTCACCACCGGGGTACGGCCGAAGCCAATCCCTGGTCGGGATCCACGTCCTTTCCCTTGAGACTCTGGGCAAACGGTCCGTTCGGTACGCCCACACGCCAACAACCACAGGGAGCAGCGCCGTAACTTCACGGCAGCCTCCGCAGTGGTACGCTCACCGCGGCGGCTGTATCCGTATAGTATTCGCAGAGCGTGCGCCTTCTTGTTCCTCCCTTTTTTTCCGGTTCCGGCCCCGCCGTGCCTCCTGGGAGTTGTAGTCTGTAGTCCTGTGCGCATGCGCCTGGTACCTCTGTCCTCTCCCCACGAGTGCGGGGGGGGGGGGGGGGCGCATCGCCAGGAATGGTCAGTGAATGTCGCTGGATTAAAGGCCATTATAGAGTCCGTCTCTCACATCCTCCCACCCAGGTAGGGAAGGAGAGAGACAATGAGGGAGAGAGACTTTCTGGATTGAAAATTAAACTAGACAGCTTTAATTAAACAGTAATGACAAAAGAAAATATGTACAATTATATACAATTATGTTCAGGAATGTGCAAAACCCTATTGCCTCCCCCCACCCCCAGCAACTCCCATGGCACTCTCCTTAGCTGTGAACAGTCCCAAAATGTCCTGGACTACTGCAGGAGATAGTGGCAGAGCAGACAGGAGCTGGGGTATGAGGGTTATGAGGTCAGAGATGCCTGAGCCTAGGGGTTGACGGTGATGGATGGATGGAGTCCTCCCCGGATGCTGGCCATGGATGGAAGAGAAGAGAAGAAGAAGCAGGAAGGAAGTTGTCTTCTGTGATCTCTGACCTTACACCGAGCTTACTTAGATATATGGAATGGAATATCTCTGGCCAGTTTTGCTGTCCATCTAGTTACAGATACGACTCTTCTGCCTTGGTAGCCTCTGTTGCGGCAGAGTGAAGAAGCGACCTTGGCATCTCAGCAGTAACATAAACATTCCAGTGTTATCAGTTCACTAGCTGTAAACCTTGCTGCTAGTTAAAAGAGAGCTCACTGAAGGAAAAAAAAAATCAATAAAAGGAAAATTGGCTTCATCCTGGCTCAAACCAGGACAAGAACGAAGGAGTGATCTGCAAGACATGCTGCCCCTTGACAGTCTTATTTAGCTAGTGCTGAAGTTCAACGGAGAGTGGAGACTGACTGTGGACTATCGTGGCCAGAATGAAGTCATGCTACCACAGAGTGCTGCTGTACCAGACATGTTGGAACTTGATATGAATTTGAGTTAAAAGCAGCCAAGTGGTATAGGTATTGCCAATGTGTTTTTCTCTATTCTGTTGGCAGCAGAATGCAGGCCACAGTTTGTTTTCATCTGGAGGGGTGTCCAGTACACCTGAAATCAGTTGCCTTCAGGGGTGGAAACACAGTCTCCTGATTTGCCGTGGACTGATTCAGTCCACACTAAAAAAGGGTGGAACACCTGAACATCTGCAATATATTGATGATATCATAGTATGGGGCAATACAGCAGAAGAAATTTTTGAGAGAGAGGAGAGAGAGTAATTAAAATCCCTACTAAAAGCGGGTTTTGCCATTAAAAGAGGCAAGGTCAAGGGACCTGCTTGAGAAATCCTGTTTCTAGGAATCAAATGACAGGATGGGTGTTGCTAGATCTGAAAAGATGTAATTAACAAAATAAGAGGAGACACAAGTTTTCTTGGGTGTTGTGGGTTTCTGGCAAATGCATATCCCAAACTACAGTCAGACTGTGTGCCCTCTATATGAAGTAAAAAGGAAAAAGTATTATTTTTAATGGGGCTGTTAAGGTTTGAGGGGGCACAGGTTAATTTTGTGGTATCAATATGAGGACCTGGAGAGAGGGGGTTTTAAGTACCCTGAGGAATCCAGGGGGCAGAACAGAGGGGTTAGTATTCCCTCCTATTTCCTGCCATATCTTATAAAAGACAGGAGGACCGGAAGTCCATCCTTTCCTGCTTCCTTCTTCCTTGCTGCTTTGCTGCACTTGGAGATCTTGGAGAGAGGCTCCTGCTCTTTATCAGCTTGCCACGTGCTCTGCAGGATTTGAATTCATCAGGACTTTCAGATGCTTATATCAGCAATCACTGAGATCAGGTTTTGCATATATTTGTTCCTTATCCCATGTGTTACTATCCCTTCCTTGTTCTAGTTTTAAATTCCAACCTTGAAGTCTCTTCATTATTCCCCTTTT
Source organism: Hemiprocne comata (assembly GCA_020745705.1). NCBI lineage: Eukaryota > Metazoa > Chordata > Aves > Apodiformes > Apodidae > Hemiprocne > Hemiprocne comata. The sequence goes on from CM036615.1 coordinate 11,781,612, forward strand.
ATCTTCCCCTAGAAGGGTGGAGGGGAGTAATAGAGAGCAATTCTGTTCTCTGGGTTTTGGTTTGCCCTGACCGCTAAACTGAGACAGAATAAAGCTCAGTTGGTAGAGCATGAGACTCAATCTCAGAGTTGTGAGGTCAAGCCCCACTTTGGGTGCCAATTTATTTGTCAGGGTCCTAAACCCTTTCTCTCTAGATCCTTGCATTGATACCAGAAAATTAACCTGTATCCCCTCAAACCATAATAGGGGCCTTGAGTAACAACATGCCTTTAAACAAATTAAGTAATACATTGTCCTTGCAGTAGTAGATTTTTGGAGTGCCACCAGGGGAGAAGGTGGTACATGCTGAAGAGCCCCTCCCTCCCCCCCCAAAAAAAAAAAAAATAAAAGCAACATGCCTGCCTTTATTGATGGATCTTTTTGTATTGTAGGAAAACAGTGTAGATGGAATTGTTCTTCATGTGAGAGAGCAACTGAAATATATCAAGCTCTCCCTGGAGGCAGATGAAGAGTGAGTTGATAGCTTATGGGTAAGGATTAAGGGGCAGGCTAATATGAGAAACACTGTTGTAGGTGTTTACTATGGGCCACCTGATCATGATGGGGAAATTGATGAGTCCTTCAACAGGCAGCTAAGAGTCGCCTCACAATCACAGGCCTTGGTCCTCATGGGGGACTTCAATCACCCTGATATCTGCTGGGGAGACCACACAGCCAAGCATGTACAGTTCAGGAGGTTCCTCCAGTGCATTGACGATAACTTTTTGTCTCAGGTGGTGGAGGAACCAACAAGGAGAAGTGTACTACTGGACCTAGTACTGACAAACAAAGAGGGACTGGTGGAGGACATTAAGGTTGGAGGCAGCCTTGGCTGTAGTGATCATGAGATGGTAGAGTTCAGAATCATGGGTAGTATGCATAGAACAATAAGTAGGATTTCAACCTTGGACTTCAGGAGGACTAACTTTGACCTCTTCAAGAAACTGCTTGGAGAAATCCCATGGGTTAGGGCTCTGGAAGGTAGGGGGGGCTCAAGAGAGCTGGTTGATATTCAAATACCAATTCCTCCAAGCTCAGGATTGGTGTATCACTAAGAGCAAGAAATCAGGCAAGGGAAGCTGGAGACCTGCATGGTTGAACAGGGAGCTTCTGAACAAACTTAAGTGGAAGAAGTGACTGACTGAGCACGCGGCGCAGAGCAGAGAGCGGCAGCGGTGTGAGCTGTTCCTTTAAACTGCTGAGGATTTGAGAGAGAGCCGGGCTTCCCGGAGACGGTGAAGCCGGGGCAGAGCCAGGAGACCCGAGTCTGAGCGGGAAGCCTGCGAGGGAGAGGAAGGCTGACGTGGCAGGGGGAGTGGCTGTGAACGGCGGCAAGGTTTAAAAAGCGGCCATTTGGCAGCCTCCTCTGAGCACGCGGCAGTGCAGAGCAGAGAGCGGCAGCTAGCTTTCAGAGGGCAGGCGCGTGAGAGGCGCGAGGGCAGGCAGGGAGAGAGCAGCGGGTTCCGCGGGTGCCTTCTCACGAGAAAAGCAAACTAGTAGCTGGATAGATCATGGTCACAACGCGGCCAAAAACCGTAGTGAAAAAGAATGTGGGGACTCAGACAGAGCTCCCAAGCAGGCATGCAGCAGTGCAGGTCTCTGGCTGCAGTGAATGCCTGAGCCTGGCACTGGTACCAGAGGGAACCAGTGACACCGCATGTGTGCGGTGTGAGCAAGTAAATGATCTCCTCAGGCAGGTGGTTAATCTGACAGAGGAGGTTGAAAGACTGAGAGCCATTAGAGATTGTGAAAGTGAAATAGATTGGTGGAGTCATACCCTGACGCAGGGGCAGATCGAGGAGGTTGAGAAAGTGACGGATCCCCTCCCCTCCTGTCACCAGACAGATGGAGAGGACTTAGGAGATATGAAGGAATGGAAGGAAGTCCGACCTCGGAAAGGCAAGAAAAAATCCTCCCAACCCCTTCCACTCTCCCAATTGCCCTTGAAGAACAGGTATGAGGCCTTGGAAATTCAGGGACAGGAAAATGAAGTTGGAGGGGTAGACTTATCTAGTGAAGCACCTAGGACTCGTCAGTCACCCCGAGTCCTTAGGACTTCTTCAATCAAGAAGGAAAGGAGAGTAATTGTGGTGGGTGACTCCTTCTGAGGGGGACAGAAGGGCCCATCTGTCGACCGGACCCATCCCACAGGGAGGTCTGTTGCCTCCCTGGGGCTCGGATTAGAGATGTTAAAAGGAAACTCCCTAATCTTGTGGGTTCCTCTGATTACTATCCACTGCTGATTTTTCAGGTTGGCAGTGATGAAATCATCACAAGAAATGTAAGGGCAATGAAGAGTGACTTCAGGGCCCTAGGACGGCTAGTTAGGGGGTCTGGAGCGCAAGTAGTGTTTGCCTCCATCCCTCCTGTAAGAATGGGTGGGGAGGTATATAGGAAGAGTTTACAAGTCAATGAATGGCTAAGAGATTGGTGTCAAAGACAGGGTTTTGGTTTTTTTGATCATGGGATGCTATATGAGACACCTGGCCTGGTGGTGGCAGGTGGGATGCACCTGTCCCAGAGGGGGAAGAGGCTTTTGGGGCAGGACTTAGCAGGGCTCATTGAGAGAGCTTTAAACTAGATATGAAGGGGGAAGGGGAGAAAACTGGGTCTATTAGGGACAAGAACAAGAGGAACGTGCCAGGGCCTGAAAGCAGGTGGTCTAAGGAGGATTTAGTCCCACCAGTGGGCTCTGTTTGTTTCCTGAAATGCCTGTATGCTAATGCACGCAGCATGGGGAATAAGCAGGAAGAGTTAGAGGTCAGTGTGCGGGCTAAGGGTTATGATCTGGTAGCAATAACAGAGACGTGGTGGGACAGGTCACATGACTGGAATGTGGCCATGGATGTTTATGTGCTTTTTAGGAAAGATAGGGCGGGGAAGCGAGGTGGTGGAGTTGCTCTTTATGTGAGAGAGCAACTAGAATGTATTGAGTTTTGTGCAGGGGCTGATGAGGGGCAAGTTGAAAGTCTGTGGGTAAGAATTAAGGGGCAGGCTGGTGTGGGTGATACAGTCGTGGGGGTCTACTACAGACCTCCTGATCAAGGCGAGGAAGTTGATGAGGCTTTCTACAGGCAGCTGAAAGTAGCCTCACAACTGCAGTCCCTAGTCCTCATGGGAGATTTTAACTACCCCGATATCTGCTGGAAGGCTCACACAGCCAGCCTTTCACAGTCTAGGAGGTTCCTCCAGTGCATTGATGATAACTTCTTAATGCAAATGGTGGACAAGCCGACTAGAAGAGGAGCGCTGCTGGATCTTGTACTAACCAACAAGGAGGGCCTTGTTGAAGCAGTGGTGGTCAGTGGCAGCCTTGGCTGCAGTGATCACGAGATGGTGGAGTTCAGGATCCTGTGTGGAAGGAACAGAATACCCAGTAGGACCAGAACCCTGGACTTCCACAGGGCAAACTTTGGCCTCCTCAATCAACTGTTAAGGGAAATCCCATGGGACAGGGTGCTAGAAGGTAAAGGGGCTCAAGATAGCTGGTCAACATTCAAGGACCACTTCTTGCAAGCACAGGAGCAGAGCATCCCAATGGTTAGGAAATCTAGTAAGGGAGCTAGGAGACCAGCATGGTTAAAAAAGGAACTGCTGGGCAAACTTAAGTGGAAAAGGAAAATCTACAGATCATGGAAGGAGGGGCTGGTCACTTGGGAGGAATATAGGGCTGTTGTCAGAGGATGTAGGGAGGCAATTAGGAAAGCTAAGGCTTCCTTGGAACTTAACCTCGTAAGTCAGGTTAAGGATAATAGAAAGGGCTTTTTCAAATACATAGCGAACAAAGCTAACACTAGAGGCAATATTGGCCCACTGTTGAATGAGGTGGGAGCCCTGGTGACAGAGGATATAAAGAAGGCAGAGGTGCTGAATGCCTTCTTTGCCTCTGTCTTTACTCCTGCAGGATTTCCCCATGAGCCCCAGATTCATATAGCCCCAGAAGTAGTCAAGATAGATGAGGAGTTTGACATAGCAGATGAGGATTGGGTTAGGGATCAGTTGAGTAATCTGGACATCCATAAATCGATGGGTCCAGATGGAATGCATCCAAGGGTGCTGAGGGAGCTGGCGGAGGTCATTGCTAGGCCACTCTCCATCATCTTCGGTAAGTCATGGGTAACAGGAGAGGTGCCTGAGGACTGGAGGACAGCAAATGTCACACCAGTCTACAAGAAGGGCAAGAAGGAGGACCTGGGTAACTATAGACCGGTCAGCCTCACCTCCATCCCTGGAAAGGTGATGGAACAACTTGTTCTTATCTCTATCTCTAGGCATATCAAGGACATGGGGGTCATCAAGAGCAGTCAGCATGGTTTTATCAAGGGTAAATCATGTTTGACTAACCTCATAGCCTTCTATGAGGAGATTACTAGGTGGATAGATGATGGTAGAGCGGTAGATGTGGTTTATCTTGATTTCAGTAAGGCATTTGACACAGTCTCCCACAGCATCCTTGTAGATAAGTTGATCAGGTATGGGTTTGGTGATCAGGTAGTGAGGTGGATCAGGAACTGGTTGATGGGAAGGAGTCAGAGAGTTGTAGTCAATGGGGCAGAATCTAGTTGGAGGTCTGTGACTAGTGGAGTCCCTCAGGGGTCGGTACTGGGACCGGTGTTGTTCAACATCTTCATCAACGACCTGGATGAGGGTATAGAATGTACCCTCAGCAAGTTTGCTGATGACACTAAGCTGGGAGGAGTGGCTGACACACCAGAAGGCTGTGCTGCCATTCAGAGAGACTTAGACAGGCTGGAGAGTTGGGCGGGGAGAAACATGATGAAATTCAACAAGGGCAAGTGTAGAGTTTTGCATTTGGGGAAGAACAACACGATGTCCCAGTATAGGTTGGGGGCTGACCTGCTGGAGAGTAGTGTAGGTGAAAGAGACCTGGGGGTCCTGGTAGACAGGAGGATGACCATGAGCCAGCAATGTGCCCTTGTGGCCAAGAAGGCCAATGGCATCCTGGGGTGCATTAGAAAGGGTGTGGTTAGTAGGTCAAGAGAGGTTCTCCTCCCCCTCTATTCTGCATTGGTGAGGCCGCATCTGGAGTATTGTGTCCAGTTCTGGGCCCCTCAGTTCAAGAAGGACAGGGATCTGCTTGAAAGAGTCCAGCGCAGAGCTACAAAGATGATTAAGGGAGTGGAACATCTCCCTTATGAGGAAAGGCTGAGGGAGTTGGGTCTCTTTAGCTTGGAAAAAAGGAGGCTGAGGGGTGACCTCATCAATGTTTACAAATATGTAAGGGGTGAGTGTCAGGGAGATGGAGTTAGGCTCTTCTCAGTGATGACCAGTGATAGGACAAGGGGTAATGGGTGTAAATTGGAGCATAGGAGGTTCAAGGTGAATATCAGAAAAAACTTCTTTACTGTAAGAGTGACAGAGCACTGGAACAGGCTGCCCAGGGAGGTTGTGGAGTCTTCTTCACTGGAGACATTCAAAACCCGCCTGGATGCGTTCCTATGTGATGTGCTCTAGGTGACCCTGCTCTGGCAGGGGGGGTTGGACTAGATGATCTTTCGAGGTCCCTTCCAACCCCTAGGATTCTATGATTCTATGATTCTATGACCACTTGGGAAGATGACAAGAATGCTGTCAGAGATTGCAGGGATGAAATGAGAAAAAGCCAAGGCCTTCTTGGAATTAAACCTGGCAAGGGAGGTCAAGGTCAACAGGAAGGGTTTCTTCAAGTATATTGGAGGCAAAAGGAAAACTAGAGAAAACATGGGCCTGCTGTTGAATGAGGCAGGTGCCATGATGACAGAGGATGCAGAGAAGGTGGAATTACTAAATGCCTTCTTTGCTTCAGTCTTTACTGCTCAGGCCAGCCCTTGCAAGTCCCAGACTTTGGAGGTAACAAAGAAAGTCTGGATTAAGGAAGACTTTCCCTTGGTCGAGGAGGATCAAGTTAGAGATCAGTCAAGTAAACTGGATATCCACAAGTCCATGGGTCCTGTTGTGATACACTTGTGTGTGGAGAGTTTTGGGGGATCTCAAGACACTCTTGCTGTAAACATGCAGGGGGATGAAATCAGTCTCTGTGACATTAGGGTGTATGCCTAAGGAAAAAGAGATAAGGGAAGCTTTGGGAGGTGGAACTATGCCCTTAAAAGGTCATGGAATGTAAGTGATCTTGTTGTAGCAAGCATAGCAAGCACAGGAGTCTGTCAATTAATAGCTAAACAGCAATAACAGCTATAAATTTGATCTAGCACATTCCAATCAGGCCTGTCATTATCTCGAACCCTTTGAGCTGCATGTTGGGCACCAAAAAGGACTGTTGTGGTTTAACCCCAGCTGGCAACCAAGCACCATGCAGCTGCTCCCTCACTCCCCCTCAGTGGGATGGGGAAGAGAATTGGAAGGGTAAAAGGGAGAAAAATCATGAGTTGAGATAAAGACAGTTTAATAGGTAAAGCAAAAGCTGTGCATGCAAGCAAAGCAAAAAAAAAAAAAGTAATTCCTTCACTACTTCCTATCAGCAGGCAGGCGTTCAGCCATCTCCAGGAAAGCAGGGCTCTATCACACATAACATTTACTTGGGAAGACAAACATCACTGTAAACATACCCCCTTTCCTTCTTCTTCCCCCAGCTTTACATACTGAGCATGACATTGCATGATATGGAATATTCCATTGGCCAATTTGGACCCATTGTTCTGGCTACGCTCCCTCCCAGCTTCTTGTGCACCCACACACTAGAAAAACATGGCGTCCTTGATTTCTTAGCAACAACTAAAACCATCAGTATATTAACAAGATTCTTATACCATATCCCATACTTAATCCAAAACACTACGCTATTCGAGCTACTAAGAAGAAAATTAGCTCTATCCCAGCTGAAACCAGCACAGGAATGGAGAGAAGACCCCCCCACCTGGATTAAAGTTTTCCAATGCCTGAATAATATGCATTTATCCCTGTGCTTGCATGAGAATGGATCTTGTTGACCCATTAGCATGACACTGAATTATTTGGCACTATCAGTTCGCTGAGGTGGGATCACTTGACTTCAAGAAGCCGCTGACTGCATCTGTGACTCAAAACACCAGCTCTCTCCATTTCTAGCTGTTCCCTATGCATTAATCTCTCAATCTGTGAGGGTTCAATTCACAGCTTTCACCTCCCAGTGCTTATAACTGAGAGAACGGAGGTAAAGAAACCACTAGGACTACTATTTTCTTAAGCAGAAATGAATGACCTATCTAAAAATATAATCACATCATCTCTGTTATTGGGCATGTTGCGAACCGAGATGGGTAAAGCCGCGACCCACTTCCCTTCAAAAGGGAATCGAGGGCTGAGGACCACTCCCTGTCACACTCACAAACAATGCTCAAGAATCAATAGGTCAGGGAGATGGAGTTAGGCTCTTCTCAGTGATGACCAGTGATAGGACAAGGGGTAATGGGTGTAAATTGGAGCATAGGAGGTTCAAGGTGAATATCAGAAAAAACTTCTTTACTGTAAGAGTGACAGAGCACTGGAACAGGCTGCCCAGGGAGGTTGTGGAGTCTCCTTCACTGGAGACATTCAAAACCCGCCTGGATGCGTTCCTATGTGATGTGCTCTAGGTGACCCTGCTCTGGCAGGGGGGGTTGGACTAGATGATCTTTCGAGGTCCCTTCCAACCCCTAGGATTCTATGATTCTATGATTCTATGATTAAAGGCACTGAGGTTTAGGCAAGGTCTGTCTCTCACAGGGCAAGGAGCAGAAGAGTTGGGAAGAGAGGTTTGGGGAAGAGAGATTAGAGCTACAAAGAATGCTTCAGTTCTTCCACTGCCACTTGGTCATTGCTGAGTTTTGTAGTGATAACAACAGGTTTGGGACTACATCTGAAGGTGGGTAACATTCCCAGAAAAGAGCTTCAGTTGAGGGGACATCTCTAAAAAGCCTTCCAGCTTATTTTAACCCCAAGGTTTATGCCACTACAAGTCATGTTGGCCAATACTTAGTGTCACCAATAATGGCAGCAATGTCCTATCATAGACAAGAGGCCTTGAATGATGATTCAGTATTTCTCCTTAAAAATTTTTCAAAATTATTTTCAGCAGCATTTTACCTGAGTGCACTGTTTTACATCTTTCTAGAGCTGCATCAAATAAAACCTAATGTTCTACCTCTCCAAATGTCTCTCAGATATTGAAAAAACATACATCACAGAGAACTTTTAATATTCTCTCTTGTCACTGGTTCACTCTCACTCCAGCCAACACGAATCTCTGTTACTCTCTTGACACTGGTCTGTTATGAGGCTTAAAGTGTGCCTGCTACTTCACTGTTCAGGGATAGATTAAAAAAGAGACTAAGAGAAGGAACAATAGAATCATAGAATGATCAAGATTGGAAAAGGCCTTCAAGATCATCAAGTCCAATAGCTCTGTAGTGAAAATAAACACAGCCTTGGATACAGGCAAAGTCAGGATTAGCAGATACACACACTCCCAGTCACACTGCAGGAGGCAGCTTACATGGTTTGGCTCGTGCTGAGGTCCTCTGCATGAGCAGCATCAAAGCATTCACAATTCTGCTCCAAGTTTCATGTTTTATTTAAATTCTCAATTACTTTTTTTTCCTTGTTATGACAACAAAACTTAAAGGTGGGAATGGGGGAGCCCACAGGAGCAGTGTAGTTGTCACAGAAACTGGGGAAATGACTAGAGCAGGTATGCAGGCAAGGGAGGGAGGCTGAGGAGATGTAGGAGCTGTGGGAACTGGTGGAGCAGCCAGGGAAGGAACAATGAGAAAAACTCCAGCAGGGGAACCATAGCCAGGAAGATGGGTGGGGAGCAATGAAGAGGAGAAAGAGAGGTAACATCAAACAGGCAGATCTACAAACCATTTGGTCTCAAATGTCATCTGACACCCTCACTAAGATAAGCAGAATGGTTCAGATGGCTGGCTATATGCCTAGGAAGGCCCAAGGTACTGTCAGTATAGCATACCTGCACTCCTAATAAAAGCCTAGGGCAATTCATTATTAGCTTGTTCCTGTAAAACATGCAAGATGGGCACTGACAAATTAATATTGCACCCTGAAGTTGGAGAATTTTCTTACTTTTAGTATTTGGTCTCTCAATACCAACATTACCCTTACCTCATGCGCATATACATTCAAAAATGTCTAAGGAAACTTAAGTAAAACTACTACAACTTACTGAAAAGCCATATTCTCAGGTTGTCATCAGAGTTTCATGTTAAAAATTTTGACTTGCTTAGAAAACTAGAAATGTGTTAAAATGCACACAGACTTATTCCTATTATAAAGGACAAACCTCAGATCAATCTGCTCACATGAAAATACAAATTTTAAAATTTTTCTTTAAAAAAAAATATCTTCTTAAATGTGTTTCTTTTATCCCATCACTTGGAATAATTAGCAATCACTGGTAGGCAGTATGCTCTGCTATAGCTTATTTCCCTTAAGAAAGAACAAACGGATTAGGGCCAACCACGTCTAATGGGGTTTTTTACAAAAGCAGTTTTGAGGAGTGAGGCTGTTCTCATCCCATGCTCTCCCACATTCCCCTTGCTTTTCCTGCTGTGAATGTTCTTCCAAATGGTTAGGTTGGCTCTGTTTAGTGCATCATTTGTTATACCAGGTCTCTCCATGAATAATAGGCAACAGAGCATAAACTGCATAAGTTTAAAAGTGACTCTGCTTCCTTTATTAATTACAGATGCAAGCAAGGAAATCCAGTGTCTTCCACATAAAAGCCTATACCTTCAGCAGAGCTGTTTGTGGTTAAAGCCCAGCCGATAACAGAGAACCACATGGCTGCTCACTCACTCCTCTTCTCTCCCTCCCTCCCCTTCTCTCCCTCCCTCCCGGTGGGATGGGGAGGAGAATCAGAAGAAAAAGGTAAAACCTGTGGGTTGAGATAAGGACAGTTTAATAGGACAACACAAGGAGAGAAGAAATAATAACAATTATAATACCAATAGAAGAATATACAAAATGACTGATGCACAGTACAATTGCTCACCACCCGGAACCCAATGCCCCACAAGTTTCTGAGCTGCGATCCCCCCTCCCCAGTGTGAGAGACAGACTCTATAATGGCCTTTAAGCCAGCGACATTTATTGACCATTTGTGGTGATGCACTCCTTGCACTCGTGAGAAGAGAAGGGAGGTACCAGGCGCATGCGTACAGGACCACAGACTACAGTTCCCAGGAGGCTAGGCACAGCTGTGCCAGAACCGGAAGGGGGGCCAAAAGGCGCGCTGCGAATGCTCACTGTGGACACAGCCGCTGTGTGTGTCTTGCTGCGGAGGCTGCTGTGGAGCCGTGGGGCGTCTTTCCTGTGCTTCTTGGTCGTGTGAACTCACCAAACGGACTGCTCACCTGGAGTAGAGGACGGAGAAGGAGGGGCCTGACCACGGATCGGCTTCGGCCACACCCCGGTGGTGAGGATTGCGAACTTGTATACATTCTTACATTTCCTACTGACTCTTATACACATTCATACACAACATACACCATAATTCACAATTCTATGATATTTCCTACAGGCTCTCTCCAAGCTTTTTCCCTCTTATCCCTATCTGGGAATTGGGGGGGGGGGTGTGTGAAGAAGGAGGGGGGATACTCTTGTTGTTTTGCTATCTAATATAGAAATAGCTTTGCCATAACCTCAGTGCCTATAATAAACTTAGTAATTCCTTTCTGGTCTGGATACTTGTTTGTGAGTGTGATAGGGTGTAGTCCTCAGCCCTCAATTCTCTTTAGGAGGGGAGTGGGTCGCAGTCTTGCCCATATCGGTCCGAGACATTTTTGGCATAGTCGGCAGCATTCAAGGGTCTGTTGTAGCCCCTGAACACGCTCACCTTAAATTAAGAAAATGGAGGGCGAACCTCGTGAAGGTTCAACTGATATCCCCGAGGAAGAGGCTGGCACTGAGGGGGACACAAGTAGTTAAACAGCCATTAGTAGTCCTCCTAGTAGTCCATTGTATGCTGAGGTTCTGGCAAAACCAACTGGGACATATGATTCCCCTCTATACACTGAGTCTCCGACAAGATCGCTGCATTCCACAGGTAATATGATACAGAGTGTAGTTAATGAGAACTATCGCAGTCTTGAGGAGGAGTTTAAAATATTAAGGCAAGAGGTCGAGGAGTTGAAACCATTAAGGCAGGAGGTCGAGGAGTTGAAGCCGTTGAGGCAAGAGGTCGAGGAGCTTGGAATGTTAAAGCAAGAGGTTGAGAGGCTAACAGAGAAGGAATCACAGGCAAGTATTGAGGAGTTAGTGAAGGGGCTTAAAGAGCTACAAATGAGATATGAGGAATTATAGCAGGAATGTGATATATGGAAACAAAAGCAGCCATAAAAGAAAGATACAGGGACAAAGCGAAAGGAGGACCAAACTGACGGATATGAGAGGCTGCTACAGGAAGAAAAACAGGAGTGTGAAAAAATAGAAAAAAAATACAGGGAGCTGAATAGAGACCTTACTGACATGCAGACAACATATGAAAAGAAGTTAACTGACATGAAGAGAGAGTATACAAAGAAATTAGATGACATGGAGAGGGATGCTAGACTAAAAAGTCGAGATGTTACAAAACTGCAGCAAGAGAATGTAAAACTGCAGGTAGAAAATGAACGGCTTAAACAGGGGACTCTTCCTCCACCTCCTGATCCTCCTCAGGAAAAGGAGGACCTGACTAGTGGTGATGACTTGCAAGATCTTCACCGGGTCCTACAACTGACACACATAACCCCCAGAGAAAAGTTAAAAATGTTTTATGATTTGTATATGGTTCAGCAGGGGCAGGTCTCTACAGACCAGCCCTCCCAAGCTGAAGGACCACAGGAGGAAAGAAACCCTCATATGGAGAGGCTACAGATGGCTTTTGATGCTATCACATATGAATTTGGACTCCTGAAGGGGGGAGAAGTGGAGGAAGAACAGGACCACAAAACACTCCGCCCTGTTAGAGTAACTACTTATACTCAAAGAGCAGGTGCTGCACAAAGGGATACAGAAGTAAAAGAAAGGCCCTATTTGTCTGTCGATCTGCGAAAAATCAGAGAGCAATACACCAAACTAGATTCAGAGACAGAAGCTGAATATGTCATGAGAGTGTCTCTCACAGGGGGAGACAATATTTTGTTAACTGAACAGAAAGCTGATGGATTTTGGGGATCTGGCATTGTTACAAACCGGAAATACAAATTATCCATGGTCCCTAACTCAGCGTGCAGCTTGGAGTGTAGGTGAAACAGAACCAGCTGATAGAGGAGAACCGAGTGCCCTAAAGGGGAATCCCAACAATATTGCAGAAAATGTCCGTAGAGCTGCAGTACTGCAAATGATTCATGATCATGAATTAGACGAAGGTCTAGCAAGTCCTATGAACCTCAGAGTAAAGGCAAACAAAATGAATGTGTTGATAAAGGGACTCTCTGGGTCCCTCAAAGCAAAAACTATACAATATCAAGATGACATAATAAATAGAAATTTACAGATTACATGGGGTGAAATATCCTGGAATTTGATAATCTGTGCTAAGAAACATGAGGAGTATAGGGGTCCTACCAGGCCCTCTGCTTCTGCAACTAAAAAGGTTGCTCGACTTTCATATGCTGAGGTTGCTGCTAAACCGCCCCGAGGCCCCCCTTCTCCTAAGCCAGATAAGCCACGGGGTGACTGGAATGTGGTGAACACAGACAGAACAAAACGTCAGAGCTCACCCAGGAGACAGCTCTTTAATACACAGCAACCTTCAACACAAGATAACAAGGGGCCTTATGCTAAGCTTAAGGAGGAAGGCAAATGGTTGGGATTATCAGCTTCACTTTTAGCCAGGGATCAGACTTATGAGCAGCTAAGTGAACTGATTGACTGGTTCAGCAGGGGCTACCCCAAGGCAGATCACAGTCTAGAGCCCGAGGCAGATCACAGCAGAGATCCAGTGGCTCGGAAAAATGAATGACCCTCTTTCTGCCGAGAATAGAAAGGCTAAAAGACAGCGGAGGAGGGGAAAAAAACAGAATCCCGATACAGAGAATGCAAATGCCTCCCAAGGAGACAATACTCACTCAGGCCCTAAAACTCTCAAACCTCCAAAAGATTGGCAAAATGTATTAAGATTAGTTAAAAAAAAAAGATGGGGACATGGAAATTACCTGTGCTGTAGGACCTAAACATTATCCTGTCACATTTTTGGTAGACACAGGAGGACAAATTTCCACACTGAAAGCTGATGAAGCTGAGCACTGCGGCATTACCTTATCTTCAAAGCCAATATATGTAAGTGGAGCATTTGGTAACTCTCTTTTACAGAAAACAGCTAAAGTTACCGTACGCCTTCCAGGAGAGGACAAGCCAATTCGAACCAAAATGATTGTGGGTGATATTCCTTTTAACTTATTAGGACTGGATGTTCTCAAAGGTAGAGCGTGGAGGGATGAAGAAGGCCGCTACTGGAATTTTGGCACACTGACACCAGAGATAAGGTTGTTGCAGTGTGCTCCACGCAAACCACAAAGTAAAATAACAAAAGTAAAACAATATTCCATCCCAATTGCTGCCAAAAATGGCATTAAAGAAGTAATATCTGATTTGAAGCAAAGGGGTATTGTTGTGCCCTGTCATTCACCATTTAATTCCCCAGTCTGGCCTGTAAGAAAACCAAATGGTAAATGGAGAATGACAGTGGATTACAGGAAGCTAAATGCCAATACAGAAGGACTTACAGCTGCTGTACCTAACATTGCTGATTTGGTACTGGAAATCCAGGAAGCAGCACATGCGGTGCTGGCCTCCCTGGATATCAAGGATATGTTTTTCCAAGTCCCTATCAATCCTGAAGACCAGAAATATTTTGCCTTTACTTGGGATGGGGTACAGTACACCTGTCGCGGACCGAGATAGGTAAAGCCGCGACTCACACCCCCACCTCAGGGGATCGAGAGCTGAAGACCACTCCCCGTCACACCCACAAACAACACTTAAGAATCAATAGATTTATTAAAGGCACTGAGGGTTTGGCAAGTCTGATATCAACGATCACACAGGGTCTATCTCTATATATATCCACACCTATATATCCATATACCAACAGCTATAGAACACTACATCTATATACCAATAACAACACACACAGAAAACAAGAGAGAACCTCCCCCCTTCCCCCCTGTTCCCGTTCCCGGACAGGGATAAGAGGGAAAGCCTGGAGAGAGCCTTTGGGAAATAGAAGAATATTGGAAAAGAGAAGTGAGTGTCTGGTACGTGTGAATATTATGTAGGAATGTTTATAGGAATGTTAGTAAGATGTTCGCAATTCTCACCACCGGGGTAAGGCCGAAGACAATCCCTGGTCAGGATCCACGTCCTGTCCCCTGAGACTCCAGGCAAACGATCCGCTCGGTACGTCCACACGCCAACAACCACAGGGAGCATCGCCGCAACGGCACGGCAGCCTCCGCAGCGGCACCCTCACCGCGGCGGCTGGATCTGTCCGTGTTCGCAGAGCGCGCGCCTTCTTGCTCCTCCCTTCTTTTTCCCGGTTCCGGCCCCGCCGTGCCTCCTGGGAGTTGTAGTCTGTAGTCTGTGCGCATGCGCCTGGTACCTCTGTCCTCTCCCCACGAGTGCCAGGGGGGCGCATCGCCAGGACTGGTCAGTGAATGTCGCTGGATTAAAGGCCATTATAGAGTCCGTCTCTCACATCTCACCCCGTGGCTTTTATGACAGCGACTTGGTTCCTGTGTGGTGTATGTTTGTGTCTGTATATGTATGTATGTACATCTGTACCCTAGTAGGCTCTTGTCCAAACTCTTACCTCTTTCCTTGTTTGAGACAAACATATATACAATCTCACATATTTCATATCTACACATCTAAAACAACGTATATAACGTTTTATGCATGTTTCTGAGGGAACAATTCCCTATACAACATATATACTTATAAACCCATACATATATATATATATATACTCATATATATAATACATAAGAGAAATATAAATAGAAAACCCGTAATGAATATATTGGTGCACCATTAGTATCTTATTTACAGACCAAAACCCAAAGGGGAAATAGGTATAGGAGACATGATGCTGTATAGTAGGAGGCGTTGTGCAAACCATGGGGTGATCAAGTCCATAGTATGCACAAGGTACCTCACCCCTCAAAACCAGTGTCGGGCTGATCAGACCCTCTTCTGGCTTGGGATGTCTCCGGTTCTTTGGGTTGTTGGTTTAGCATATACACATTGCTATATACACAAGTATACAGATACACAGTTACAACCTATCTCTACAATCTGTCTTGCTTCACTCAACATGAAGTATCCAATTTGTACTGTTTTTAAGTTGTTTGTTATTCATGTCAGATGCAACCCAGGTGTTTGAATTCACAGGCGTTTGCAGGGTCATTTTGACTTTCCCAATATTTGGCAGGTGAACCAGTACAGTCTGTCCTGGGTGTAGGGAAATTTTTTTCTTGTTGCAAGGCTTTCTTTGTTTCTCCTTTTCTTGAGTGGGTGATGTAGGAAAGAAAGCAGTTAGACGAGGACACCCGTTCATCCCCCATCTGTTATTTATGGTGGTGACTGCATATCGCAACCTTTCATCCCATTTGGAGTCCTGTGGGCAGATAAGGCTTTTGATTAACCCATTAGTACGTTCCACTATCCCATTTGCTTGGGGATAGTATGGCATATGAAATGTCCATTGGATGCCTTCACTTCTTGCCCACTGTTGTACCAGATGTGAAGTGAAGTGAGTGCCATTATCAGACTGAATATGTGTAGGTTTAGGTAATACCCCAAATACCCTTTCCAGGAAGCGAACTGTATTTTCACCATTTGCTTTAGAAACAGCTTCAGCACAAGTTAGACCTGATACCACTTCTACCATCACAATGATATACTGTTTGTTCCCTGATTTGCGGAAAGGACCTATGTAGTCCACTTGCCAAGTAGACCACAAGGACTTTCCCTCTCGAATATGCAGAGTGTCAGTTGTCAGGGGATGCTTCCCCAACCGAATCTTACACAGGTCACATTCAGAAATGATTGTTTTACACTGTTCACGGGTAACAGGCCATCCCCTGGTTTGTGCCTCCTTATACAAATCAAAGATCCCTGGGTGACCCCTTTTACAATGAAGCCATTCAAGCAATCGCTCCCACTCCTGATTTTCTTCTGCTGTTCTGATTTCCACTACATTGATTTTGGCCAGTTCATCAACATAGTTGTTCCACCTGCTGGCATCATTTTTCAGACTGGTCTGGTGAGCAGGAATCCACCCTACATGAAAGTTAGGATTTTTCTTGGCAGTTGTTAGGATCTGTTGCCATTTTTCTTTCTGCCACACTGGCACCCTGTTAATCTCCCAATTGTTCTGTTCCCAGAAAGTTATCCATTCCACACAGCCCTTGAAGACCAAAAAGGAATCTGTGTAGATTTACACAGTGTCCTTGGCGGCCTTTTCCCGTACAAACACATTGAGAACAGCATCCAGCTCCCCCACTTGTGCACTGCCCTTATCATGATTTATTATGCGTTCAGCCGTGGACGGTTTGACTGCAGCAGATTTGAAGAACCAGGTTTTACCCTCTCTTCTGGCTGACGCGTCGGTGAACCAGGCATTAATCATTTCACTTCTGTATTCGGGGGCCTCCTTAATAGGACTGGGAGTTTTGACTTACTGGGACAATCAGGAAATGGTATAGCCGGATTGAGTGCTACTCTGGTCTTTTCAAGCTAGAGGAAGGCCCGGACAAACAGCTAAAAATCCAGGAACACATTGAGTCCATGGAGGAAAAAGAGTTAACAATGAAAACTCCCAGTCCTATTAAGGAGGCCCCCGAATACAAAAGTGAAATGATTAATGCCTGGTTCACAGACGCGTCAGCCAGAAGAGAGGGTAAAACCTGGTTCTTCAAATCTGCTGCAGTCAAACCGTCCACGGCTGAACGCATAATAAATCATGATAAGGGCAGTGCACAAGTGGGGGAGCTGGATGCTGTTCTCAATGTGTTTGTACGGGAAAAGGCCGCCAAGGACACTGTGTACATCTACACAGATTCCTTTTCGGTCTTCAAGGGCTGTGTGGAATGGATAACTTTCTGGGAACAGAACAATTGGGAGATTAACAGGGTGCCAGTGTGGCAGAAAGAAAAATGGCAACAGATCCTAAAAATTGCCAAGAAAAATCCTAACTTTCATGTAGGGTGGATTCCTGCTCACCAGACCAGTCTGAAAAATGATGCTAGCAGGTGGAACAACTATGTTGATGAACTGGCCAAAATCAATGTAGTGGAAATCAGAACAGCAGAAGAAAATCAGGAGTGGGAGCGATTGCTTGAATGGCTTCATTGTAAAAGGGGTCACTCAGGGATCTTTGATTTGTACAAGGAGGCACAAACCAGGGGATGGCCTGTTACCCGTGAACAGTGTAAAACAATCATTTCTGAATGTGATCTGTGTAAGATTCGGTTGGGGAAGCATCCCCTGACAACTGACACTCTGCATATTCGAGAGGGAAAGTCCTTGTGGTCTACTTGGCAAGTGGACTACATAGGTCCTTTCCGCAAATCAGGGAACAAACAGTATATCATTGTGATGGTAGAAGTGGTATCAGGTCTAACTTGTGCTGAAGCTGTTTCTAAAGCAAATGGTGAAAATACAGTTCACTTCCTGGAAAGGGTATTTGGGGTATTACCTAAACCTACACATATTCAGTCTGATAATGGCACTCACTTCACTTCACATCTGGTACAACAGTGGGCGAGAAGTGAAGGCATCCAATGGACATTTCATATGCCATACTATCCCCAAGCAAATGGGATAGTGGAACGTACTAATGGGTTAATCAAAAGCCTTATCTGCCCACAGGACTCCAAATGGGATGAAAGGTTGCGATATGCAGTCACCACCATAAATAACAGATGGGGGGTGAACGGGTGTCCTCGTCTAACTGCTTTCTTTCCTACATCACCCACTCAAGAAAAGGAGACACAAAGAAAGCCTTGCAACAAGAAAAAAATTTCCCTACACCCAGGACAGACTGTACTGGTTCACCTGCCAAATATTGGGAAAGTCAAAATGACCCTGCAAACGCCTGTGAATTCAAACACCTGGGTTGCATCTGACATGAATAACAAACAACTTAAAAACAGTACAAATTGGATACTTCATGTTGAATGAAGCAAGACAGATTGTAGAGATAGGTTGTAACTGTGTATCTGTATACTTGTATATAGCAATGTGTATATGCTAAACCAACAACCCAAAGAACCGGAGACATCCCAAGCCAGAAGAGGGTCTGATCAGCCCGACACTGGTTTTGAGGGGTGAGGTACCTTGTGCATACTATGGACTTGATCACCCCATGGTTTGCACAACGCCTCCTACTATACAGCATCATGTCTCCTATACCTATTTCCCCTTTGGGTTTTGGTCTGTAAATAAGATACTAATGGTGCACCAATATATTCATTACGGGTTTTCTATTTATATTTTTCTTATGTATTATATATATGTATGAGTTTATAAGTATATATGTTGTATAGGGAATTGTTCCCTCAGAAACATGCATAAAACGTTATATACGTTGTTTTAGATGTGTAGATATGAAATATGTGAGATTGTATATATGTTTGTCTCAAACAGGGAAAGAGGTAAGAGTTTGGACAAGAGCCTACTAGGGTACAGATGTACATACATATACAGATACAAACATACACCACACAGGAACCAAGTCGCTGTCATAAAAGCCACGGGGTGAGATGTGAGAGACGGACTCTATAATGGCCTTTAATCCAGCGACCTTCACTGACTGGCGATGCGCCCCCCCGGCACTCGTGGGGAGAGGACAGAGGTACCAGGCGCATGCGCACAGACTACAGACTACAACTCCCAGGAGGCACGGCGGGGCCGGAACTGGAAAAAGAAAGGGAGGAGCAAGAAGACGCGCGCTCTGTGAACACACACGGATCCAGCCGCCGCAGTGAGGGTACCGCTGCGGAGGCTGCCGTGCCGTTGCGGCGCTGCTCCCTGTGGTTGTTGGCGTGTGGACGTACCGAGCGGATCGTTT
This sequence comes from Hemiprocne comata, assembly GCA_020745705.1. Classification (NCBI taxonomy): domain Eukaryota; kingdom Metazoa; phylum Chordata; class Aves; order Apodiformes; family Apodidae; genus Hemiprocne; species Hemiprocne comata. Next base: position 11,800,702 of record CM036615.1, read on the forward strand.
GCCTGGAGTCTCAGGGGACAGGACGTGGATCCCGACCAGGGATTGGCTTCAGCCGTACCCCCCGGTGGTGAGAATTGCGAACATCTTACTAACATTCCTACGAACATTCCTACATAATATTCACACATACCAGACACTCACTTCTCTTTTCCAATATTCTTCTATTTCCCAAAGGCTCTCTCCAGGCTTTCCCTCTTATCCCTGTCCGGGAACGGGAATAGGGGGGAAGGGGAGGGGTTCTCTCTTGTTTTCCGTGTGTGTTGTTATTGGCATATAGATGTAGTGTTGTACAGCTGTTGGTATATGGATATATAGGTGTGAATATAGATATAGAGGTAGACCTTGTGTGTGTTAGGTGATACTTAATAAATCTATTGATTCCTAAGCGTTATTTGTGAGTGTGACGGGGAGTGGTCTTCAGCCCTCGGTTTCCCCGAGGTGGGGGTGTGGGTCGCGGCTTTGCCTATCTCGGTCCGCGACATCCCCTTTTGGGATATTCCCTCTGGAGGGGCTTTCCCAGACAGCACATGATTAACTACTTTGAAAGGACCCTGCAGTATCACCTTTTGTTTTTTAACAATTTTACTGACCTCTGTTAGTGCTGTGCACACTGTTAGCAATCCCTTCTCCAGAGTGGAGTATCGTTTTTCTGAGTCCTTAAGAGATTGTGAATAGAAGCCAATGGGTCGTGTACTCCCACTAGGTGCTTTTTGCCAAAAGTGATATGATAAGGCACTTGCTGAGAATCCCCATTCTATTGTTATTGGATCCTCTGGGTGAAGAGGTCCCAGAGTCTGGAAGGTCTGTGCTTCCAGTATTAGCAGTTCAAGGGCCTCATCATGAAATTTGTTCCATTCCCAGTGATGATTCTTTTTCAAGAGATCATAAAGAGGCTGTGCTATAACAGAGAAATCAGGGATATGTTTTCTCCAATACTGAAGGGTTCCCAGCAATTGTTGCAATTCTTTTTTATTAGCTGGTACCTTCATCTGAGTCAATTGGGACACAGTATCGGATGGAATATTCCAGGTTCCCCCTTTCCACCTTATTCCCAGGAATTTTACCTCTTGGGATGGTGGTTGCCTTTTCCCTTCAGGGATTTCTAGCTGAATATCAGTCAGATGCTTAATTATAGCATCATACACGACTTTCACTTCTCCCTCACTCTGGCCCCCTATCAGTATGTCATCTATGTATTGATAAACTTTCACTTTGGAATTGTTTTTGATTTCTGGAACGTTTTCCAGTTCACACGCAAGTGCGTGATGGGCCAGCGTGGGTGAGTGTTTATATCCCTGTGGCAACCTCGTGAAAGTGTATTGGACTCCATCCCAAGTGAAGGCAAAATACTTTTGGTCCTCGGTATCAATAGGGACCTGGAAAAACATGTCCTTAATATCCAGTGCTGCCAGCACAGGATGTGCTGCTTCCTGGATTTCTAGCACCAGTTCAGCTATGTTTGGTACGGCTGCAGTGAGGCCTTCTGTATTGGCATTCAATTTCCTGTAGTCTAAAGTCAGTCTCCATCTCCCATCTGGTTTCCTCACAGGCCAGACTGGGGCATTGTATGGTGAATGGCATGGCACTATTATACCTTTTTGTTTTAAATCAGGCGCGCGCCTTCTTGCTCCTCCCTTCTTTTTCCCGGTTCCGGCCCCGCCGTGCCTCCTGGGAGTTGTAGTCTGTAGTCTGTGCGCATGCGCCTGGTACCTCTGTCCTCTCCCCACGAGTGCCGGGGGGGCGCATCGCCAGGACTGGTCAGTGAATGTCGCTGGATTAATGGCCATTATAGAGTCCGTCTCTCACAACACCTTCACAAGGTTGCCCCAGGGATATAAACACTCACTCACACTGGCCCATCACGCACTTGCGTGTGAGCTGGAAAACATTCCAGAAATCAAAACCAATTCCAAAGTAAATCTCTATCAGTACATAGATGATGTGCTGATAGGGGGCCAGAGTGAGGGGGAGGTAAAGGCAGTTTATGATGCCATAATTAAGCATTTAACAGACATGCAGATAGAAATTCCTGAAGAAAAAAGACAACCTCTGTCCCAAGAGGCAAAATTCCTGGTGTGAGAAACGTCTGTCGTGCCAATGAACAGGCTCACACAGATCCTTCAACGAAGCACAGTTTATTTACATTCTTGCAAGAATGGGTGACCTAAACAAGTAGGCACACCCATAGTAAGGTGAATAACGGTTTATATTCCATATTCCCAATGCAAATTTCCCTCCCCTGTTTCCCCACTGGCTGAGTACTCCAGGGTTTACAGCCTGTCCGGCGCTTCAAATTATCCTATAAGCTTCCCGCCCCTGTTTACACATTCCATTCTAGCAGCTTACTTTTTACCTTTTAAGGTAAAATTTTGACCTTTCTTGCCCCCTTGGCTGTCTTCCCAGTTAACAAAATGATCTATACCTCCTGGTGCCATCCTGCCCCTAGGAGTAAGATAGAAGTGGCTTTGTTCCGTCTTATCTTGGGCCATAAATCTTTCTCCATGTTCAGATCCCCCAGATGGAGCCCAATTAAGTCCCTCAGTTTCTTGGGCCGTAAACCACTCCAGGTGTCATTGGAATGTGCAGATATCTCACTTCTCTTAAACAAACTATTATATTCCTAACACTAGGGTATATAAAAAAACCCAAACTCAACAATATGCTTCTAACACTAGGATGTGAAAACAACACTAAACCCAACACTACTAGGATGCAAAAACAACACTACATTTCATTTCTAACAATTCCCTCCTTCTTTTATTTATACTACTGTTGCTTTTTGCATTATCTCAAGTTGTTTTGTAAGATGCCTCTAGTTCGGACAACAGGATTTCACATCTCTCTTCAGGGGAAAGGCAGTCTGGATTTTGCTCATCTAATAATAGCATTGTGTCAGTGTATGAAGGTGGCTTTAGAGGACACCCCCCCCCTTTTCAGCCAGTATCATGTCTAATGCTATTCTGTTTTCCCATGTGTGAGAGACGGACTCCATGATGGCCTTTAAGCCAGCGACGTTTGCTGGCCCTTCCTAGTGATGTGCTCCCCGGCCCTTGTGAGTACCAGGTGCATGCGCACAAGACCACAAACTACAGCTCCCAGGAGGCACAGCGGGACCGGAGCCGGAAGGGGAGCCGGAAGTGGAGCCGGCAGGCGCGGTCTCTGAACAGTTACAGTTACTACGGAGGTGACCGCCGCCGCGTGTGCATCGCTGTGGAGGCTGCTGTGGAGCCAGAGGCGCCTTTTCCTGTGGTTGTTGGCGTGTGGACGTACAGAACGGACTGCCTGCCTGAAGTCGCTGGAGAAGGATCCCGACTAGGGATCGGCTTTGGCCGTACCCCGGTGGTGAGACTTGCGAACTTGACTACACTCTGACATTTCCTATTAACACTGACAGACATTCATACACTCATACATACCGATTGCATCTTCCTATTGCTATTAATCTCCCTAAAGGCTCTCTCCAAGTTTTCCCCTCCTCTCCCTGTCCAGGACTGAGAACGGGGGGGGGGGGAGGGGTAGAATCATTCCTATCGTGTTTGTCTTGTTTGTTTGTTTATTCCCATATATATGTGTATTGTTCTTGTATATATTTGTTATTGTTCTGTAGAAATAACCTTGTCTAAACCGTGGTGCCTTTAATAAACCCACTGATTCTTGAGCATTGTGTGTGAGTGCGACAGGGAGTGGTCCTCAGCCCTCGATTCCTTTGTGAAAGGCAGTGGGTCGTGGCTTTCCCTATCTCGGTTCGCGACACCATGCCATCCTGCTGGTGGCATCCAGTTGTTCTGCAATTCCTTTGACTGCATCCCTTGTGTAGTTGATGAACCTTTGTTGATTATAATAAATATAATTTATCCAATCCACATTTTTGTTGACTGTTACCCACCAGAACAGGAAGGATTCAAATCCTGCAGCTATCTGATTTCTAGCTTTGTGCTCATCAGGAACTCCCCTGGGGACCCCAATTGCATCAATGTAAATCCTATCATCAGATGATATCCCTAGACCTCTTTTTGCTCTCTCTCTCCCAACATGAGGCTCTTTTACATATGCCAGGGTGAATGGGATGGCCAATTGAATAAGAGCACACGTACCTTTCCAGTTGTAAGGGAGCACAGACCTTAGAATATTTTTTTTTTTTTTTCACAATACCATCACATATCTGCCCTGGGGACACTCACAGCTGAGTAGTTTCCTGCTTTGTCACCAGTCACATTCAGTGACTCAGGACACATCTCCAAATCTCCGAGATACCTGGCAGCATTCACATCCTGTCATGAGAGACAAGCTGTATGGTTACCGGGCACTACAGAGAAAGCAGGAGGCACTCTGAGATCTTTGATCTGTACAGCAGGAAAAAGCAGCGATAGAGACTTGCAAGCCTCATCACCCCATGCAGTCGTGTCTTGGTATAAAGCAATCATGCATTTCATTCCCTGTGGGTCTTTGCTCCACCCCAATGGAAAAGGAACTATCTGTGCCATAGGCCTCCCTGAGGCGCAAGCATAACAATTACTTTGGTTCAAACTTTGCACTGTATATTTGACCCATTCTACCCAGGCATTTGTATCTCCATATCCAGTTTCAATTTCAAAGGTTTGCTTTATATCCTTGACCTCTGTCAAGGTTACTACTTTTGGATCATTTGACAGATTCCAGGTTTTTATTTTAGGAAAAAACAGTAGGACGCACCTTTTCCAATTCAAGCTCTGATTCTCTCACCACTATTCTAAACCTTCCCACTGGATCAGCACCAATCTCAATTCCAAGCCCATATGTGCGATTAACTTATTTGTCCACTTTTGTCAGACTGATGATTACAGGATTACACTGTAAATGCTGATAGCTGGGATCAGATGTTCCCTTAAACATCCTGAGTTGCTTTTTTAGAGGATTTCCCTGAGTATGAGGGGCTGTCCATCCCTGAGCAGCAGTCGTGAACCATACACTAGACCATTGTCTACATGGCTTGTCCACTGCTACACCACTTTCAGGACACAAATATTTATCCACATGTCTCCACTGCCTCTGGGATTCTAAGGGTCCACAATTCAATATCTGGCATGCATCAAACACTATGGTTTGGGGAGTGCTCTTCTCAGTTACATTTATCCACAATTTGACTGGATAGCTCTGATATACTATGACACTTGTGTCTAGAAAACCCTGGATGTTCCACAGACAACAACTTGCTATTATGATGATCTCCCTCATTTTCACTAAAAGGTTCTCTTCTCCTTTTATGCCCACAGAACCTATGCTTTTCCACACAACAGATACACATTAACCCAATAACTGCAATAACCAGAATTACTACAAACTCTACTTCATCAGTTAGCATGGATCAATTCTAATGCTTCTTCAGTTTAAGGCACAAGGGGTTTTCAGTTGGGTAGGCCCGCCACTGTTCTTTCTCAGGTGGAGCCTCTACTGGTCCTTTGAGTCGGGTATAATGAGTCCACCCTTTCTCAGCTGTCCGGACGGCAGTCTCTGTTGTCAACAGAACTTGAAATGGTCCCTCCCAGGTCGGCTGGAGTTTGGCTTCCTTCCAGGATTTAATCAGGACCCAGTCTCCAGACTGAAATTGGTGCACTGCAAATTCCAAGGGTGGAGTCTGCGCCAGGAGCCCTTGGTGCCTAAGGGAGGACAAAGAAGACGACAACCCGAGTATATAGTTCTTCAGAAAAACATCTTTAGTTTCGAACTGTGGAAGTCCATCACCTTTGCCTAAATATGGCAGTCCAAACAGCATTTCATAAGGTGACACCCCTATGTCTTTGCAAGGAGCAGTCCTGATTCTTAGCAGAGCAATAGGTAGACACAGTCCAAGGCAATCCCCATGATTATTCTAACTTTGCACCTTTTCTTTTGTTAGGTGATCCCCTCTAAATTTGCCCCAATGTTTCAGGATGCATCCTTAAGTGGTACAAGGCTATGCTGTTTAATGCATCCTTAAGTACCCTTAATTGCCACAATATCTCAATTCAAGCATTGCATCTGGTGTCATTCACTGCCTGACAAGGGAGAGGAGCTGAGGGAGTCCCCGATCAACAGGTTGATGCGCGCTGGAGTCCGCTCCAGTCGCTCATCCCTGCCAGATTCAGCAAGACAAACCAGGCAAGGCTGTGGGTTCATCACTCAGTGTGCACTGAGCCAATCAAGCACACAGAGTTGAGATACTGTTTTATTCCAACATTGTGCAAGGTTGGGTGCTAGGTGATAATTCTACAAAGCTGCACCTCAACTTCTGTATTTTTGTTTGTTTGTTTTCCTTTTCAGAAGTAATAATAAAAAGGAAAACACGTACACAAAACAACAAGACAAAACAAAACAAAAAAGGATAGTATATAAGCACATTGTTTTCAAAGTAACCCATTCAGCTAAGTTAGTACAACAAATTAATCATTTTAGTAAGTTTTTATTAGGAGAGACTTTTACATCTAGGGTTGCCACCCACGAGTGGGATGCTCCCTGAGTTTGAGTTACCACTTTTGAGACATTTGGCACTGCGGTGTTGGCATTCACTGCCTGTCATCAATTGTAAGTGCCACTCACCTGGCCGTCTGGCTTTTTAACTGGCCAGGCAGAATTAAAGACAAAGTGCACACAAGTGATAATACCTTTTCCTTTTAAGTCTGATTACCACCCTGACTGCTTGTCTTAAAGGGACATGAACAGCGGGACACTGTCCCCTCATTCTCTCAGCCACCGAGCTGCAATCCATACCCTCCAAATGCCCATTTGCCCCCCCCGCCCCCTTTCACTCCCCCCTCGTATTACCAGGGTGGAGAGGGAGAGCTGAAGGTACCAACACAACTGCATGTCCTCTACGTTCTCATCCTCCTTTATGTTTGCAAAACTACATTGACTGCAATATACTCCCAAACTTATACTAGTATCTCAGAATACCTCCTAATGGTGCACATTTGGTGATGTCACCTCCTGCTGAGAATACACTACCCATTTTTAATAACACAAATACAAAACACAAGGAAAACAACTAGACCTTTTCAGAATAGCACTTTTAGACTCTCATTTGGGTCAGATCCCAATTAATAGACAGAAGCAAAAACTGTAGTCCAATAAGCAGTCAGTAATTCAAAAGACCAAAATTACCACAACCAGACAAACCTTAATCAAATCACAGAGACAAAAACCGTAGTCCAGTAAACAAAAATTATCAGCCTATAACACAGGTTATCAGCAAATCTCTTTCATTCTCAGTGAGCCTTCTAATCCACATCCACTCTCCACCCTGGGGCTCTACAACCCCTGAGAGGGACATAGTTTACAGAGGTTCTACCTGCTCATGTACCTACCAAAAAGGTTACCTCTTCTTCCTGGGGTTCCACCTTTATATTTATCAAGGGCTCTGGGTGGGACTGAGAGAACCCCTGACTCCATCACTCCTGAGTTTCACGATCCATCATTGACATCACCCTCCCTTCTCTCTTCAAGTCTGGGCACTGCTTTTTAAAATGCCCCAGCTTGCCACAGTTATAACATCCAGCTGAAGGGAGGTTACCAGACAATCCTTGCCCTGATAATTTCCTACTTCGTTCTGCACTTCTCGCTCTCATTCTCCGTTCTCTCTTCCCTCAGCTCTGTTTCCACTCTCTCTCTCTCTCTCTCTTGCACTATGGGTTCGAGTCTCTGCTTCACAACCTGGTCCATTGTATAAACCATCATTTTAACCTTCTGTTTCTGTTTCTCTTCCTCCCGATTCACATACACTCTCTGTGCTTCTCTCAATAACTCCTCGAGCGGTTTCTCACTCCAACCTTCTACTTTCTGTACCTTCTTTTGAGTGTCTGGCCATGCCTTAGTAACAAAATGCACTTTTAACAAACCCTGGGCCACCGGATCCTCAGGGTTCATCCCCGAATATTTCCTCATCTGATCCTGTAACCTTTGTAAAAAAATCTGATGGGGACTCATCATTCCCTTGCTGGAGTTCAAATGCGTTAATAAAATTTTGGGATCTCGGGGCAGCCTCTTTAATTCCCTGTATTATTAGTTCCCTCAGGTCTTTCATATTATTCCGGTGTACAGGGTTATTATTATTATCATCCCAATTGGGATCCACATTGGGGAATTTCTGCTCTGCGGGAACTACCCCTTGCCCCGGGGGGTTCCTCCTTTCCCATTCTTGCAGAGCCGCCCATCTAATCATTCCCCATTCTTCTCCACTAAACAGAATATTCATGATGGACATTAATTCTGCCCAGGAATAATAATTAGGACCCAAAAATTGATCCAATTGTTCAGATAAGCCGACAGGGTCCTCAATCAATTATTTAATTTCCTTTTTAAAGTTCTGCATCTCAGTGCTTGTCAGCGGGGCACTGACATACCCCACCTGTCCGGGGCCAAGAGGCACTTCCCGTAGAGGAAACATAACTTCCACCGAGCCTGCCCGTTGGTGGTTGCTCCCTTGTATGGGAAAACTCTCCAAATCTTTTACATCGTTCCAATTCTCTTCTCAATTTTGGAAGATTTGTCAAAGGGGGAGCACTCGCAGCTTCCTTGTAAGTGCTGTCACAGTGCTCAGGGTCCTGTAAAGGGGAAGAGGAATTCACAGGAGTATGGGAAGTAAGGGGGGATTTACAACACTCTCCTGATGTTCAGGGGTGTGAGGGGGGGGAGGAGGGTTAACAGGACCATTCTGGGGATCAGGGTTTTGTGCAGGGTTGTAAGGAGGAGGTAAACATTTTAAAGGGTCCCAGGTTTGAGACGACTCCTGATCTTCCCCGTTATCTGCTTTCATTGCAAATATACGCTCTGTAATACATGAAGGGGTTCTTAAAGTGGGTCTCATCCAGCACAGAGCATACTCACACTCCTCCAAAGAAAAAGGAATTTTTGCATTCACATAGAAATTCAAATCCTGGCACAGCCAGCTATTATCCAACCCATACTTTGGCCAAAATACATGCCGTCCCCATATGGGTTCCCGTATCCAGATAAACACACAATAGTTTATCATCTTCTTCTTATCCTTCCCTTTAGTACCTGACATGTCTTCCCGGTACTTCAGCATCCTCCCTAAAGGACTGTCTGGAGGAATTGCTCCCGAGGATATTCCCTTATCCTCCCTAGGCCTAGCACTTTTATTTCCCATTCCTGAGACTCTCCTTGCACTCCTTCACTCTCGCTTCATCCTTCTCCGGCTGTTTTCCTCGTGGAAGAACAGAACCGTGAAGTTGGACTCCGCACTCGCTTCGTACTGATGTACGTCTCACTCACACACACAAGAGTCTCAAACCACCAGGGTGATACTTAACAGTCAATTTTCTCACCTTGGTCCGTGCACAGAGTTTGCCTGGTCCATATCAGTGCGCTTACTTTCCTTTATCCTTTATTCCAGCCTCTGTGGTTCGTGGGATCTGTTTATAAACGGTCTCGGGTCTTGGTCGGTCTCCCTGGAGCCAGCGCCGCCGATCCACGGAACCACTGAAATCAACAGGGTGCACTTTTCCATTCTTTGGAGACGACGACTCCCTGGATGATGACCTTGGATCCTGGACGAGCCCCCAAATTTGTGAGAAATGTCTGTCGTGCCAATGAACAGGCTCACACAGATCCTTCAACGAAGCACAGTTTATTTACATTCTTGCAAGAATGGGTGACCTAAACAAGTAGGCACACCCATAGTAAGGTGAATAACGGTTTATATTCCATATTCCCAATGCAAATTTCCCTCCCCTGTTTCCCCACTGGCTGAGTACTCCAGGGTTTACAGCCTGTCCGGCGCTTCAAATTATCCTATAAGCTTCCCGCCCCTGTTTACACATTCCATTCTAGCAGCTTACTTTTTACCTTTTAAGGTAAAATTTTGACCTTTCTTGCCCCCTTGGCTGTCTTCCCAGTTAACAAAATGATCTATACCTCCTGGTGCCATCCTGCCCCTAGGAGTAAGATAGAAGTGGCTTTGTTCCGTCTTATCTTGGGCCATAAATCTTTCTCCATGTTCAGATCCCCCAGATGGAGCCCAATTAAGTCCCTCAGTTTCTTGGGCCGTAAACCACTCCAGGTGTCATTGGAATGTGCAGATATCTCACTTCTCTTAAACAAACTATTATATTCCTAACACTAGGGTATATAAAAAAACCCAAACTCAACAATATGCTTCTAACACTAGGATGTGAAAACAACACTAAACCCAACACTACTAGGATGCAAAAACAACACTACATTTCATTTCTAACAATTCCCTCCTTCTTTTATTTATACTACTGTTGCTTTTTGCATTATCTCAAGTTGTTTTGTAAGATGCCTCTAGTTCGGACAACAGGATTTCACATCTCTCTTCAGGGGAAAGGCAGTCTGGATTTTGCTCATCTAATAATAGCATTGTGTCAGTGTATGAAGGTGGCTTTAGAGGACACCCCCCCCCTTTTCAGCCAGTATCATGTCTAATGCTATTCTGTTTTCCCATGTGTGAGAGACGGACTCCATGATGGCCTTTAAGCCAGCGACGTTTGCTGGCCCTTCCTAGTGATGTGCTCCCCGGCCCTTGTGAGTACCAGGTGCATGCGCACAAGACCACAAACTACAGCTCCCAGGAGGCACAGCGGGACCGGAGCCGGAAGGGGAGCCGGAAGTGGAGCCGGCAGGCGCGGTCTCTGAACAGTTACAGTTACTACGGAGGTGACCGCCGCCGCGTGTGCATCGCTGTGGAGGCTGCTGTGGAGCCAGAGGCGCCTTTTCCTGTGGTTGTTGGCGTGTGGACGTACAGAACGGACTGCCTGCCTGAAGTCGCTGGAGAAGGATCCCGACTAGGGATCGGCTTTGGCCGTACCCCGGTGGTGAGACTTGCGAACTTGACTACACTCTGACATTTCCTATTAACACTGACAGACATTCATACACTCATACATACCGATTGCATCTTCCTATTGCTATTAATCTCCCTAAAGGTTCTCTCCAAGTTTTCCCCTCCTCTCCCTGTCCAGGACTGAGAACGGGGGGGGGGGGGAGGGGTAGAATCATTCCTATCGTGCTTGTCTTGTTTGTTTGTTTATTCCCATATATATGTGTATTGTTCTTGTATATATTTGTTATTGTTCTGTAGAAATAACACTAGGATGTGAAAACAACACTAAACCCAACACTACTAGGATGCAAAAACAACACTACATTTCATTTCTAACACTGGGAATAAGGTGGAAGGGGGGAACCTGGAACATTCCTTCTGATACTTTGTCTCAACTAAATCAGATAAAAGTACCATCCAACAAGAAAGAACTGCAACAGGTATTGGGAACCCTTCAGTACTGGAGAAAGCATATTCCAGACTTTTCTGTTACAGCAAGTCCTCTTTATGATCTATTGAAAAAGAATCGTCACTGGGAATGGAATAAATCTCATGATGAGGCCCTTGAACTGTTAATAGTGGAAGCACAGACCTTCCAAACTCTGGGACCCTGTCGCAGGCCGAGATGGATAAAGCCGCGACCCACTCCCCCTCCAAAAGGGGATCGAGGGCTGAGGACCACTCCCTGTCACACTCACAAACAGTGTTCAAGAATAGGTTTATTAAAGGCACTAAGGTTTTGGCAAGTCCGTTTTTACAGAACAATATCAAATGTCAGAATATATATAAAAACAATACACAAAAAAACCCCAAACAAAAAAAAAAAAAAAAAAAAGAAAAAACAACAATAGGAATATCCCCCTTCCCCCCTGTTCTTATTCCCGGACAGGGATAAGAGGGAAAAAGCCTTTAGGAAGTTTAATAGAAAGCGAGTGTATGGTATGTATGAATGTCTATAAGTGTTAATAGGAAATGTCAGGATGTAGTTGAGTTCACAAGTCTCACCACTGGGGTGCGGCCGAAGCCGATCCCTGGTCGGGATCCTCCTCCTTCTCCAGCGACTCCAGGCAGGCGGTCCGTTCGGTACGTTCACACGCCAACAACCACAGGAAAAGGCGCTTCACAGCTCTACGACTCCACGACAGCCTCTGCAGCTATACACACACGGCGGCAGCTGAATCCATAGTAAGAGTTTTCAGCGCGTGCCTTTCGGCTCCCCTTCCGGTTCCGGCACAGCTGTGCCTCCTGGGAGCTGTAGTCTGTGGTCCTGTGCGCATGCGCCTGGCACCTCTCTCCTCACGATTGCGAGGAGTGCATCACCAGGAATGGTCAGTAGATGTCGCTGGATTAAAGGCCATTGTAGATTCCGTCTCTCACAGACCCCTCCACCCAGAAGATCCAATAACAATAGAATGGGCGTTCTCAGCTAATGCCTTATCATACCACTTTTGGCAAAGGGGACCCAATGGGAGTACACGACCAATTGGCTTCTATTCACAATCCTTTAGGGATTCAGAGAAATGATATTCCACTCTGGAGAAAGAATTGCTAACAGTGTGCACAGCGCTAACAGAGATCAGCAAAATCATTAAAAAACAAAAGGTAATTCTACAAGGCCCTTTCAAAGTAATTAACCAGGTGCTGTCTGGAAAAGCCCCTCCAGAGGGAATATCCCAAAAGGGTACAATCAGGAAGTGGTATAGCCAAAGTGAGTATTATTCTGGCCTTTTCAAGCTTGAAGAAGGTCCAGATAAACAACTGAAACTTCAGGAACATATTGGCTATACAGAGAAAAAAGATTTAACAATGAAAACTCCCAGTCCTATTAAAGAGGCCCCGGAATACAAGAGTGAAATGGTTAATGCTTGGTTTACAGATGCGTCAGCCCAAAGAAAGGGTAAGACCTGGCTGTTCAGATCTGCTGCTGTTAAACCCTCCAAAGCCGAACAAATAATAAGTCATGATAAAGGCAGCGCACAAGTGGGGGAGCTGGATGCTGTTCTCAATGTTTTTTGTGAAAGAAAAAGCCTCCAAGGATGCTGTGTACATCTACACAGATTCCTTTTGGGTCTTTAAGGACTGTGTGGAATGGATAACTTTCTGGGAACAGAATAATTGGGAAATTAACAGGGTGCCAGTGTGGCAGAAAGAGAAATGGCAACAGATCTTAAAAATTGCCAAGAAAAATCCTAACTTTCATGTAGGGTGGATTCCTTCTCACCAGACCAACCTGAAGAATGAAGCTAGCAGGTGGAATAACTATGTTGATGAACTGGCTAAAATCAATGTAGTGGAAATCAGAACAGCTATTACAGCAGGAGAAAATCAAGAGTAGGAGCAATTGATTGAATGGCTTCATTGCAAAAGAGGTAATTCAGGAATCTTTGATTTGTATAAAGAGGCACAAACCCGTGGATGGCCTGTTACCCGTGAGCAGTGCAAAACAATCATTTCTGAATGCGATCTTTGTAAGATCAGGTTGGGGGAACATCCCCTGACGACTGATACTCTGCATATTCGGGAAGGAAAGTCCTTATGGTCCACTTGGCAGGTGGACTACATTGATCCTTTCCGCAAATCAGGATACAAACAATACATCACTATGATGGTAGTAGTGGTGTCAGGTCTCACCTGTGCTGAAGCTGTTTCTAAAGCAAATGGTGAAAACATGGTTCGCTTCTTGGAAAGGGTATTCGGGGTATTACCTAAACCTGCTAATATTCAATCTGATAATATTGGCCCACTGTTGAATGAGGTGGGAGCCCTGGTGACAGAGGATATAAAGAAGGCAGAGGTGCTGAACGCCTTCTTTGCCTCTGTCTTTACTCCTGCAGGATTTCCCCATGAGCTCCAGAATCATATAGCCGCAGAAGTAGTCAAGATAGATGAGGAGTTTGACATAGTAGATGAGGATTGGGTTAGGGATCAGCTGAGTAATCTGGACATCCATAAATCGATGGGTCCAGATGGAATGCATCCAAGGGTGCTGAGGGAGCTGGCGGAGGTCATTGCTAGGCCACTCTCCATCATCTTCGGTAAGTCATGGGTAACAGGAGAGGTGCCTGAGGACTGGAGGACAGCAAATGTCACACCAGTCTACAAGAAGGGCAAGGAGGAGGACCCGGGTAACTATAGACCGGTCAGCCTCACCTCCATCCCTGGAAAGGTGATGGAACAACTTGTTCTTGTCTCTATCTCTAGGCATATCAAGGACATGGGGGTCATCAAGAGCAGTCAGCATGGTTTTATCAAGGGTAAATCATGTTTGACTAACCTCATAGCCTTCTATGAGGAAATTACTAGGTGGATAGATGATGGTAGAGCGGTAGATGTGGTTTATCTTGATTTCAGTAAGGCATTTGACACCGTCTCCCACAGCATCCTTGTAGATAAGTTGATCAGGTATGGGTTTGGTGATCAGGTAGTGAGGTGGATCAGGAACTGGTTGATGGGAAGGAGTCAGAGAGTTGTAGTCAAGGGGGCAGAATCTGGTTGGAGGTCTGTGACTAGTGGAGTCCCTCAGGGGTCGGTACTGGGACCGGTGTTCAACATCTTCATCAACGACCTGGATGAGGGTATAGAATGTACCCTCAGCAAGTTTGCTGATGACACTAAGCTGGGAGGAGTGGCTGACACACCAGAGGCTGTGCTGCCATTCAGAGAGACTTAGACAGGCTGGAGAGTTGGGCGGGGAGAAACATGATGAAATTCAACAAGGGGAAGTGTAGAGTTTTGCATTTGGGGAAGAACAACACGATGTCCCAGTATAGGTTGGGGGCTGACCTGCTGGAGAGTAGTGTAGGTGAAAGAGACCTGGGGGTCCTGGTAGACAGGAGGATGACCATGAGCCAGCAATGTGCCCTTGTGGCCAAGAAGGCCAATGGCATCCTGGGGTGCATTAGAAAGGGTGTGGTTAGTAGGTCAAGAGAGGTTCTCCTCCCCCTCTATTCTGCATTGGTGAGGCCGCATCTGGAGTATTGTGTCCAGTTCTGGGCCCCTCAGTTCAAGAAGGACAGGGATCTGCTTGAAAGAGTCCAGCGCAGAGCCACAAAGATGATTAAGGGAGTGGAACATCTCCCTTATGAGGAAAGGGTGAGGGAGCTGGGCCTCTTTAGCTTGGAAAAAAGGAGGCTGAGGGGTGACCTCATCAATGTTTACAAATATGTAAGGGGTGAGTGTCAGGGAGATGGAGTTAGGCTCTTCTCAGTGATGACCAGTGATAGGACAAGGGGTAATGGGTGTAAATTGGAGCATAGGAGGTTCAAGGTGAATATCAGAAAAAACTTCTTTACTGTGAGAGTGACAGAGCACTGGAACAGGCTGCCCAGGGAGGTTGTGGAGTCTCCTTCACTGGAGACATTCAAAACCCGCCTGGATGCGTTCCTATGTGATGTGCTCTAGGTGACCCTGCTCTGGCAGGGGGGGTTGGACTAGATGATCTTTCGAGGTCCCTTCCAACCCCTAGGATTCTATGATTCTATGATTCTATGATTCTATAATGGTACTCACTTTACCTCACATCTGGTACAACAATGGGCAAAAAGAGAAGGTATCCAATGTACATGCCATATTCCATATTATCCCCAAGCAAATGGGATAGTAGAACGTACTAATGGATTAATTAAAAGTCTTATTGGTCCACAGGAATCCAGATGGGATGAAAGATTGTGACATGCAGTCACCACTATAAATAACAGATGGGGGGTAAACGGGTGTCCTCGTTTAACTGCTTTCTTTCCCACATCACCCACTGCTTCAATAGTGATGATATTGGTTCTCCATCCTATTTACAATATATTGTACTTCTTTTATATATTGTATATTTGTATGTTATATGTAATGTTTATATGTTATATGTGTGTATATATATATGTTGTGTTGTATTGTATGTAGGGAATTGTTCCTGCAGAAACAGGATACGTGAATTTGTATATATCCAATATATAGATATATGATATTGTATATATGTCTAATACCATATCTTCTTTTTCTTTTCCTCTAGTTGCTCCGATGTCTAAAATAGTGAAGAAGGTAAGAGTTTGGACAAGAGCCTAATAGGGTACAGATGTACATACATATACAGATACATACATAAATACATACAACACATGGAACAAATCGCTGTCATAAAAGCCACGGGGTGAGATGGTGAGACACAGACTCTATAATGGCCTTTAAGCCAGCGACATTTATTGACCATTCGTGGTGATGCACTCCTTGCACTCGTGAGAAGAGAAGGGAGGTACCAGGCGCATGCGTACAGGACCACAGACTACAGTTTCCAGGAGGCTAGGCACAGCTGTGCCAGAAACGGAAGGGGAGCCAAAAGGCGCGCTGCGAATGCTCACTGCGGACACGGCCGCCGTGTCTGTGTCTTGCCGTGGAGGCTGCTTTGGAGCCGTGGGGCGTCTTTCCTGTGCTTCTTGGTCATGTGAACTCACCAAACGGACTGCTCACCTGGAGTAGAGGACGGAGAAGGAGGGATCAGCTTCGGCCACACCCCGATGGTGAGGATTGCGAACTTGTATACATTCTTACATTTCCTACTGACTCTTATACACATTCATACACAACATACACCATAATTCACAATTCTATGATATTTCCTACAGGCTCTCTCCAAGCTTTTTCCCTCTTATCCCTATCTGGGAATTGGGGGGGTGTGTGAAGAAGGAGGGGGGATACTCTTGTTGTTTTGCTATCTAATATAGAAATAGCTTTGCCATAACCTCAGTGCCTATAATAAACTTAGTAATTCCTTTCTGGTCTGGATACTTGTTTGTGAGTGTGATAGGGTGTAGTCCTCAGCCCTCGTTCCCCTTTAGAAGGGGAGTGGGTCGTGGTCTTGCCCATATCGGTCCGCGACACCAGAAAACTCCCCAAGTTTATATACTGATCATGACGTCATATGGTATCAAATACCCCCTTGGCTAGTTCCAGTGGGCAATCCTGGCTGTGTCTCCTCCCAGCTTTTTGTGAAATTTAACTCTACCCTAGCGGAATCCAGGATGGAGCTGTTCCCATAAAACCTCCTTTGAGTCTCAGGCAAGAACCATAGAATCATAGTACAGTTTGGTTTGGAAGTGACCTTAAAGATCATCTAGTTCTAAGCCTCATGCCATAGGCAGGGACACCTCCCACTAGACCAGATTGCTCAAAGTCCCATCCAGTCTGGCCTTGAACACTTCCAGGGATGAGGCATCCACAACTTCCCTGGGCAACCCGTTCCAGTGTCTCACCACCTGCACAGTAAGGAATTTTTGCCTAATATCTATGCTAAATCTATCCTCTTTCAGCTTAAAATTGTTACCCCTCATCTTATCACTACATCCCCTTGTAAAAAGTCCCTCTCCAGCTTTCTTGTAGGCCCCCTTCAGGTACTGGAAGGCCACTATAAGGTCTCCCTGGAGCCTTCTCTTCGCCAGGCTGAACCACCTCAACTCTTAGCCTGTCTTCATAGCAGAGGTGCTCCAGCCCTCTGATCATCTTCATGGCCCTTCTCTGGACTCACTCCAACAGGTCCATGTCCTTCCTGTGTTGGAGGCTCCAGAACTGGACACAGTACTCCAGGTAGGGTCTCACGAGAGCTGAGTAAAGGGGGAGAATCACCTCCCTTGATCTACTGGCTACACTTCTTTTGATGCAGCCTAGAACACAGTTGGCTTTCTGGGCTGCAAGTGCACGTTGCTGGCTCACGTTGAGTCTCCCATCCACCATCACCCTTAAGTCCTTCTCCTCTGGACTGTTTTCGAGCCATTCTCCACCCAACCTGTCAGGAAAGGAATGAAAATGTTGTGTATGTGGAAAGGGGGGTGGAGTTGTTCTCACTTCATGTTGTATGCACTAACAAATTTTTTTAATTATTTAAGTGAACTGAGGCAATGAGCTGAATGTATAGCTCTAGATACCTCTGTTTAGCAGCCGAATAGGCAGAAGGCAACCTCTACAAGTGCAGCTCCCTCCAGTGCACTTGCTTCAGCGGTGATATGGGACACTCCTGTAGACTGGTCGTTCAATCTCCACATATGTTTAACCCTCCACCTCTGCTAACATGTCACCAAAGGTGGGACAGTTGATGCAGCTCATCAGTGCACACTGACCATCATGTTTGTCGTCACTGTGTGCAGACATCACATCCAACCCCAGCTGTGCCTCAACTGTGAAAGAGACATTACCAGTCTCCTGAGCTGCCACTTCCCCCATCCTGGGCTGGAAGAAACACAGCCTCAAGCCAGGGCTGTAAAACAGAACTGCAGCACAGTGATGGGGAAGTCATGATGGCTGACAGAAGGTGAATACATTAGAGATGAGGTCAGGATGCCTTGGTCTTTACACAGGAAAGGCTCAAGAGACCAATATCAATTGCTGTAAAGTATGCATCCATACCAAACTGTAATTTAGTTGAAGCAGTTTCATTTTTCCAGTGCAGAAAATTATACTGTTTGTGTATTTGCATGCATGGATGTGTAAGCACAATCACAAATGATTGTTAGGGACTCTCACAGTATCACAGTATCACTCTGGTTGGAAAAGACCTTCAAGATCATCGAGTCCAACCACTACCCTAACTCTGCCACATCCACCACTAAACCCTGTCCCTTGCACCACATCTGTATTTTTAGATGTCTCCAGGGATGGTGTCGCGGACCGAGATGGGTAAAGCCGCGACCCACACCCCCTCCTCAGGGAATCGAGGGCTGAGGACCACTCTCCGTCACACTCACAAACAACTCTTAGGAATCAGTAGGTTTATTAAAGGCACTGAGGTTTTGGCAAGGCCGATATCAAATGTTATATATACAAACAACACACAAAAAGTCTATCTATATGTCGCTGGATTAAAGGCCATTATAGAGTCCGTCTCTCACAGATGGTGACTCAACCATCTCCTCGGACAGCCTGGATCACCAAGTCCAACTCCCGCCTCAGAACAGGACAACCCCAAAGTTCACACCATGTCCCTGAGGGCATTGTCCAAATGTTTCTTGAATATTGTCAGGCTCAGTGCCATTACTGCTTCCCTGGGGAGCCTATTCCAGTGCTCCACCACTCTCTGGGTGAAGAATCTCTTCCTAATGTCCAACCTAAACCTCCCCCTGCACATCTTCCTACCATTCCCTCGGGTCCTATCGTTGGTCACCAGAGAGAAGAGGTCAGTGCCTACTCCTCCTCCTTCCCTAGTGAGGAAGCAGTAAGCTGCAATGAGGTCTCCCCTCAGTCTCCTCCAGGCTGAACAGACCAAGTGCCTTTAGCCACTCCTCATATGGCTTCCCCTCTAAACCCTTCACCAACCTTATGGCCCTCCTCTGAACACTCTCCAGTAGCTTTATATCCTTTTTGTACTGTGGCGCCCAAAACTGCACACAGTACTCAAGACGGGGCTGCACCAGTGCAGAGTAAAGTGGGGCAATCACCTCCCTCGACCAGCTAGCCATGCTGTGCTTGATGCACCCCAGGACTTGGTTGGCCCTCCTGGCTGCCAGGGCACACTGTTGGCTCATGTTCAACTTGCCATCGACCAGAACCCCCAGGTCCCTCTCCACAGGGCTGCTCTCCAGCCTCTCACTCCCCAGACTGTATGTATATCCAGGGTTACTGTGTCCCAGGTGCAAAATCTGGCACTTCTTCTTGTTAAACTTCATGCGATTGGTGATTGCCCAGGTCTCTAATTTGTTCAGATCCCTCTGCGGGGCCTCTCTGCCCTCGAGAGTGTCAACTGCTCCTCCCAATTTAGTGTCGTCCGCAAACTTAATAAGTAGGCCTTCAAGTACTGCATCTAAGTAATTTATGAATATATTAAAGAGTACTGGCCCTAAGATGGATCCCTGTGGAACCCAGCTAGTGACCGGTCACCAGCCTGATGTGACCCCATTTACTATGACCCTTTGAGCTCAACCCATCAGCCAATTTCTCACCCAATGTATTATGTGCTTATCCAGCTGGATGCTGGACATTTTGTTTAGAAGGATACTGTGAGAGACAGTATCAAAGGCCTTTCTGAAATCTAGAAAGATTACATCAACTGGTTTCCCTTGGTCAACTAGGTGGGTAACCTTGTCATAGAAAGAAATCAAGTTAGTTAAGCAGGACATTCTCTTAATGAACCCGTGTTGGCTGGGATCAACAACCATGTTGTCTTTTAGGTGTTTTTCAATAGCTCCCAGAATAATCTTCTCCATAATCTTACCAGGCACTGAAGTGAGACTAACAGGCCTGTAATTACCAGGGTCATCCCTGCTGCCGTTCTTGAAGATTGGGACAACATTTGCCAACTTCCAGTCAACTGGTACCTCTCCAGATTCCCAAGAGCATTGAAAAATCATTGAGAGAGGTCTTGCTATGACCTCCGCTAGCTCTTTAAGTATCCTTGGATGAATCCCATCAGGCCCCATCGACTTATAAGGATCCAGCTGGAGCAGCAAATCCCGCACAAGTTCAGGGCTGATTGGGAGATTATAATTTGCACAGTCATGGTTCTCTAGCCCAGGGCTCTCGGGGTGCTCAAGCCCATCATCAGTGTTGAAGACAGAGGTGAAGAAAGCATTAAACGTCTCTGCCTTGTCTATATCCCTGTTTATGAGGTGTCCATGATCATCAAGTAATGGGCCAATGTTATTTCTGGCCTGCTTTTTGCTATTAACATATTTTAAAAAGCCCTTTTTATTATCCTTGACGTTGCAGGCCAGCTTCAACTCTAGCTGAGCTTTAGCCGCACAGATTTCTGCCCTACAGGGCTCTGCCCTACAGGACTATGGGAAGGTATAAATCAGAAAAAAACATTACTGACACTTAATCAGCCTTTGTAAAATGCTTTATAACTCCACTAAGAAATTAACTCTAACTGGAAAATGGAAAATCCTTGTATTGGCCTTTGTATAGTGTAGGTTAGAAGTTGTCTGCTGATTGTGGGTTTGTCAGTTCATGGGGAGTTAATAGCACATGGCAGCTTGCAGGACCTTGCTCTGCACTCTGCTTCTCTGTATCCTTCATGATGGAAGATGGGAGGCTGTGAGGCACCTCCTAGGACTCTGAGTTTAGTCCTGTGGCCTTACAAACATATCCCATATCATCCCTTTCACAAATTTGTTCTGATCCATCATAGAACCGGTTAGATTTCTTGCTCACAGTATTTCTGTTGGAACTTAGTTGTAGAAGGTCACTTCTCGGATGATTAGAAACCTCCTTCTGATTTTCAGCCTGTGGGTATTTATGGCCATTTTATATCCTTCACTTTCCTCCTAATATTCTAATTTAGCTTAAATAGCACCTCTCCTTCCCCAGTATTTATAAATAGCAGCTGTATTCCTTTCTAGCCTTTATTTCCTAAAAGTAGATAACCTGTATTTGCCTCCAGTCCCAAAAGGGTCTCCTATTCCCTAGCATTGCCAGTTGTCTTTTCTCGTATCCATTCATATTTTAACTCATGTTCCTTGAAACACAGCAGCCAAAACTGTGTGTGGGTGTTGTCTCCCGAAGGCCTTGTCCTGCAGCATTGCTGCTCCTTATAAATCCTCAGTTTACATTTGTTTTTCTTGTGTGGCCACACAGTAGTAGTAGCATATTGTCATCCTCAGAGAGATCAGAGTATCTAAATCTTTCTCCTGTTATACAATTTCCAGCTGATGAGCTCCTGTTTTTAGCAGAAATTTGTATATTTTCCAAGTTCACAATCTTGCATTTGGATGGTTAAATTTAATCCTGTTTTGTAGTCTCAATCTCAATTTCAGATGTTTTCCTCTGTGATACTTTGATTGACATTCATTCTACAGCCCTGCTTTCTGTGTAAAAGAATGAATTAATATCTGCTCGGACAGGTATTGATAAGAGGCTGCATTGGTAAATCTCTGCACCTGTAGTTTTCTTCCAGAGATATGTTGTTTTATCTCTCTTTTGGCTAGTTTAATGCATATCTTAACATTCTAACTAATAGTTTCTCATGTGACACAATATTAAATAATAAGTAAATAATATGTTTTACTGATATAAAGGTTAGATTTAATCAAACTTTGTTTTAGAAAAATCAAATACTTTAGTAAAACAGGATAATAAGTTGCCGTGTCATGATTTACTTTTCCAAAGTTTCTGATGCACCGTCTTCTGTCTAAAGCCTTACATGATAGTGAAGTGAGTCTAACAGTCTTGTTCAAGTCCTTTTTCTTCTATCCTCAAATACAGAGTCTATGTATGCTATTCTGCCATCATGTAGCATTAATTTAACTTGAAAGATTTTCTAAAAGACCTTGCTCCTGGACCTGCAATTTCATATGCCAGGTCTTTTACTGCTCTGGGAGGGGATTGTCTGCTCCCCCTGGCTTGAATGCATTAACTTATTTAAGTTTTATTTCAATCCCAGCTGTGGTGAGCTCTGTTCCCAAATCATCATTTCCATTAGTCATCGTGTTCTAACCTTCCTGCTCAACATCATCTTTCTATTGAAAATACAGCAAACTATTTAAATTTGAAGTTGTACTTCCCTAGTCTCTCACTTCCCTGTCTACTGCAAAGAAAGCCCTGTATCCCATCCCTTTCTCCTTGCGATTTCCATTACTAAAATTTTCATAGCTTGTTTCTAAATTTCTTTGCAACGTGTAGATAAACTTGAATTTTGAGCACCAAAAGGTGCTTTTCCTAGTCAGTCTTTTCCTATTTTGGGTGTTCTCTGCTTACTCCTAATAGCTTTTTGAAAATGGCATCTTATCCAGCCATTTCAAAGTCTTTCCATAAAAGATTTTTTCTCTTTTCTTGGTTCCAACAGTTTTTGTATATTTTACTTAAGAGTATTCCTGCATTCCACGCTGTCACGGTTTGGCTCAGGACTGGCGATTAGACCAGAGACAACAATGATCTCGATCCCCTCCCCTTCCCACCCAGGTAGGGAAAGGAGAGAGAGAATAGAGGGAGAGACACTTTCCACATTGAAAACTAAACTAGACAGCTTTAAATAAATACTAATGATAAAAGAAAATATGTACAGTTATATACAAGTATGTGCAGGAATGGGCAAAACCCTTATTACCTCCCCCCCACCCTCAGCAACTCCCATGGCACTCTCCTTAGCTGTGAGCAGTTCCAAAATGTCCCGGACCACTATCAGAGATAACGGCAGATCAGAGAGGAGCTGAGGGTAGAGTTATGAGGGTAAGGAATGCATGAGCCTAGGGATCAACAGTGATGATCAATGGAGTCCTCCCCAGATGCTGGCCATGAATGGAAGAGAAGGGAAGAAGAAGCAGGAAGGGGCCTGACTTCCATGATCCCTGAATTATAAATGGGATGGAATATGTCTGGCCGATTTTGCTGTCTGTCTAGTCCGCTTGCCCCTACAGGAGGGTTGCAGATATGACTCTTCTGCTCCATTAGTATCCGAACCAAAAGATTCAACAAGCAGAGCAAAGTGTCCTTGGTGTCTCGGCAGTATCTATAAACATTCCAGCGTTATCAGTCCACTAGCTGGAAAAATTGCTGCTTAAAAGAGAGCTCACTGAAGAAAAAAAAAAATAACAGTAAAAAGAAAATTTGGCTTATCCTGGCTCAAACCAGGACGGACACACACATTCAATTTCTTCAGCACTTCAGACTTCATCAACAACTTGTTTAGTTTATTTTGCAGTTTTCCTTTTTAAATAGAAAATATTCTAGACCTATTTTTGTTTAGCCCTCCACTTTATTTAAAATAAATCTTCTCATGTCAAGTCAATCCTTGTTTATCTTCTATGCCTGATTGTTTTATACTTTTCTGAGTAACTACCAAAGCCACATCTGACCCACACCAAACCCACTCTCAAGTAGGTTCGGTGATTATTTGGCAAGACATTTGTCAGCTATCATGTCCAAGAATAAGTAAGCTGTACCATTAAATGTAGCATTTGCTTCTTAATCTATATCTGAAGGGTCAATGACACAAAAGTGATACATCCCTGGTAGTGTTTATCTCTATAATAACTTGTCCTGGTTTCACTGGGACAGAATCACAGGCCAGCCATGGAGGGCAGGCCATTAGTAGCTCAGAGTCAGCTGAGAGCTTAAGTCAGGTCAGCTGACCCAAGCTGGCTAACAGGTGTGTCCCATAGCACTTATATCTGCTCATTATAAAACAGGGAGGTATTATAAGAGTAAAGAGTTTCTATCACGGCTTGACTCAGGATCAGCGATTAAACCAGAGACAACAATGCTTTTGATCCCCTCCCCCTCCCACCCAGGTAGGGAAAAAGACAGAGAATTAAGGAGAGAGACTTAGCTGGATTGAAAACTAAACTAGACAGCTTTAATTATATGTACAATTATATACAAGTATGTTCAGGAATGTGCAAAAGCCTCTTGCCTCTCCCCACCCCCAGCAACTCCCTGGCACTCTCCTTAGCTGTGAGCAGTCCCGAAATGTCTCAGCCCACAGGCAAGAGATAACAATAGAGCAGACAGGGGCTGGGTTATGAGATCAGAGATGCCTGAGCCTAGGGGTTGACAGGGATGGATGGATGGAGTCCTCCCCAGATGCCGGCCATGGACGGAAGAGAAGGGAAGAAGAAGCAGGAAGGAAGTTGTCTTCTGTGATCTCTGACCTTCCTCTGAGCTTATGTAGATGTATGGAATGGAATACCTTTGGTCAATTCTGCTGTCTGTCTAGTCCAGCTCCCCTACAGGGGTGTCATAGATATGACTCTCTTGCCCCGGTAGCCTCTGTAGTGGCAGAGCTAAGAAGCGACCTTGGAGTCTCAGCAGAAACATAAACGTTCCGGTGTTATCAGTCCACTAGCTGGAACACTTGCTGTTAGTTAAAAGAGAGCTTACTGAAGGAAAAAAAAAAAATCAGTAAAAGGAAAATTAGCTTCATCCTGGCTCAAACCAGGACAGCCAGAGATGTCAAAAACTTCAAGAAAGGGTTATTCAGATACGTTAACCACAAGCAAAAAAAGAGCAATAACATTGGCCCACTATTAAACAGGAGAGGTGAACTAGTCACCAACAACGCTAAAAAAGGCAGAGGTCCTTAACACCTTCTTCATCTCTGTCTTTACCAGTGCTGTTGGGCCTCAGGCTATAGGAACAAAAGTCCAGGTTGATGCAGACACCGACCCGACGTCAGTGAAGGAAGTGTTGGTGTGTCAACTATTACAGGAGCTTGACCCATACAAATTGATGGGCCCAGATGCCATCCACCCTAGATTGTTGAGAGCACTGGCTGATGTCGTTGCAAAGCTGCTCTCCATAATCTTTAAGAAGTCGTAGAGATCGGGGGATGTCCCTGAGGACTGGAGGAAGGCTAATTTCACCCCTATCTATAAGAAGGGTTCCAAGGAGGGCCCAGGTAATTACAGACCCATTAGGCTCACTTCAGTCCCTGGTAAGGTTGTGGAGCTGTGAGAGACGGACTCCATAATGGCCTTTAATCCAGCGACATTTACTGACCAGTGCCTTTAATAAACCTACTGATTCCTAAGTGTTGTTTGTGAGTGTGACAGGGAGTGGTCCTCAGCCCTCGATCCCCTGAGGAGGGGGTGTGGGTCGCGGCTTTACCCATCTCGGTCCACGACAGGAGCAAATCCCCCTGGGGACAGTCACAATTCAATTGAAGCATGTGATTGGGAAAAGCCAACATTGATTTACCAGGGCCAAATCGTGCTTGAAAAACCTGATCGCCTTCTACGAGAAAGTAACCCACTCGGTTGATGCAGGGCCAGTGGTGGACATCATCTACCTGGACTTCTCCAAGGCTTTTGATACGATCCCCCACAGCCTCCTCCTGGAGAAACTGACTCGTTACGGCCTTAACAAGTGGTCTGTGCAGTGGGTGGGGAGCTGGCTGACAGATTGTATCCAGAGGGTGATAGTAAATAGTTCCTCCTCAAACTTGCAACCAGTCACAAGTGGGTCCCCCAGGGATCGATATTGGGCCCAATGCTGTTTAACATCGTCATAAGTTACCTGGCTGTTGGGATCAAGAGCATCCTGATTAAGTTTGCTGACGACACCAAGACAAGTGGAGAGGTTGAAACTCCAGAAGGGATAGCTACCCTCCAGGATGACCTAGACAGGCTGGAGGAGTGGGCTAGCAGGAACCTTATGAATTTCAGTGGGGAGAAGTGTAAGGTCTTGCACCTGGGAACACATAACCCAGGAGTGCATTTCAGACTGGGATCCACCTGGCTGGAGAGCAGCCCTGTGGAAAGGGACCTGGGGGTCTTGGTGGATAACAGGTTCAGCAGAACTGTTCAGAGTGAACTGTGCACTGCAGCGGCAAAGGCGGCCAACAGGATGCTGGGTTGTATCAACAAGGGCATCACCAGCAGACATAAACAAGTCATCATCCCTCTCTACTCAGCGCTTGTCAGACCACCCCTGGAGTATTGCATTCAGTTTTGGTCCCCGCTCTACAAAAGAGATGCGGACAGGCTGGAGAGGGTCCAGAGAAGGGCCACTAGGATGATCAGAGGAGTGGAGGACCTGCCATATGAGGAGAAGCTGAGAAAACTGGGTTTGTTCAGCCTTGAGAAAAGAAGGCTTCGGGGAGACTTCATTACCATGTTCCAGTACTTAAAGGGTGGCTACCAAGAAGGTGGAGACTCTCTATTTACAAGGAGTCACATGGAAAAGACAAGGGGTAATGGGCACAAGTTGCTCCTGGGGAATATTCCGATTGGACACAAGAGGTAAATTTTTCACTATGAGGACAATCAAACATTGGAATGGTCTCCCAAGGGAAGTGGTAGATTCCCCCACATTGGACAGTTTTAAGTCTCAGCTTGACAGGGTGCTGAGCCATCTCATATAAACTATAGTATTACCTAGAAAGTTTTTACCAGTTGGTTGCTCAGTAAGGAGTGACAGCAAACAGTTTATGAACTCATAACATTGTTAGCTACTGAAGTCGTCAGCTGAGTGCCTGTATCAGATCCAAAATACCCACAGGTGCAGCACACATCAGGGGAAAAAGAGCTGGGAACACAGCCTGAGGGGAGGGGGCTGCTCTCCTACCTTGCATACCTCCAGGTATGGAGGATGAAATAATATTTCAGGGTTGCGGCTTGAGCCTGGATCAATTAGTTTTATTTGTAATGATGTATAATTGTAGGTCAACCACTTTTTGTGTTTTTTTTTAATTTCTGTGCAGGGAACTGTGGGCACTGAGGGCAGAGATGCCTGGTGGTCATGCTCTGCTCAGCTGGGAAGGTAGGAGACAACCCCAGATGACAGCTGCAGACTGAGAGGACTCCAGGGAGCCTTTTCTCCTCCCACTGCTGCTCAAAGCTGAAACACCTCCAGGTGTAGAGGGCACTGGTGACTCCTCCATGCCTTCTGGTCAGATACCCTGAATGTCTTCCCAATCACAGGGCACCCCTCTTGGTCAGGTCCAGCAGATGAGGGAGGAAAGCTTACTAGGTGGCCTGTAATAAAACCTCTCTGTAGTCTTTCTAGCCATGCTGATGTAATGGTTTCCACACTAATTTAGTGTTACCTCTTTTTGCTGCAGCAAAGTTTTCTCCCACTGATGCACAAGACAGAGGAGTATATATGGAGAAGTACAGCTTTTTATGGTTGTTGAGCCTAAGTGACTCCAGAATTGTTGAACAGCTTTAAATTAGGTGTATTCATTTGAGACCCTTAACTATTAACATTTGCAGAAAACACAGTTTTGTGCAATCTAAACCCACAGTTTTTGCAATCTTTTGCACAGTAGGTAATACATAGCACCAGGATGTACAGATTACCTGGTAGAAAAATGACAGTTACAAAAACAAGTGCCCTACAATGATATGTACAAAATACAAAGAGCTGCATTCACTCTTCAAATTTCCAGAAACGTTTTGCTAGCAACTGGCTTTCTAGATCCTGATGGGTGTCAGTTTCCCAGGCTCTCTCAGTCTCTGCTTGCTCTAAATGAGAACAGAAAAAAAATAATTTCAGTGAAATATTTCCTGGAATGAAACACTAAGAAGAGCCATGGTTTGAGCAGCTGACATTTTAAAATGTGATATACTTACAGGCTCCTTCTGCAAGTTCTGTATTCATTGCATCTTCTGTAAAGAGAAATGTTGCCACCCATACCTTAGGGCTTGTATACAGCACCACACAGAATCTGTTTTTAGTTAAATTGATGCAACTTCTGTATGTTTATTTTTTTTTAAAAAGGCTTAAAATTTGTTATATGCATTTAACTTGTACCTGCAAATTCCCCAGTGCAAGATAGACCAAGGTAAGCAAGGTTTCAACTGATAATGGGTGTCTACATATTAATGAATGACAAATGGTGTAACTTCATATCAGCTGAATTAAGCTAATGCAGCTTTATGAAAAATAAAATTGTATCTTTATTCACAATAGCACAACTTTGCATAAGATGAGATCAGATAAAAAACTGGCAAATTAACTATTTGAGGTTCCAAAAAGCTTGCTACCATCCATTGCAAGAGCAAGTTTAAATAATTGCAGAGAAAAAAAAATGGTCTGTCATAGTTTAGAAACTGGCAGATTAGAGACAGATGAATGGAGATAAAGTAATTTTCCAACATGAAAGGAGAAAAAACATGAGGATACCATGACTGGTAGCATGACACGTGTGGGGAACGGACTATTTTTCCTTCTCCCCCCACACAAGATGGAATGCCTTTCAAGCCAGCGAAGTGCCTTTGCTGATTTAGCCAAGGACAAACTGAAACAGACTTGGCAGAAATACAGATAGCAGACTGCCTCTGAAAAACTGAGCAATTAGCCACAAGTAAAAGGAGGCCGACTGTGCCGGTGAACCAGAGAACTTTCCTTCGTCTGTGGGACTCGGTAATCGACTGAGCCCGCCTGCAAGTACTGCAGCCGCTCCGCGCGGGGGGGGACTGTGCTCGCCCGCAGGGGATCGCTGCCTCCCTGCTTGCCGCTCGAAGTGGAGCTTGGGGCTTGCTGGCTGCTGCTGCTCGCCGGTGCCTGGGGAGCCTGCTGTGGTGCCTGCCGTGCTGAGCCTGCCTGCCGTGTCTGCCTGTGCCTGCTGGAGGGGTTGCCCTGCCGCCGCTGCTGGTCGCCCAGACACTGGTCATATCCTTGCTACAGAAGGAGGGTAACACGCGTACACACACACACGCATCCACATATATAAATACATATACGGGCTCAACTCCTGCCCTTTCTGTCCATTAATCCTTCCCACCTTTCTCCCACGGGAGTGTACTTACTAATACCATAGTACCTGATTTCCTTCCTGATATATGCTTAGACCACCTTCCCTGAACCTCGGTCCCTCAGTTTGTGTTAACCCTTAATAAACCTGTTAGTTAAACATTGGTCCCCGGTAACAATTCGTGAGCATGGTTGGGGGCATTCCAGTCTCTAAGATACGGTCCCACAGTGGCCGCGCGTGCGGTCTCATTTACAAACCCCTCCGTGGAGTGGGGAAAGGTCACGAAAGCATCCTGACAGCCGATAGCCTTTAATATTGGCCTGCAACATTTCTGGTGTCAGAAGTGGGATCGAGGGTCTTTTGGAGCCCCCAGACCCCGCTCTCAATTGCTAAACCGTTAACATAGAAAAAACAAACATAAAAAAAAAAGAGAAAAAACCCCGACATCAAAATGAGCACCGAGAGTATCCCTACAGATGTAGAGAGAAGCAATGCAGTGAGACATTAGAGAAGACAAAGAAAGCAAACAAAATTGCACCAAGAAAATGAAACCCTGCAACAAGAGAATAAAAAATTGTGAGATCAGTTAAAACAAAAAGGTGCTCCCCCTTCTAAGGAGGAGGACACGTCTGAGTGATAGGCCCAATAGTGATCAGTTAGATCCAATTCAAGCTCTCAGCCAGGCCCTCAATCTGAAAGGATTATCTCTTAAAGCAAAAGCAGAACTTCTAAACGCTCTTGCAGAACCGCAGGCCTCCGCATGTCCACTCCCTCAGTCCTCCCAAGGTGATGGACTGTCGGAGGAAATAACTGTCAAGATAGATGAGCTGTGTAAAGGAATGCAAGAGTTGACACGTTATGTGAGGTCTCCTCACTATAGTTTGGAAGAGGAGGAAGAGCAGGAGGAAGAGGAACGTAGATATGTGCGCCCAGTTAGGACAACTACTTATTCTCAAAGAGCAGGTGCTGCACAGAGACATACGTAGGTAAAGGAAAAACCTTACACTTCACTAGAACTGGTAAAGCTTAAAAAGCAATACAGCAGGCTTTAGTCTGAGACGGAAGCTGAATACGTTATGAGAGTGTCCCTCACAGGGGGAGATGATATTCTGTTAAATGAACACGAAGCTGGTAGGTACTGGGGACCCAGAATTGTCTTAGTGACTGGAGACCCAGATCACCCCTGGTCTCTAACTCAGCATGCGGCTTTTTTGTGTTGGTGCCACAGATCCCGTTAGCAGAGGAGAACCGAATGCCCTGCAAGGGGACCACTCTAATATCATGGAAAATGTCCACAGAGCTGCAGTACTTCAGATGATTTATGACCGTGAGTTAGTACCAGAGCAGAGTAGTCCTTTGTCTCTTAGAGTGAAACCAAACAGATTACCTGTTTTGATCAAGGGACTCTCTCCAGCACTTAAAATGGAAGTCATCCAATATCGGAAAGAGATCGAAAGGGGCAACATACGCCCTATATGGGCTACATTAGCCAGAGACCTGGTAGCTTATGGAAAGACATATGGTGAATCTGTTGGTTCTGGCAAATCTTCTGCAGTCAGACAAGTCACAGTTACTCGACCTTCAAATGCTGAGGTGGCTGCTAAGCCACCTCGGAACCCTCCCTTCTCCTAAGCAGCAAGGGAAATCACGGGGTGACTGGAGAGTGGTGAATAGAGGTAGACAAAACAAAAAACCGAAAAGCCCGCCTAGAAATCAACGCCCCGAACAACAACGTACTTCATCACAAGATAACAAGGGGCCATACACTAAGCTTAAGGAAGAAGCCAGGTGTATAGGGATCCCAGCTTCACTTTTGGCTCGGAGTTTTTCTTATGATCTCCTAAAAGAATTGGTTGAATGCTGGCATAGACAATATCAGTCTACAAGGCCTAGGACACAGTTTAGGTCTAGAGGAAGGTCTAGGTCCAGAGGTAGATCACAAGAATGATCCCGTAATTCGGAAAACTAGATTACCCTCCTCCTGCTAAGAAAAGAAAGTCCAAAAGACAGCGGAGGAGGGGAAAAACACAGGATTCTAATACAGAGAATGAAAATGCCTTCCAAATAAACAATAATCACTCGGGCCCTAAAACTCCCAGACCTCCAAAAGATTGGCAAAATGTATTGAGATTAAGTAAAAACAAAGAAGTGGACTTGGAACTTAGTTGTGCTGTAGGGCCTAAACATTATCCTGTCACTTTTGTGGTAGACACAGGAGCACAAATTTCTACACTAAAAGCTGATGAAGCTGAACACTGTGGCATTACCTTATCTTCAAAGCCAATATATGTGAGTGGAGCATTTGATAACTCTATTTTACAGAAAACAGCTAAAGTCACCATACGCCTTCCAGGAGAGGACAAGCCAATTCAGACCGAGATGATTGTGGGTGATACTCCTTTTAATTTATTAGGACTGGATGTTCTCACGGGCCAAGCATGGAGAAATGAAGAAGGCTGCTACTGGAATTTTGGCACACTGACACCAGAGATAAGGTTGTTGCAGTGTGCCCCGCGCCTGCCACAGAGCAAAATAACAAAAGTAAAACAGTATTCCATCCCGATTGCTGCCAAAGATGGCATTAAAGAAGTCATTTCTGATTTGAAGCAAAGGGGTATTGTTGTGCCCTGTCATTCACCATTTAATTCCCCAATCTGGCCTGTAAGAAAACCAAATGGTAAATGGAGAATGACAGTGGATTACAGGAAACTAAATGCCAATACAGAAGTACTCACAGCTGCTGTACCTAACATTGCTGATTTGGTGCTAGAAATCCAGGAAGCAGCACACCCGGTACTGGCCTCCCTGGATATAAAGGACGTTTTTCCAAATCCCTATTGATCCTGAAGACCAGAAATATTTTGCCTTCACTTGAGATGGGGTACAGTACACCTTCACAAGGTTGCCCCAGGGATATAAACACTGGTTTTCTTCTATGTACTGTAGGGATCTTTTGAACCCTCTTTTGGCAGAGATAACCTCTGTTGTTTAAAAAATGTTAAGATTTTTGTGGAAAATTACTGCATTAATTTCCAATTTTCAAGTTTGGAAGGATTTCTTAAATCAACCTCATTTTTCAGTGCAAGTCTATCAAACATCTTCACAGAAACCTGGGCTGTTTTTGAGGTGGAAGGAAGAACTTGCATGTCAGTTTTTGTCTCTTCCAGTGTCTCTCTCCCTTCCACAGTTCTTTTTTCATTTTGCCACTGGACCAAAAAAGAGTGTATTTCCAACCAAATGTTCTTTAAAAAAATACAGCAGGTTCTGTGGGGAGTAATCATGGATAATAAACCAAGTGGAAGAAGGAACAGACCCCTTTACCACCCTGCTGACCTGACTACCCCTTCCACCTTCCCCACATGAGTGGGGTTGGGATCTCACGGGTCCAGCCTGTAGCATCACCAGTCAAATACTGTCTTGCAGGGCAGCTTGACCCTGTGAACTGCCTGAAACCACCAAATCACTTAATTGACCTCACACCCAGACTGGATGCAGGCTTGCGCTATTTTCTGTCTGTGAAGCATAGAGATGCTCAAGACCAAAAATCATATGTTTCAAGGAGCTGTACTTCACCTTGGTTAACATGAACATTTTTTTCTGCTAAGAGTTTTTCCTTAGCCACTGAAGCATGTGAGTTTTGGGTTTTTGTCCTGGTTTGAGCCAGAGTGAAGCAAACTTTCTCTGCTGATTTTTTTTTTTCATTTCAGTGAAGTTTTTAGCAGCGCCAGTGGACTGATAATAACCAAGGTCACTTCTGAGTGTCTGCAGCCTTCCCCTGCTATGAGGGAGCAGATTAGACCGAAGGCAGGATCAGCAAATCAGAATATTCCCTTCTCATAATATTTCTCTATTTGGCTTTCAGTATAGGTTAAGACATCACGGAAGTCAAGCCTTTCGTTTTCCTTTATCTCTCACTTTTCTGGTTACTCTCGCTTCTATCGCCCTCTCTTTGGCTCTCTTTCTGTTTTTTTCATTTTTTCTTCACAGCCGACATCCGAGGACCCCGTTCGTGTGCCCGGACAGTCCCCCCTTCAGCTGGGAGTCACCAGAAAGAAGAGTTGCTGTGGGAGTCGCTGGGGGAGGAGAGAGGGAATCAGGTTGTGAGAGACGGACTCCATGATGGCCTTTAAGCCAGCGACGTTTGCTGACCCTTCCTGGTGATGTGCTCCCCGGCACTCGTGAGAAGAGGATAAAGGTACCACGCACATGCGCACAGGACCACAGACTACAGCTCCCAGGAGGCACAGCGGGGCTGGAACCGGAAGTGGAGCCGACAGGCGCGGTCTGTGAACACTCACTACGGATGTGGCCGCCGCGGTGTGTGCATCGCTGTGGAGGCTGTCATGGAGCCAGAGGCGCCTTTTCCTGTGGTTGTTGGCGTGTGGACGTACCGAACGGACTGCCTGCCTGAAGTCGCTGGAGAAGGAGAAGGATCCCGACTAGGGATCGGCTTTGGCCGTACCCCGGTGGTGAGACTTGCGAACTTGACTACACTCTGACATTTCCTATTAACACTTATAGACATTCATACACTCATACATACCGATACTATACACCCGCTTCCTATTAATCTTCCTAAAGGCTCTCTCCAAGTTTTTTCCCTCCTATCCCTGTCCGGGACTAAGAACGGGGGGGGGAGGGGTAGAATCATTCCTATCGTGTTTGTCTTGTTTTGTTTGTTTTTTTATTCCTATACATATATATGTGTATTGTTCTTGTATACATTTGTTATTGTTCTGTAGAAACAACCTTGCCTAAACCATAGTGCCTTTAATAAACCCATTGATTCTTGAGCATTGTGTGTGAGTGCGACAGGGAGTGGTCCTCAGCCCTCGATTCCTTTGTGAAGGGCAGTGGGTCGCCGCTTTTCCTATCTCGGTTCACGACACAGGTGTTGCACATCCCTTTACAAATATATATATTCCCTTATCATTAATAATTAAAATCAATCTGTTTCACCAGAGGACAGAATTGC
The DNA here is from genome assembly GCA_020745705.1 of Hemiprocne comata. Taxonomy (NCBI): domain Eukaryota; kingdom Metazoa; phylum Chordata; class Aves; order Apodiformes; family Apodidae; genus Hemiprocne; species Hemiprocne comata. The sequence goes on from CM036615.1 coordinate 11,834,596, forward strand.
TCTCTATGACCCGCCGTCCACCCTCCCAAGGCAAGGCAGAAGGGGAATAAGGAAGAGAAACTTAAACTTTGGAAATTGAAACTAGAAACAAATTTACTATAACACCAGGAAAAGGGTAAAATATTGGGGCAGAACATGTAAGTATTTATATACAAATATACAAAACCAATCTTGATGATCTCAGGGATGTGGGAAGTGCAGGGCCACTCCAGGAGAGAGGTCCACAGCTCCTCACAGCACCCGATGCAGTTGGATTCTGGAGTGAGCACGTGGGAAGCCAAAGGAACCTAGCAACAGACCCAGCAGGGAGAAAGCAGCAGGAAGAAGCCACTGGCTTCCAGCTCTCCTGGCTTTTATAGATTGTGACAGGAAGTGGGCAGGAATACTAACCCCTCCCAGTCTTTCAGGGTCCTAAGGACCCTCTCTCTCTATAGGTGTCCAATATCTTGCCGGGGTCTGTGGGCGATCAGCTATGGGCTGCGGGCGGCCTTGATCTCGACAAACTACAGCTGTGCCCTTGACAGAGATAAACAAGTTTGTGGGAAAAGAAGGGATGAGAGATACGGATGTGTGTTGACATTCTTTTAAGAAAATATAAGAAACTTGTAGCCTATCATAAAATAAGATAGAACGTGTGAACAGAAGCTGTTAACCAATGGGAAGGAAGCATAAGGCGCGTGGACAGAAGAGAAAAGTATAAGAATGCTATGTAACCCTGAATAAAGGTCTGATGCTGATGCTTGTGACCATCATGGTGTGTCAGCCGTGTCTCCACTGCAGGGGTCTCCCAAACCATAACAATCTTCCATGTAGGTAGAGAGAAAGCTGAGACTTGCAGTCTAAGATCAATCAAAAGAGACTTTAGAGCACTGGGACGGGTGGTGAGGTGTGGGTTTATAGAAAATCAGCATGCCTGAATTAGAAGAAGGCAGCAGTGTTGCCGGTGCTGCTGACCTAATCGCCTCGTACTGAGGCAAACCGGGGGATCAGTAAACAAGCTGGTGTCCCACGGCCATTATCTCAAGAAGCAGCGGGAAAAAAGAATGTTGTAGCAAGAATTGAGAGGCACCGGCTGGGGATTCAGAGAAGTGTTCCAGACTGAAGAGAGATGTGCATGAACAGTAGGTTAACGAATAGCATTATTGTATAATCTGAGGGAAACAGTATAAATGTAGAGAGACAAGAAATAAAGCAGCTTCTGCTCCTGCTTTCTAACGGACCTGATGACTGCGTGATTTATGCCCATCATAACCTTCCAGTTGCAGGCAATGACACTGGAATGAACAGACAAATACAGTCTGTTAATAGGTGGCTTTGTAGCTGGTGTCACTGCAACAATTTTGGCTTTTTTGACAACGGGATGGCCTATACAGCACCAGGCTTGCTGGCACCCCATGGAAAACATCTTTCTCAAAGGAGTAAGAGGGTCTTTGCGCAAGAGATTATGACAGTGATCATAACATGGTAGAGTTTAGTATTTTACAAGAAAGAAGCAGGGCAACAAGTAGGATTACAACCCTGGACTTCCAGAGGGCTAATTTTGTACTCTTCAAAGATCTGCTTGCAGGAATTCCATGCGCTAAGACTCTAGAAGGTAGGGGGGCCCAAGAGAGTTGGTTAATTTTCAAATGTCACTTCCTCCAAGCTCAAGATAGGTGCATTCCTTTGAGTAAAAAATCGGGTAGAGGAGGAAGGAGAGCTGCATGGATGAGCAAGGAGCTCCTGAAAAAAGTCACGTGTAAGAAAGAAGTTCACAGTTTGTAGAAGAAGGGACTTGTCACTTGGGAGAACTACATGAACATTGTCAGGGTATATAGGAAGGCAACAAGGAAGGCCAAAGCCCTCTTAGAACTAAACCTAGTAAAGGAAGTAAAAGAGAACAAGAACAAGAACGGCTTCATCAAATACATCAGAGGTAAAAGGAAAATAGGGAAAATGTGGGCCCACTGCTGAATGAGGGGGGAGCCCTGGTAACAGAGGATGCAGAGAAGGCAGAGTTACTGAATGCCGCCTTTGCTTCAGTCTTTACTCCTAAGACCAGCCCGCCTTCGTGAATCCCAGACCCTGGATGTAAGAGAGAAAGCCTGGAGGAAGGAAGGCTCTCCACTGTTCATTGAGGATTGGGCTAGAGAATAGTTGCGTAAACTGAATATACACAAATCCACAGGCCCCGATGGGATGCACCCATGAGTGTTGAGAGAGCTGGCTGATGTTGTTGTTCTACCACTCTTTATCATTTTCAAAAGATTGTGGCAAACAGGAGAGGTGCCTGAGGACTGGAGGAAAGCCAATGTCACTCCAGTCTTCAAAAAGGGCAAGAAGGATGATCCAGGAAATTACAGACCAGTCAGCCTCACTTCCATCCCTGGAAAAATGATGGAGTGGCTCATTCTGGAGGTCATCTCTAGGCATATGGAAGAGAAGAAGGTTATCAGGAGTAGCCAGCATGGATTTACCAAGGGGAAATCATGCTTGACTAATCTGATAGCCTTCTATGATGTTGTGACTGAATGGGTAGACGCAGGGAGACCAATGGATGTAGTCCACCTTGAACTTAGCAAGGCTTTTGACACTATCTCCCATAACATCCTCATGAGCAAGCTCAGGAAGTGTGGGTTGGAAGAGTGGACAGTGAGATGGATTAAGAACTGGCTAAACAGTAGAGCCCAGAGAACGTGATCAATGGTGCAGAGTACAGCTGGAGACATGTAACTAGTGGAGTCCCCCAGGGGTCAGTGCTGGGACCAGTCCTGTTCAACATCTTTATCAACAACCTGGATGAGGGGACAGAGTGTATCCTCAGCAAGAGTATTGATGATATGAAACTGAGAGGATTGGCTGATTCACCTGAAGGCTGTGCAGCCATTCAGCAATGTGGGCGATCAGCTGTGGATGATCAGCTACAGGCCAAGAGTGGCCTTGGTCTTGATAAATTACAGCTGTGCCCCTGATGTAGGACACTGTACGTGGGGGCAGGGAGTTGAGCTTCCTGCGGCCGCTCCCTCACGGCCTGCGGCTCCCTCTGCTACTCCTGAGAACCAGGCTGAGATTTACGGGGAGCTTGGAAGAAGTCTCCCTCTGCAGATTGCTGCCATGAACAAAGCACCTGTCCTCTTGGACTGTCGATGTGAAAGCCATCTCTTCTGAAACTGGCCGCCGCAAATGGTGACCCTGATGTGATGTCGGCAACTGCAGACCAAAGAGCAGTCAGCGGCGGAACCCAGCTAAGCAAAAAGAAAAGGGGGATCGAGAGCCTAGTCCGGACATAGAAAAAAGCGGGTCAAGAGCCTAGTCCAGATATAGAAGAAATACATAAAAGGTGAGCAGCTGGGAACTTAAATACGGGGACGAAGATGACAGCGGAAAACTTCTTACTTGGGGGGAAATGGCTGACCAATTGCTGGCCCCCCGCTCCTTTAAAACTTCGGACTTGGGGGGAAATGGCAGGTGAATTTCCGGCCCCCCGCTCCTTCAGAATTTGCAATGGTAGCATAACCTGTGTTTTTTGAAAATACAAAAAAGGGGGAATTGTGGGCAATCACCTGTGGATGATCAGCTACGGGCCAAGAGCAGCCTTGGTCTTGATAAATTACAGCTGTGCCCCTGACGTAGGACACTGTACATGGGGGCAGGGAGTTCCGCTTCCTGCGGCCGCTCCCTCACGGCCTGCCGCTCCCTCTGCTACTCCTGAGAACCAGGCTGAGATTTATGGGAAGCTTGGAAGAAGTCTCCCTCTGCAGATTGCTGCCATGAACAAAGCACCTGTCCTCCTGGACTGTCAATGTGAAAGCCATCTCTTCTGAAACTGGCCGCTGCACAGCAAGATTTGGACAGGCTGGAGAGCTGGGCAAAGAGGAACCTAATGAGATTCAACAAGAATGAGTGTAGAGTCCTGTGGAGGAATAACAACATGCACCAGTACAGATTACGAGCTGACCTGCTAGAAAGCAGCTCTGTGGAGAAGGACCTTGGAGTCCTGGTAGACAACAAGTTATCCATGGGACAACAATGTGCCCTTGTGGCCAAGAAGGCCAATGGTATCTTGGGGTTCATGAGGAGGAGTGTCTCCAGCAGATCGAGGAAGGTTCTTCTCCTGTCGCGAACTGAGATAGGAAAAGCCGCGACCCACTGCCCTTCCGAAAGGAATCGAGGGCCGAAGACCACTCCCTGTCGCACTCACACACAATGCTCAAGAATCAATGGGTTTATTAAAGGCACTACAGTTTAGGCAAGGTTGTTTCTACAGAACAATAACAAATGTATGCAAGAACAATATATATATACATGTATAGGAATAAACAAACAAACAAAACAAGACAAACAACTATAGGAATAATTCTACCCCCCTCCCAACCCCCCCGTTCTTAGTCCCGGACAGGGATAGGAGGGAAAAAACTTGGAGAGAGCCTTTAGGAAGATTAATAGGAAGCGAGTGTATGGTATAGGTATGTATGAATGTTTATAAGTGTTAATAGGAAATGTCAGAATGTAGTCAAGTTCGTAAGTCTCACCACCGGGGTACGGCCAAAGCCGATCCCTAGTCGGGATCCTTCTCCTTCTCCAGCGACTTCAGGCAGGCAGTCCGTTCGGTACGTCCACACGCCAACAACCACAGGAAAAGGCGCCTCTGGCTCCATGACAGCCTCCACAGCGATGCACACACCGCGGCGGCCACATCCGTAGTGAGTGTTCACAGACCGCGCCTGTCGGCTCCACTTCCGGTTCCAGCCCCGCTGTGCCTCCTGGGAGCTGTAGTCTGTGGTCCTGTGCGCATGTGCGTGGTACCTTTATCCTCTTCTCACAAGTGCCGGGGAGTACATTACCAGGACTGGTCAGTAAATGTCGCTGGCTTAAAGGCCATTATGGAGTCTGTCTCTCACATCTCACCCCATGGCTTTTATGGCAGCGACTTGTTTCCTGTGTGGTGTGTGTCTCGGTATGTGTTTGTACATGTATGTACATCTGTACCCTATTAGGCTCTTGTCCAAACTCTTACCTCCTTCCCTGTTTAAGACATATATATAATTTCACATATCTCCATATCTATATATTGGATATATATATAAAACAATATATATAACACTTAACGTGTGTTTCTGAGGGAACAATTCCCTATATGCGATACAACATATGTACATATATATGAAATACACAAGAGAAATACTACATAAATAGAAGACCCGTTATGACTATATATATATATATCGGTGCATCATTAGTACCTTATTTACACACAACAACCCAAAGGGGAAACAGTTATAGGAGACATGATGCTGTATAGTAGGAGGCGTTGTGTAAACCATGGGGTGATCAAGTCCATAGTATGCACAAGGTACCCCCTCCTCAAACCAATGTTGGGTTGATCAGACCCTATTCTGGCTTTGGATGTCTCCGATTCTTTGGGTTGTTGGTTTAGCATGTACACATTGCTATATACACAAGTACACAGATACATATTTACAATCAACCCTGAAATCCTGCTTCACTCAACATGAAGTATCCAATTTGTACTGATTTTGAGTTGTTTGTTATTCATGTCAGATGCAACCCAGGTATCCGAGTTCACGGGCGTTTGCAGGGTCATTTTGACTTTCCCAATGTTTGGCAGGTGAACCAGTAGTTTGTCCTGGGTGTAGGGAGATTTTCTTGTTGCAAGGCTTTCTTTGTTTCTCCTTTTCTTGAGTGGGTGATGTGGGAAAGAAAGCAGACGAGGACACCCGTTCACCCCCCATCTGTTATTTATGGTGGTGACTGCATATCGCAACCTTTCATCCCATTTGGAGTCCTGTGGGCGAATAAGGCTTTTGATTAACCCATTAGTACGTTCTACTATCCCATTCGCTTGGGGGATAGTATGTCATGTGGAATGTCCACTGGATGCCTTCACTTTTTGCCCATTGTTGTACCAGATGCGAGGCGAAGTGAGTGCCATTATCAGACTGAATATGTGTGGGTTTAGGTAAAACCCCAAATACCCTTTCCAGGAAGCGGACCGTATTTTCATCATTTACTTTAGAAACAGCTTCAGCACAAGTCAGACCTGACACCACTTCTACCATCGCAATGATATACTGTTTGTTGCCTGATTTGTAGAAAGGACCAATGTAGTCCACCTGCCAAGTGGACCACAAGGACTTTCCTTCCCGAATATGCAGAGTATCAGTCGTCAGGGGATGCTCCCCCAACCTGATCTTACACAGATCACATTCAGAAATGATTGTTTTACACTGTTCACGGGTAACAGGCCATCCCCGGGTTTGTGCCTCTTTATACAAATCAAAGATTCCTGAATGACCCCTTTTACAATGAAGCCATTCAAGCAATCGCTCCCAATCTTGATTTTCTTTCTGTTCTGATTTCCACTACATTGATTTTGGCCAGTTCATCAACGTAGTATTAGCAGTTCAAGGGCCTCATAATGAAATTTGTTCCATTCCCAGCGATGATTCTTTTTCAAGAGATCATAAAGAGGCCGTGCTATAACAGAGAAATCAGGGATATGTTTTCTCCAATACTGAAGGGTTCCCAGCAATTGTTGCAGTTCTTTTTTATTAGCTGGTACCTTCATCTGAGTCAGTTGGGACACAGTATCAGACGGAATATTCCAGGTTCCCCCCTTCCACCTTATTCCCAAGAATTTTTCCTCTTGGGATGGTGGTTGGCTTTTCCCTTCAGGGATCTCTCTGCTGCATATCAGTTAAATGCTTAATTATGGCATCATAAACAGCTTTCACTTCTCCCTCACTCTTGCCCCCTATCAGCACATCATCTATGAATGTCCAACGGAGGGCTACGAGGATGATTAAGGGACTGGAACACATGTCTTATGAGGAAAGGCTGAGAGACCTGGGACTGTTTAGTCTAGAGAAGACTGAGAGGGGATCTAATTAATGTCTATAAATACATGAGGGCTGGGCATCAAGAAGGCAGGGACAACCTCTTTTCACTTGTGCCCTGTGATAGGAAGGGTGGGAGTCAAGAAGGAGGGGCCATTCTCTTTTCAGTCATGCCCTGTGATGGGACAAGGGACAATGAATGCAAACTAGAGCACAAGAAGTTCCACCTCAACATGAGGAAGAACTTCTTTACTGTAAGGGTTACGGAGCACTGGAACAGGCTGCCTAGAGAGGTTGTGGAGTCTCATTCTCTGAATACTTTCAAGACCCATCTGGATGCGTTTCTGTGTGACCTTCCCTAGATTCTGCAGTGGTCCTGCTCTGGCAGGGGGGTTGGACTCGATGATCTCCAGATATCCCTTCAAACCCCTAACATTCTGTGATTCTGTGATGACGACTTGTGCGACATGCCCATGTTCCGGAGGTTTACGCAGACTGTACCATCAGGACATGCCCATATATTTTCCTTCATAGGATGTTGGGATGACTATGAAAGACAAACTGTGCGTGAATTGGCTTCCATAGCATGACAGTATGGAGACGTGTTCTCTGGTCACTGTCAGTTCCACATGTCAGCCGTTGAAAAAGTGACTGACAGAATGAACAAGATGCTGGACAGATCAGAAGGTAAACCCCAGCCTTTCCCTAGAGACAATGGGGCCCATATTGCAGCCATTAAGAGGAGATGCCCTACTACATAACAGAAGTGAGAGATACGAGATCTGCTTCAACGCTATCTGTGAAAGGAATCTATTGGGGAAAAGTGTTTGGGTTTTTTTATGCTTCCTTAGTATTTAATTAAAGCTGTCTAGTTTAGTTTTCAATCTAGACACCTCTCTCCTTATTTTCTCTCTCCTTTCCCTACCTGGGTGGGAGGGGATTGAGACATTGAATTGGGGAAAAAAGGGTTAAGACTTTTGAACAGACAACAGAAGGCCGAGATGTGCTACATTCCTTAGATAAGGGGAGTAGCAGTCTCTTATCTGTGCTGCAAGAATTCTCCTTGGATAAGCAGAACCAGATGCAGCTGGACTTGTGGTTACTATTCGTCACTAACTAAGTCAAAGTGTTTCAAAGTTAAGAGTATTTTAACTTTAATTTCCTGGATATTATTATAACTCAGTAATCTGCAAGATATAAAACAGCATGCAGCCGGAAAACTCATCTGCTGCAAGAGGGCAGACCCGCAGGTACTGCACTGTTCCCTCCATTACTGTAGAGAGGGTTCACAGCTCTACCACTCCCTGGGCATTTCTTGAAAGGGCTCATTTTGGGGAGCAAACTTGGCATGGAGGCAAACGGGCTTACAACAGCCCACATATACCTGAGCAAACACTCTGACCCACCAAAACTGGGTGGCTGCCTGCAAACCTCCTACAGGGAATGGTTGCTGAATGGTGATGGAGTCTGAGCTTCTGCCAGCCACCCTGGGCTGTGGCAGTGCAGATGATGCTGTCCCAGCACGTGGGACTTTCCCAGGCACTGCTTTTTTTACACTGTTTGCAGAAATGTCTTTCCTCTTTCTCAGAGGCTCATGCCCAGCTACTGTCAACTGCTCCATCCTTGATCTCCCCAAAAGTGGCAGCTTTAACAGTTTAATATCCTCTTTGCTGCTGGTCAGCAGACAAGTTGCAAGCTGTACAAAATATTCCCCCCCAAAATAACTTACCTGCTGGTACCTCCATGGGTAGGAGCCACACTGACAGTATCTTTTCCATTGCTTTGCTTGCCATTTAATTTGCTCCTAACAGTCTTCTGGCAAGGCTAAAGGTGAAAATCACTCATGCAAAATGAGGCTTTCCTGCTATGGATAGAAACTAGTACAGATAACTCATTCCTTCTTCATTCTATCATGAGTTTAAACCAGGACATACCTTTTCTGTCTAGCAGTTTGTCCAAAATGTTCCCATAGAATTGTCTTGCATTGGAAAATGCTGAGTGGTTGGAACCCAAGCCCTCAGCAACAGTGCGAGAAAATGTGCTGACCAAAAGACAATGCAATGGAAAAGTCAAATCCAAAGAGAACACTCTCACTTTGTGGGTTTTGAATGTCTGCAGAGAAGGAGACTCCACAACCTCTCTGGGCAGCCTGTTCTGTGTTCTGTCACCCTCACAGTTGTCGTGGGCCGATATCAAAAGCTACCGGCTGTCAGGATGCTTCCGCGATTTCCCACACACACACAACGGAGAGATTTGTGAATAAGACCGCACACGTGGTCACTGCGGGACCGTAGATTGGAATGCTCCCTCACCACACTCACAAATTGTTACCGAGACCAATGTTTAACTTACAAATTAATGGGTTTATTTAAGGGTTAACACAAATTGAGGGACCAAGGTTCAGGGAAGGTAATCTAGGCATATATCAGAAAGGAAAATCAGGGTTCTATGGTATTAGTAAGTGCACTCCCCGTGAGAGAGATGTAGGATTAATGGAGGAGAAGGGTAGGAGTTGAGCCCGGTAGATATGTGGATGTGGATGTGTGTGTGTATGTGCACGCGTGTTACCCTCCTTCCGCAGTGATGATGTGACCAGCGTCCTGGCGACTTGGCGGCGGGGTGACCCTGCAGCGGGGCGACCCCTCCATCAGGCAACAGGCAGGCAGGCACGGCAGGCAGGCACGGCAGGCAGGCAGGGCAGGCATGGCTCCGGTCTGGGCAGCAACTCCCCGCAAAACGCCAGGCTCAAACAAGCGGCAAGCAGTGATCCCCCACAGGCAAGCACAGGCCCCCCCCCGTGCCGAGCAGCTGCAGTACTTGCAGGCAGCTTAGCTGATCACTGTGTCCAGCAGAAGAAGGAAAGTTCTCTGGTTCACCGGCACAGCCCGCCTCCTTTTAGATAACATTCTCTGTTCAACTTGTGGCCAGGTGCCCAGTTTTTCAGCCTGCTATCTGTATTTCTGCCAAGTCTGTTTCAGTTTGTCCTTGGCTAAATCAGCAAAGGCACTTCACTGGCTTGAAAGGCATTCCGCCTAATCTTATGTGGGGGGAGAAGGAAAAATGGTCCGTTCCCCACAACAGTGAAAAAGGTATTCCTCATGTTTACGTGGAGCCTCCTATGCTCCAGCTTGCACCCATTGCCCCTTGTCCTATCATTGGATATCACTGAGAAGAGCCTGGCTCCATCCTCCTTACACTCGCCCTTTACATATTTGAGAACATTAATGAGGTCGCCCCTCAGTCTCCTCTTCTCCAAGCTAGAGACCCAGCTCCTTCAGCCTTTCACAGAATCACAGAATCTTAGGGGTTGGAAGGGACCTCAAAAGATCATCTAGTCCAACCCCCCCCCTGCCAGAGCAGGGTCACCTGGAGTACATCACACAGGAATGTGTCCAGGTGGGTTTTGAATGTCTCCAGAGAAGGAGACTCCACAACCTCTCTGGGTAGCCTGTTCCATCATAAGGGAGATGTTCCACTCCCTTAATCATCTTTGTGGCTCTGCGCTGGACTCTTTCAAGCAGTTCCCTGTCCTTCCTGCACTGAGGGGCCCAGAACTGGACACAATATTCCAGATGTGGCCTCACCAGGCAGAGTAGAGGGGAAGGAGTACCTCTCTCGACCTACTTACCACACCCCTTCTAATATGCCCCAGGATGCCATTTGCCTTCTTGGCCACAAGGGCACATTGCTGCCCCATGGTCATCCTTCTGTTCACCAGGACCCCCCAGGTCCCTTTCCCCTACGCTGCTCTCCAACAGGTCAGCTCCCAACCTATACTGGTACATGGGGTTGTTCTTCCCCAGATGCAAGACTCTACACTTCCCCTTGTTGTATTTCATTTAATTTCTCTCCACCCAACTCTCCAGCCTGTCTAGGTCTCGCTGAATGGTAGCACAGCCTTCTGGTGTGTCAGCCACTCCTCCCAGATTTGTGTCATCAGCAAACTTGCTGACAGTGCACTCTGTTCCCTCATCCAGGTCGTTGATGAATATATTAAATAGTACTGGTCCCAGTACTGACCCCCGAGGGACTCCTCTAGACACAGGCCTCCAACTAGACTCTGCCCCATTGACCACAACTCTCTGACTTCTTTCCTTCAACCAGTTCACAATCCACCTCACTACCCAATCATCCAGACCACACTTCCTCAGTTTATCTGCAAGGATGCTGTGGGAGACGGTGTCAAATGCTTTACTGAAATAAAGAAAAACCACATCCACTGCACTACCATTGTCTATCCACCCGGTTATGTCCTCATAAAAGGCTATCAGGTTGGTTAAACATTACTTCCCCTTGGTAAACCCATGTTGACTGCTCCTAATGACCCTCTTATCCTTGATTTGCCTAGAGGCAGCGACTAGGATAAGTTGTTCCATCACCTTTCCAGGGGTGGAGGTGAGGCTGACCGGTCTTTAGTTACCCGGGTATTCCTTCTTGCCCTTTTTGAAGATTGGAGTGACATTTGCTTTCCTCCAGTCTTTAGGCGCCTCTCCTGTTCCCCACAACTTACCTCCCTTCGTAGGCTCACTTACCAACTGTGTCAGGAAGCTATCTTCCACACACTCCAGGAACCTCCTAGCCTGTTTCCTCTCTGATGTGTTGTATTTCCAGTAGATGTCCAGTAGTTTGAAGTCCCCCACCAGAACAACAGCTAGCGTTTGAGAGACTTCTGCCAGCTGCTTGTAGAATGCTTCACCTACCTCTTAATCCTGGTTGGGTGGTCTATAGCAGACTCCCAACAGGATATCTGCCTTATTGGCCTTCCCCCTGATCCTTGCCCATAAGCACTTGACCTTATCATCACAATCGGTGAGCTCTATACAGTTGAATACTGAATATTCAGTTGAATACTCCCTAACATACAGGGCAACCCCACTGCCTCTCCTTCCTTGTCTGTCCCTTCTGAAGAACTTGTAGCCATTGATTTTGCAGCACATGAAGATGGTTACTACAGCATGATGGATGGCTGCAGGAAATCTAAACTTTGGGATGTTGTTGGAGAGGGATTTGTTTTATTGGCTGTTTTTGAAGTTAACTTCTAGGTTTTTATCCAGCAAAACCAGAGCTCAGAGTAGAAATCATTTGGTCTGGAGGGACATGTTAGGAGGAACCTTTCTAAACTCTCAAGATACTCTTTCACAGCTCATCTATAACCAACACTTTTTTCTCAAGACATATCTTGGAGTTAACTCATCAGATTCATGTCGCTGTAGACTTTCGGAGTGTTGCGAACAGGAGCAGGCAAACAGGGGTGTTGCACGGCAGTTTGCACGAGGCAGTTCGCAGCATGCGGGGCGTGCGGGTGAGTGTGAGAGGTCGTTAAAACCTGCTAGAAAAGAAAGAAGGCTAAAAAAGCCTCTACCATGAGGACTGTGGCAACCCAAACAGAGGTTCCTCACAGACATGTGGGCCTTCAGGTCTCTGGCTGTAGGGAGTGCCAAAGCCTGTCGTTCCCCCTGGAGAATGGCAGAGATGCCAGCTGTGTGAGGTGTGACCAGATAAATGACCTGCTCGGGATGGTTGCACAGCTGAAGGAGGAAGTAGAGAGGCTTAGGAGTATCAGGGAGTGTGAGAGGGAGATAGATCGTTGGTGCAATGACTTGGCATCCCTGAACAACCCTCAAATGACAGGTGGTGCTCATGATGAAGACCACTGCCGATCCCCTGTCTGCCTGGCTGAGCGAGATAGCCTACAGGATGAGGAGCAATGGCAGAGAGTTTCTGCACGGCAGAAGCGGCATGGCAAGGGGGCCCCTAGTGTTCCCCCTCTCCAGGTGCCTTTACAGAACAGATATGAGGCTCTACAAGTAGAACCAAATGATATTGTGGATGATGGTTCACCAAACTTGGAGGTGTCACTGAGGCCACGTCAGTCTGTACCTTTCATCAAAACCACCTCGGTTAAGAAAAAAAGGCGGGTACTTGTCATAGGTGACTCACTTCTAAAGGGAGTGGAAGGCCCTATATGCAGGCCGGACCCACTTCTTAGGGAGGTCAACTGCTTCCCTGGGGCCAGGGTTAAGGATATAAGGAGGAAGCTCCCTGCCCTAGTTCGGCCCTCAGACTACTACCCATTACTGCTGTTCCAAGTAGGCAGTGATGAGGTAGCTACCAGAAGTGTAGGGGCAATGAAGAGAGATTTCAGGGCCCTGGAACGGCTGGTTAGGGGATCGGGAACACAGGTGGTGTTCTCCTCTATCCCACCAGTAGCAGGGATTGATGAGGGGATAAATGGGAAGAGCCAGAAGATTAACTCCTGGCTTCGGGACTGGTGCAACCGACAGGACTTTGGCTTTTTTGATCATGGATGGACCTACAGGACACCGGGCATGACAACAGGTGGGGGAAGCTTAACATGGAGGGGGAGAAGAGTCTTGGCACACAAGTTAGCAGGGCTCATCGACAGGGCTTTAAACTAGGTTTGAAGGGGGATGGGGACAAAACCAGAGATGAGCCTAAGGACGGCTGCCAGTCTGCTGTCCCACTCAAGGCAGGAAACGGGGATAAATGTGGCAACAAGAACAAAGGGCTCATTAACAGGTTGGTAACCACGAAAGTGGTCGGGATATCTGTACCACGGCTCAAGTGTATATATGCCAATGCCCGAAGCATGGGAAATAAACAAGAGGAGTTAGAAGCTATTGTGCACCAGGGAGACCATGATATAATTGCCATTACGGAAACGTGGTGGGATGATTCGCATGGTTGGAGTGCTGCAATGGTTGGCTATAGGCTCTTTAGAAGGGACAGGCAAGGCAAGAGAGGTGGTGGGGTGGCATTATATGTTAAGGAGTGCTTTGACTGCCTAGAATTCAATGTTAAACACTCCAAGGCAGAATGTATATGGGTGAGGATAAAAGGGAAGGCCAATGAGGCTGATATCCTAGTGGGAGTCTGCTACAGACCACCTGACCAGGATAAAGAGACTGATGAGATGTTCTTTCAACAACTAGGGGATGTCTCACGTTCGCTGGCCCTTGTTCTTGTGGGGGACTTCAACTTACCAGATGTCTGCTGGAAGTACAACACAGCAGAAAGGCGCCAATCCAGGAGGTTTCTGGAATGTATAGAAAATAACTTCCTGCTACAGCTGGTAGGTGAACCTACCAGGGGTAGTGCCATGCTAGACCTATGACGCGGACCGATGTCCTTCTCTCACAACCTACTCTTCACAAACAGAGAAGGACTGGTGGAAGATGTAGTGGTTGGAGGTCGTCTTGGGCACAGCGACCATGATATGATAGAATTTACAATTTGTGGTGAAGTTAGGAGGGTTGTCAGCAAAACCTCTACCTTGGACTTCCAGAGGGCTGACTTTGGTCTCTTCAGGACGCTGGTTGGGAGAGTCCCTTGGGAAGCAGCCCTCAAAAACAAAGGAGCCCAGAAAGGCTGGGCTTACTTTAAGAATGAAATTATGAAGGCGCAGGAGCAGGCTGTCCCTATGTGCCGAAAAAGGAGCCAGCGGGGAAGAAGACCAGCCTGGTTGAGCAGGGAACTGTTACAAGAACTCAGGAATAAAAAAAGAATGTATCAACTTTGGAAAAAAGGGCAGGTGAATCAGGAAGCATTTAGGGATATTGTAAGGTCATGTAGGAAGAGAATCAGAGATGCAAAAGCCCAGCTAGAACTTAATCTGGCCATCTCTGTAAAGGATAATAAAAAATGCTTTTATAAATACATTAGTAACAAAAGGAGGGTGTGACCTTTAATACCAGTCCATGACAGAGGGTCAGGGAAAATCTTAATTCCTTATTGGATGAGGGGGGGAACTTAGTAATGGAGGACAAGGAAAAGGCTGAAGTATTTAACACCTTCTTTGCCTCAGTCTTTTACAAAAAGACTAGCTACCCTCAGAACAACTGGGCTCCTGAGTTGCTAGACAGGGATGGGGAGCAGAATCCCCCTCCTGTAATCCAGGAGGAAGTAGTTAGGGACCTGCTGTGCCACTTAGATCCCAACAAGTCTATGGGTCCAGATGGGATTCATCCTAGGGTGTGAGGGAGCTGGCAGAAGAACTGGCTAAGCCGCTCTCAATCATTTATCACCAGTCCTGGCTCACTGGGGAGGTCCCAGATGACTGGCGGTTGACCAATGTGACGCCCATCCACAAGAAGGGCCGGAAGGAGGATCCAGGGAACTATAGGCCTGTCAGCCTGACCTCGGTGCCTGGCAAGGTTATGGAACAGATCATCCTAGATGCCATCAAGCGGCATGTGGAAGACTGTTGGAGACGACGTATGGACTTCACACAACTCTATAAGAGTTATAACTGAAGACCTTTATTGTCACAAATGGCGGCAATTTATACCCCTCTGACTCCAGATGTTCCACCCCAGTACAGACCTCGTTGGTTACACACATACACAATTCATATATGATTGGCTACGTGTCTTGTCACTTACTGCCCGTGTCAGGATGACCCAAGGTGTCTTGCTTCCCAGACGGTGCCTCTCAGTTCTTGCTACAACATTCTTTTCCCACTACTTCATGAGATAACAACCGTGAGATAGGACACCTGCTGTTTGCTGGTCCCGTGGGGTACCAGCCTGTGAGACATCCGCTTGTTTACCAGTCCCACGGTTTTGCTTCAGAGTGCCTAACGATTTAGTTAATGGCACCTGCAATACTGTTGTTTTAATTCGGGCCTGCCAATCTTCCATAAATCCCAACAGAAGACAACCAGGGGATCAGGTCCAGCCAACATGGGTTTAGGAAAGGGAGGTCCTGCCTGACTAATCTCATCTCCTTCTATGACTGGGTGACCCGCCTAGTGGATGAGGGGAAGGCTGTGGATGTGGTCTACCTTGACTTCAGCAAGGCCTTTGACACAGTCTCCCACAGCATCCTCCTGGAGAAGCTAGCAATCCATGGCTTCGACAGGTGCACCCTTCGCTGGGTCAAAAACTGGTTGGATGACCGGGCCTAGAGAGTGATGGTGAATGGAGCTGCATCCAGCTGGCGTCCGGTGACCAGCGGTGTCCCCCAGGGATCAGTACTGGGCCCAGTCCTATTCAACATCTTTATTGACGACCTGGATGTGGGGATTGAGTCCACCCTCAGTAAATTCACAGATGACACCAAGCTGGGGGGGAGTGTCAATCTGCCAGAGGGTAGGAAGAGGCTGCAGGAGGACCTGGACAGGCTGGATCGATGGGCCGAGGCCAACGGCATGAAATTCAACAAGACCAAATGCAGGGTCCTGCACTTTGGCCACAATAACCCCAGGCAGCACTACAGGCTGTGTGAGCAGCCTGGCAGAGAGGGACCTGGGAGTACTAGTTGACAGCCAGTTGAACATGAGCCAGCAGTGTGCCCAGGTGGCCCAGAAGGCCAATGGCATCCTGGCTTGTATCAGGAATAGTGTGGCCAGCAGGAGTAGGGATGTAATTCTCCCCCTGTACACAGCACTGGTGAGGCCTCACCTTGAGTACTGTGTACAGTTCTGGGCCCCTCACTTCAAGAAGGACGTTGAGGTGCTGGAGTGGGTCCAGAGGAGAGCAACGAGGCTGGTGAAAGGACTAGAGTGAAAGTCTTATAAGGAGAGGTTGAGGATGTTGGGGTTGTTTAGCCTGGAGAAGAGAAGACTCAGGGGGGACCTCATCACTCTCTTCAGCTACTTGAAGGGAGGTTGTAGTCAGGTGGGGGCTGGGCTCTTCTCCCAGGCAACCAGTGACAGGACAAGAGGGCATAGCCTGAAGTTGCTCCAAGGGAGGTTTAGGTTGGATATTAGGAAGCACTTCCTCATGGAGAGGGTGGTTAGACATTGGAATAGACTTCCCAGGGAAGTGGTGGAGGCACTGTCCCTGGATGTGTTCAAGGCAAGGCTGGATGTGGCACTTAGTGCCATGGTCTAGATGGTGTGGTGGTGTTGGTCATAGGCTGGACTTGATGATCTTTTCCATATCCATATCGGCTGACAGTTATTACGTCTTTCCTGACCGCCCCCTCGGTCGGACATTCCTTTTTAATTTGATCCACTTTTCCACAACCAAAACACTTCAAACCCACTCTGCCTACCGTAAGCTGCTGAGCAAGGACCTCAGCCAGCATAGATACCTTAAGTGACTCTGAGCTCACATTCTGACACACCTTTAAAAGCTCAGCAATCGAGGTAGCAGAGTGCCTAATTGGGGTGATGGCCTCCTGGCAATTTGCATTTGAATTTCCAAAACCCAGCCGAATGACGTCCTCCTGGCAAACTACATTTACACTTCCAAAAGCCAGCTGAAAAAACAAACATGCCACATTCTCATTGTCTACCTGCCTTGAAAGAGCTGTCTGAAGCCAATTTATAAAAGAAACATAGGCCCCCTGTCTTGAACATATATACATTAAAGCAGATTGATTAGAACCTTTGGCTACAAAAGTTACCGTACACACAGAAATCAACACCCACTCAAGCAACTCTCCCACCCCCCAGGCAGCAAAGTACACCTCCCCCCCACCTCCATCTCGGATCGTACCCATGTTCCTCCTGTCCCACCCCCCGCGCGCTAGAGTCATTCCCTGACTCCCTCCAGTCACTAGCAACGCAGGGCAAGGGTGGATACAAATCTCCTTGCGGCTCCGATGTTCGCGTCCACTCCCCGGTGCTGGCAGTGCACGGACCCGTCCGGGCTGTGTCAGGAGGAGGAGGGGGTGAGGAGGGGGTGGCGGCGGCTCCGATGGTTTTACCGTGGCACTTTCCTCCGGGCGTTTAGAATTCTCTGCCAAATCAGAAATCAGGGCAAAAATGGTTGGGACTTTTGAAAAAGGTTTAGAATCTCCGGGCCATATGACATGAAGGGATGTCAACACCAAGTCCATGCTGGCGGTGGCTTGTCTTTCTGCTCTCATGGCTTGCAAAGTTTCTGTGACTAGTTGCCAGGCAGTGAGTTCACTAGCTGTCCGGTCGCCTTTACTAATTACTTCCCACCGTTTGTTCCCTACTGCGTTCCAAGTCTCTACCTTAAATACTAATACAGGGTCAGGAGCAAAACCCTGGTTCCGGCACCACTTCAACAACTTCTTCAAGGTGCCCTCCACACACTTTATCCCTCTCACAGAGAGTATATGTAGCAGGATCCAAACTACTGCCCCTTCTTGACTAACACTCTGACCCCTGCTACTCCCCGGCTGCTCACCTCTCCGGGCGAGCTACCGTTGCAACGATTTCCACTCCACATAGGCAGTCGTCCTGCCCCCTGAACCGGTCCAGCCGGCCAGCTTCCAGCCGGTCGCTTGTGTCGCCTCCGCAGTGCTCCTTCGTAAATCACGTCGGGGTCACCAGTTGTCGGAGGTGACGTATGGACTTCACACAACTCTATAAGAGTTATAACCAAAGACCTTTATTGTTACAAATGGCGGCAATTTATACCCCTCTGACTCCAGATGTTCCACCCCAGTACAGACTCCGTTCGTTACATACATACACAATTCATATATGATTGGCTATGTGTCTTGTCACTTGCTGTCCGTGTTATGATGACCCAAGGTGTTTCGCTTCCCAGACGGTGCCTCTCATTTCTTGCTACAACATTCTTTTCCCACTACTTCTCAAGATAACAACCGTGAGATAGGACACCTGCTGTTTGCTGGTCCCGTGAGGTACCAGGCTGTGAGACATCTGCTTGTTTACTGATCCCACTGCTTCAGGGTACAATTTGGTCAGCAGTACCTGCAACACTGCTGTTTTAATTCAGGCATATTAATTTTCCATAAATCCCATATTAATTTTCCACAAATCCCATGCTAATCTTCCATAAATCCCAACACTCATGCTTGCTGAATGGCATCCGTAAATACTGAACATGCCTGTAAAATATTTTTGGCATCTCCAATTACACATTGCTAAAGTTTAGGGAATGCCTGACCAGGTGTCACGGATTGACTCAGGATCGGCAATTAAACCAGAGACAACAATGTTCTTGATCCCCCCCCTCCCCAGGTAGGGAATGAGAGATAAAATTATGGAGAGACACTTTTCTGGATTGAAAACTAAACTAGACAGCTTTAATTATATGTACAATTATAGACAAGTATGTTCAGGAATGTGCAAAACCCTATTGCCTCCCCCACCCCCAGCAACTCCCACGGCGCTCTCCTTAGCCGTGAACAGTCCCAAAATGTCCCGGACTGCAGACAGGGGCTGAGGGTAGATTTATGAGTGCCAGGGATGCACTAGCCTAGGGGTCGACCGTGACGAATGGATGGATGGATGGATGGATGGATGGATGGATGGATGGATGGATGGAGTCCTCCCCGGATGCCAGCCATGGACAGAAGAGAAGGGAAGAAGAAAAAAGAAGGAAGTTGTCCTCTGTGATCTCTGACCTTCCTCTGAGCTTACGTAGATATCTGGCCAATTTTGCTTTCTGTCTATTCCAGCCCCCTACGGGGGGGTCATAGATACGACTCTCCTGCCCCGGTAGCCTCTGTGGCAGCAGAGCTAAGAAGCGACCTTGGAGTCTCAGCAATAACATAAACATTCCAGTGTTATCAATCCTAGCTGGAACACTTGCTGCTAGTTAAAAGAGAGCTTTCTGAAAGAAAAAAAAATCAGTAAAAGGAAAATTGGCTTCATCCTGGCTCAAACCAGGACACCAGGGGTGAACGTCTCTGGCACATCATCTTTTTCCAGAACATATTGTTCTTGGTTCTATCCCAAAACACACAGGGATTGTCTGATGTTTCTGTGGACAGTCCTTTTCTTTTCCTTGAGCAGTTCAACTTTTTTTTTTTTATGCAAATTAAGCCTATTGTAATCTAAGCCTGTTTATTGTTTAGTATTCATCTCTCAAGAAAAATAAAGAAGATTCTAGAAAAATCCAATCAATTCTAGTAGAATCAGCCAATGTTCAACTAACTAATTTGTTTTGGATACTTCTTAATTGTTTCCATTAATTGTTATTCAGATTTTTAATGAAATACCAAAGCACACTTAAGAACATGCCTTTTCTGTGTGCCTTACTAATTTATCATTTTATGAAGTCCATTTTCTATTCCCTGTAGGCAGGAGTGTGTCAGCACCAATTTACTGTCAAGTGACATCTATATTACAATGTAGTATTGTTGTACTCCAGCTGTCTGTCCAGGGCTAACAAAGGCCATGACAGCAGTCTACTCACCGCATCATGAAATGCAATACCTGCTAACTGCCCAGATATCTGATCTGCTGCCTGGGCCAGTTTGGCATCCTGCATTGAACTTTGTGCTGTCCTATTTTGAACTTCCCACTACCTGTTTGGGATTTCTGGGAGCCAGCTTGGATGTGCCTGAGCCACACAACAGGCCCAGTACCTGGGCAAACCTAAAGAAAATAAACATCCAAAATAAGGTTACTACTGTAGCCATTTTCTGCAGCCCTTAACTGTCCCCTAGACTCCAAAGGTTTGCTCATAAACTGAAGGATCCCTGTGACCATGACTCCCTCCCCCAAAAAATGCTCTGTCTGGGAGAAGGGTTATGCTAAATTCAGTTACCACTATTACCTCCTTGTGCTCCCTCAATTGGTGTTCAGGCAGTGCAGCAACAGCTGGGCTGGTATTACTGCCTCCATCAGGCATCTAGAAAGCAGCAATTTTCCATCTGGAAAACCCATTCATTCCCTGAACATGAAGGTGAAACTTATTCAGTTTTAGGTGCCAGCTCACACAAAATAATTGCTCTTCTTTCCACATCAAAGCTGAGCAAATATTTGATGGTGAATAATTTATTTGATCACTATTGTTTCCTTCCCTCCCCTCTCTTCTAGAAACTCAAAGTGATCCCTGTCATTGCTAGCAATGTACCCCAGACAAACTCAGTGTCACATGCTGGAAGGCACAAAGACAAGTTAAGTTTTAGAGGCAGATTCCATGTCCCCTTCCAGAGGTGAGTCACACCATATTTATTTGCAGAGTAAGGCTGGTTCGTGTGACTGAATCTGGGTCCTCTTGGCAGAAAGAAGTAGTCTTCTCCACAGCTACCTTCCCCATCTCCTGCCCACCCCCCCAGCTGCTGTTTCTAACTGAACTAGCCAGGCTGTGTTTCTGTCCTAGCGGGCTGAGTTGTAGCGCTTTGCACCACTGCTGCATTCATTGCAAAGATGACAGCGCTTTAATAGGAGAGGAAGGGATCCCTGTGTAGAGTTGGTGTATTGGTGTGGGTTTATAAAGCAAGCTGAGGGCCTTTGGGAGGAGAGGCACCATGGAAATGTAAATTTATAATCATTATCACCACTAAACACAGGCAGGAAGAAAAATAATATTTTCTCCCACATAATAATAACAGTCTCTTGTGGTGAAGTGTTGCAGCACATCTTACAAATAACATCTCAATAATCAGTTTATTAGACAGTCACAGGAGCAAACAAGGTTGTTACCAGCTCAGAGCTTGCTAGGCCCTTTCCTTTTCCATGGGAATCTTTCACTCCAGGCCTGGGCCAGTAAAATTGAGAGACAGAAAGCAATTGAATCATGAAGAGAAACTGAGGCAGGCACACCGAGAGATGGAGCATCCTGCTACAGTGGGTTCAAGGATCGTAGGGACTGGATTTCTATTTTTCACATTCTGTCATCACTGCCTGCATCAATATTAGGCTGGGATTGAAGTAAAAATGAAGTGTCAATTTCAGCATACAAGGTAGTGAAGACAAGCATCCAATAAAAGAGAAAAGAAACCATCCCACCAGCCAAAGAAATAAAAACATATTTAAAATGAATAATCTTCATTGCATGGCTACCAGAAAAGTCGTGCAAAATGGGAAAAAAAAAAAGTCCAAGAAAGGTGCTGGTTGTCCCTTGCCAGCTCTGTGTCACTGCAGAGAGCCAGGTGCCCAGTGTACCAGCAAATGCCTTGAGCAGTCCAGTCCCCACGGAAACTAAGAAGGGCTGTGAGACCATGTTCAGGGCATTTGCTTGTTTACAGAGCAGCATGACGTACCAGCATGGGATTCTCTGCCACCATGCTGACATTCAGCCTTCCTCCAGGGCAAGTTCCTGCTGGGTTGCATCCCATGAGTGAGGGGCAGCTGCAGAAGGTGATTTTGAAATAAAAGCTATATTATTGGTATGACAGGGAGAGCAGCTGTACTGGTGATGTAGAGAAGCCCCATGGCTGTGGCTCATAAACCTCAGTACTGCACAATATTTCATTCTCACTACCACGCCTTTTCTAAATTGTTAAACTCGTTGCGCTTTAGCCAACGACTAAGATAACCCCAGGCACAAATACAGGCTGGGGGGAGAATGGCTAGAGAGCAGTCCTGAGGAAAAGGACTTGGGGGTGGGAGTAGATGAGAAGCTTGACATGAGCCGCCAGTGTGCGCCCACAGCCCAGAGCACCAACCACATCCTGGGCTGCATCAAAAGAAGTATGGCCAGCAGGGCGAAGGGAGGTGATTCTGCCCCTCTACTCTGATTTTGTGGCCCCTCCCCTGCTACCAAAACCCTGCCACACTGACTCAATACAGCATGCCCCAAAAAAATAAAATAAATCCTGAAGCATTTATTTTATTCATTGATTTATATAGGACCTCTTTCTATTCTAATGAAGAACCATAAATACAGCAGCAAATATGTTGGCAAATATTAAGAAAAGAATGCATGTAGCCAAGTGTAGCCAGAAGATGATCTTGCTTAAGTTGAAAATACATCTTTTATTTTTTTCCTGGCTACTCTATAGTATACTGCAAGCTAGAGGACACATCTAATAAAAAAAAATGGGTAAAGCAGTTATGCTTTATAAAAATACAGTTTAGACTTTGTCCTGGTCTGAGCGGCGACTCGGACTCAGATGGGCCCAAGCGGTTAGCCATTTTGTATTTAGCATCTGCCCCTGATTTTGGGGATGGTGATGACGCCAATGTACGATATACCAGAAACCCCAAATATGAGAGCACGCACACCCGCATGCAATAGAGATTGGACACCGGGGTGTGTTTTATGTGCTTTATTTAACAACTTAGATGGAATTAAAGGTACGTGGGGAGAGAACTTGAAATATGGGGTGCAAAGTGTGTATGCAGAACTTTCTCGGGATAGTTGTTTAGGTTTGAAAGGAAGGAGAGAAATTATTATAGAAGAGGTGGTTTATCTAGCACGTCACAGTTCCTTCTCGATAGGGTCGGCGTTGTGAGTGGATGTAAGGGCCTTTTATGGTTTTATCCTGGGGAGTGATTGTGCTTAGAGATAGAATAGCAAGAAATATTATTAAAGCTTACAGTCCCGGTGGGCTGCACACGGCAGAGATGAACAGCATTGGCACGTGGTGGTGGCAAGCCGCACATGGCGGTGGCAGACTGCACATGGCAGCAGCGGACTGCAGGCTGCACGTGGCAGCTTTAAGATGGCAGCGGCAGGTTGCAGGCTACACGTGGTGGTGTCTGTGGCTTTAAGATGGCGGCGGCAGGCTGTAGGCTATATGTGGCGGCGTCTGAGGCTTTAATATGACAGCGGCTGGCTGCAAGCTACACGTGGCAGCTTCTGGCTGCAGGCGGCTTCTTTTCTTCCCCGACAGAAGGAGGGAGAGAGCCTTTTTGGGAGATTTACAGCTCTTTTAGGATTTCTCGAGGCAGTGGGGCTAGCAGGTACTGAGATAACAGCTCCTGCTTTCAGCCCTGCTCTCGACTAGCGAGTGCACAGCTCTTTTAGTTTTTTCCCCTTTTGGAATCTCGGGTGGTGACCGAGCCACCATAGCTGAGATCCATTGCTCTTTCTCCTCTCCTTTCTTCTTTCTGGTGAGTGGGCCAGTGGCGAGTAGCAGGCAGACCAGCAGTAGACTCCTCGGTGGAAAAGAGGGAGAAGGCCAGGCGAACAGCCATTTTATAGCTCCTGGAAGCCTTCTGATTGGTGTATTTTTCCAATCCATTTATTTGCATATAGTTCCTGCCAATCAGATAGCTACTTTAGCTGGCTGCAGTGTTCAATCTGGGACTTAGCAGCAGTCTTTGTCCTTGACTTGTTCAGACTTGTCCTTGACTGAGTGGCAGTTCCTGGTGCAGCCCTTTTGTCTCCTTTATGAGGTGAATAGTTCTTTATGGGACATAATTTTCCCTTGCAGAGGGGTAAAACCCTCACAGACTTCCAATTTTATTTTCGTTCTGGTGAAACTAGTATGTAACCATAATATCATAATGACACGAGAACCCAAGATGATCTCTGATGTAATTCCATAGATCACTTATGTGATGTCAGCAATTAATCAGGCCCATGTGTTTTATCGTTTGATAGAATTTCAACAGTTTGATACTTTATGCTGTCAAGGTTTAAAAAAAAATCTTTGGAAGAAAAATGGCTGATGGAGTAATCAAAATGTTCTTGCTCAACACAGCAGAATGATCTGGATCTAAGTATATCACTATGCAAAATTATTATTGTATTGTATAAACAAAAAAGAGCAAAGGAACTATGGGGTTTACGGTCTCACTGTGGGCCCATTTCTTTTTCTCGGTGACACATTTCACTAAGTGATAATGCATTTTTTATAAAGTCATCAGAGGGTGCAGGACAACATACACTAATGCTGTTATTAGCGCACTTATTAACATGCACTGTATGCTGGTATAGGGAGAATCGTGGCATTCAGATGGGTAATTGTCACAGTTTAACTCAGGATGGGCAATTGAACCAGAGACAATAATGCTCTCGATCCCCTCCTACCCAGGTAGGGAAAGAAGAGCGAGAATAAGGAAAGAGACTTTCCGGATTGAAAATTAAACTAGACAGCTTTAATTAAATACTAATGATAAAAGAAAATATGTACAAATATATACAAGTATGTGCAGGAATATGCAAAACCCTATTGCCTCCCCCCACCCCCAGCAACTCCCATGGCACTCTCCTTAGCTGTGAGCAGTTCCGAAATGTCCCAGACCACTTCGGAGATAGCAGCAGATCAGATAGGAGTTGAGGGTAGAGTTATGAAGGTCAGGCATGCAGTGGCCTAGGGACCAATGGTGATGGACAGGAGTGCTCCCTGGACACCGGTCATGAATGGAAGAGAAAGGAAAAGGAAGAAGGGCTTGACTTCTGTGATCCCTGAATTGATACCGAGTGCCATGTAAATATAGAATCATAGAATGTATTGGGTTGGAAGGAACCTCTAAAGGTCATCTAGTCCAACCCCCCTACAATAAGTAGGGACATCTCACACTAGAACAGAGTGCTCAGAGCCCCATCAAGCCTGACCTTGAATGTCTCCAGGGATGGGGCTCCCACCACCTCTCTAGGTAAACTGTTCCAGTGATCCATCACCCTCATATTTGTCATGGGTTTAGCCAGGATTAAGCTAATTTTCCTCTTACTGATTATTTTTCCTTTAGTAAGCTATCTTTTAACTAGTAGCAAGTGTTCCAGCTAGTGGACTGATAACACTGGAATGTTTATGTTTCTGCTGAGACGCGAAGGTCAGTTTGTTCTACTCAGTGAATCTGCCCCTGCGGATGCTACTGAGAACAGGAGAATTGTATCTATGACCCTCCCGTAGGGTAGCTGGACTAGACAGACAGCAGAATTGACCAAAGGTATTCCATTCCATATATCTATGTAAGCTCCGAGGAAGGTCAGAGATCACAGAAGACAACTTCCTTCCTGCTTCTTCCCTTCTCTTCTGTCCATGGCTGGCGTCTGGGGAGGACTCCATCCATCACCGTCGACCCCAGGCTCAGCCCTAACCCTCATAACTCTCCCCACAGCCCTCTCTGCTCTGCTGTTATCTCAGACAGCGGACTGAAACTTTTCGGGACTGCTCACAGCTAAGGAGAGTGCCAAGAGAGCTGCTGGGGGTGGGGGGAGGCAAGAGGCTTTTGCACATTCCTGAACATACTTGTATATAATTGTACATATAATTAAAGCTGTCTAATTTAGTTTTCAATCCAGCTAAGTCTCTCTCCTAATTCTCTCTCTCCTTCCCTAACTGGGAGGGAGGTGGAGGGGATCAAAAGCATTGTCGTCTCTGGCTTATTTTTCTATTCTGAGTCAAACTATGACAATATTAAAGAAATTTTTCCTAATGTCCAACTTAAATCTACTCTTTTCTAGCTTGAAACCATTAACTCTTGTCCTATTGTTACATGCCCTAGTGAACAGGTTTTCCCCGACCTTCTTATAGGCTCATTGCCCTCCTCTGGACATGCTCCAACAGTGCACATCCTTCTTGTGTTGGGGGCTCCAGAGCTGGATGCAGTACTCAAGGTGAGGTCTCACTAGGGCAGAATAGAGAGGCAGAATCATGTCTCTCAATCTGTTGGTCACACTTCTTTGGATGCAGCCCAGGATGTGGTTGGCCTTCTGAGCTGCAATTGCACATTGGTGGCTTGTGTCCAGCTTTTCATCCACTAGTAACCCCAGGTCTTTTTCCACAGGGCTGCTCTCTAGCATGTCTTTCCCCCAGCCTGTATTCATATCTGTGGTTTCCCAGGCTCAGGTGCAGGACACTGGACTTGGCCTTGTTGAACCTCATGAGGTTCACCTGGGCCTACTTCTCCAGCTTGTCCAGGTCCCTCTGGATGGCATCCCGCCCCTCTGGTGTATCGACTGCACCACCATCTTGATGTCATCAGCAAACTTGCTGAGTGTGCTCTCAATGCCATTGTCAGTGTCATTGATGAAGATATTAAGCAACACTGGTCCCAGTATGGACAACCAAGGGACTCCACTTGCCACCATTTTCCATCTGGACATCGAGCCATTGACCACTACTCTCTGGATGTAACCATCCAGCCAATTCCTTATCCACTGAACAGTCCACCCATCAAACCCATATCTCTCAAGATTAGAAAGAAGGATGTTGGGGGGGGGACCGTGTCAAAGGCCTTGCAGAAGTCCAGATAGATGACATCTGTAGGTCTTCCCTTGTCCACTGCGGCGAGAGCTCGGACTAACGCAACACGATCAATGTGATCAAGCGAAAGCCGTTTATTATAAACAAATGCCTTGCTATATACCTCATTGCCTGGTACACACACAGTAAGCCCCCCCATTATTGGTTAAATGCTTTTGTCCACATGAATAATGCTTCAGTCTGATTAGTGCACTGTTACTGTCCATATACCTGCTTCTAATACATGATTGGCTACTAGCCCTAAGCACACAAAGTCCTTACATAGCATGATCTCAGCACCTTTGGTATCTCATTCCTTCTTCTGCATGTGGGAGTTGTTTCTCTTCTGCTAGCTTTCTTCTTTCCCAGCTATAATTATCCCTCCGTCGGCCTTGAGATAACAGTAGTCAAGCTAAAGTCTCTATAGCACAATTAAGCTTTTATACCAAAGGCTGGATTGCTCACATGCCCATGCTCTGCAAGAAAATCCTCCACAGTCCACTGATGCAGTCACTCGATTGTAGAAAGCCACTAGGTTGGTCAAGCAGGATTTGCCCCTGGTAAAGCCATGCTGGCTGTCCTAAATCACGTTCCTGTCCTCCATGTGCCTTAGCATGTCTTCTAGGAGGATCTGTCCCATGATCTTCCCAGGCACAGAGGTGAGGCTGACAGGTCGGTAGCTCCCAGGGTCATCCTTTCTACCCTTTTTAAAGATGGGCATGATGTGTCCTTTCTTCCAGTCACCAGGGACTTCACCTGACTGCCATGACTTTTCAAATACCATGGAAAGTGGCTTAGCAACTACATCCGCCAATTCCTTCAGGACTCTTGGATGCATCTCATCAGGTCCCATGGACTTGTGTATGTTCAGGTTCCTCAGGTGGTCTTGAACCTTGTCTTCACTCATGGTGGGAGGGACTTTGTCTCCCTGGTCTCCATCTTGCAGGCCATCAGCTCTGTGAGGAGAGGGGTTGCCAGTGAAGACTGAGGCAAAAAAGTCATTGAGAACCTCAGCCTTCTCCTCATCTGTTGTTACTAGTTCACCACTGTTGCTCATCAGGGGGGTGCGCTTTCTTTAACCTTCCTTTTCTGGTTTACATATATGTAGAAGCCCTTTTTGTTTTTCTTTACATCCCTTGCCAAGTTCAGTTCTAGCTGTGCCTTGGCCTTCCTGACCTTGTCCCTACATACCTGGGCAGTGTCCCTATGTTCTTCCCAGGAAACCTGTCCCCTCTTCCACCGCTTGTGTAGGTGAATCTTGTCCTTTAGTTTGACCAGCAGGTCTCGAAGACTTATGTTAGGACTTGGAAGGACAGACCCCTGAAGGAATGCTGGAAAGAGCCGTACCTGGTTTTGTTAATCACTCCAACTGCAGTTGGAGTGGAGGGTCCGAGTACTTGGATTCTTTGTATGAGTGGAGGAGGAACCGAGGCCTGATCAGAGCCAGTGGACTTCAACTCCTACTGGGGATTTAGAGCTGAAGATATCCAGATATGATCCTTGCTGATGAACTGTACCTGTACCCAGAGTTCAGAAAGCATCTGTGTGAATTTGGGTTGTAATTGAGGGCTTGATATTATTTTGTATTAACATTTTATAGATTTGGGGTTATTATTTTATATGCCAACATCATTAGCACTTTGCGTAAATTTTATAAAAGATATTTGGATGTTGGAAAGAAAATACCTAAGTGAAACTAAGCAACGGGTTGTTATAGAAGAGTGAGACACATAAGCTTCGGGAAAATAAGCTCTATAAGTCTCAAAGGGGGGAACTGTTAAATGGGACTCAGAATGACTGTGCTTAGGGTGATAATTGCTGGACTGATTGGCTGGCTCCAGGACAGGATGCATTGTTAACTAACACATAACAACAGGAACTGGACTGCCCCAAGTCAGATAAGCCAGTGCTTGAGTAAATCTTAAAATCAAATCCATAAGCCAAAATACGCATGAGCCTAGGGGTCAAGGGTGATGGATAGACGGAGTCCTCCCCAGATGCCGGCCATGGACGCAAGTTGCTCCAGGGGAGGTTTAGGCTAGATATTAGAAATAATTTCTTTACTGAAAGAGTGGTTGGACAGTGGAACAGGCTGCCCAGGGAGGTGGTGGAGTCACCATCCCTGGAAGTGTTTAAAAGAAATATAGATGTGATGCTGACGGACATGATTTAAGCATTAATGGGTAGATAAAGGTTATTGAATTGGGAAAAAAAGGGTTAAGACTTTTGAACAGACAACAGAAGGCCGAGATGTGCTACATTCCTTAGATAAGGGGAGTAGCAGTCTCTTATCTGTGCTGAAGGAATTCCCCTTGGCTAAGCAGAACCAGATGCAGCCATACTTGCAGTTACTATTCATCACTAACTGAGTCAAAGTGCTCCAAAGTTAAGAATTCACTGCGAGGAAGACTTCCAGCCTTCATCCTGAAAACCCCATAAGACCACTACCAGACAGCACTGCACATGCGGAACTAGGCGGGGAATTAATTAGCATAAGCAAACGCCTTTTCTAAGAATTTACTGAATATGTATCATGACCTTATGAATATTCATGTACCTGCTAGATAAAAATAGAGCTTTACTAACACAGGCTGTGCAAGCTAGGAGGAGCAATCCCCCTTGCACCCAGCACTGTAATAAACGTACCTTCTTTATAACCTCTTTGGGGTTGTGAAGTTTGTTTCCGTGCGTCAGTTTGGCACCCCAGATGGGACCCTCTCTGTCCGGCCGCGGGACCTGCTGAGAACGGGACTCCTCAGGGTGCCCCCGAGAATTCTTGGGAGGACTCCCCCACTCACTCAGATCACTGCGGGGACAGACAAGGACCATCTTCTACAGCGGACAAGGTACGTTTAAAGGGAAAGGGCTGCTGGTAAGGCATGCAGAGACATCTGGCGCACAGCATAGTCCCTCAGGGTGAGGATCTGTCGACTCCAAGGGGGAGCCACGAGCAGCTGTGGTGGTCGGCTGGGCAGATCCCCAGGTATAGGTCCCGGGAGCGGTTTGGTGTCTCCAGGGGGGAGCCGCTAGCTACCGTGGGCATCGGTTGGCCAAACCCAGAGGTGTATGAGTAAGAAGCACTTTGTATGAGTGAAAGTGAGTGAGACGTATAATTATATACGAAACGAATGTGGAGTTCTGATCCGCGGTTCTGTAACTCCGTGAGGGTTCCGGCCGGAGATGAACGAAGAGGAAGTTATTTTTTTTGTCGAAATCTGTGTTTTTAATTTGTTAGTTAAACCCTGGGGTTTTGTTTTGTGTATTAACTAAAAATGGGAAACTCCCAGAGTGGGGAAATGGCTAAAAAGAGCCCTTTAGGGTGCATTTTGAATCATTGGAAAGATGTGGCTGGAGAAACAGGGGGGGTGCTGGCCAAAAAGACCCTCATAAAATATTGTAACCAATATAGATTGGAAGATGGAGTAAAATGGCCCCTGAATGGAAGCCTTGATTATAATACCATCTTACAGCTAATGTTGTTCTTAAGGAGGGAAGGAAAATGGGATGAAGTATCATATGCAGATATGTTTTTCTCTCTCCAGAACCACCCAGAATGGCAGCGGGACTGCGGTATCACTTCACCCCGCGACCCCCTGGTGCTGGCGATGGAAAGAGATTATAAAAAGGAGAAAAGCCAGAGGAAAAATACCCTGAGGAGATGCTGCTCTGCCTGTAGTATTGGCCAGAGATGCACTAGATTGGAACCAGTTAAACCTGTTCCGGATGCGGGAGAAACCTGCATTGATGTTTTGAGACCCCCACCAAAACCACAGAGTGAAGGCACAGATGGGGATTCAACACCCCCTGACAGTCCGGTGGCATCCAGGACTCGGAAACACACTACAGAAATAGTAATCCAAGCCCCTTTAAGAGAGGCTGTGGGGGCAGATGGTGGGACTGTATTAATAAAAGTACCTTTTTCAACTTATGATTTGGAAGCATGGGAAAAAGTGGCAAAGGATTATCAGACGAAAGTTACAAAAATTACGTTCCACTGAAGCAAGGAATTTGGAAGTTTTGTTAGATGAGGCGTGGAGAGTATTCAGTAATAGGGAAGAGGAATGTAAGAAGGGACAGAGAAGAGTAGTTGCAGTAATAAGAAAGGATGAAAAGGGATTGCCAAGGCCAAATGTGGGCAGACAATTAGGAAGGGATCAATGCGCAATATGTAAAAGGAGAGGACACTGGAAAAATGAGTGCCCAGAGAAAGGGCAAGGGAAAGGGAAACAGAGGTTCATTGCTGAAGTTCAAGAAGATTGACGGGGACCTGAGGAATCTACCCTAGCAGATCCGCTGGTTAAAGTTAATCTAGGAAAAGGAGAGCAGGAAATGGAATTTTTAATAGACATGGGGACTTCATTTTCTGTATTAAACCAAGAAACTAAACTAAGGGTTGTGATTTTGTGACAGTAGGGGGCGCAACTGGCCAGCGAGAAAAAGCAGTCTTCCTAAAACCTCTTGAATATAAATTGGGAAAGCAGGTAGGGATTAATAAATTTTTGTACATGCCCAGCTCTCCGAAATCTCTGTTGGGGCGAGATCTACTGGAACAATTGGGGGCAAAGATTGAGTTTAATAAAGGAAAAACTGAATTAATGGTGGGGGAGGACCAACTAATTGAGATTTTAAGCTTGGCTCTGATTCCCACTCCAATTAAGTCCAAGGTGCCCGAGGAGATAATGGACCAGGTATACGCTGGGGTATGGGCATCTGAGACACCTGGGAGAGCTAAAAATGCTGCCTCAGTAGTCATAGGGCTTAAGGCTGGGGCACAGCCAGTAAGGGTGTGAGAGACGGACTCTATAATGGCCTTTAATCCAGCGACATCTACTGACCAGTCCTGGTAATGTACTCCCTGGCACTCGTGAGAAGAGGACAGAGGTGCCAGGCGCATGCGCACAGGACCACAGACTACAGCTCCCAGGAGGCACAGCGGGGCCGGAACCGGAAAGGGAGCCGAAAGGCGCGTACTGCGAACATTACGGAGATAGCCGCCGCCGCTGTGAGTGTATCGCTGTGGAGGCTGCCGTGAAGCTATAGAGCGCCTTTTCCTGTGGTTGTTGGCGTGTGGACGTACCGAACGGACTGCTTGCCCGGAGTCGCAGGGGAAAGGAAGAGGATCCCGACCAGGGATCAATTTCGGTCGTACCCCGGTGGTGAGATTTGCGAACTACATTCTGACACTTCTTACTAACATTCATACATATCATACACTCACTTCTCTTTCCTTTTTTTTTGCTTTTTCTCTATTTCCCAAAGGCTCTCTCCAGACTTTCCCTCTTATCCCTGTCCGGGAACGGGAGCAGGGGGAAGGGAGGGGGGGGGGTTATCTATTGTTCTTTTTGTGTGTGTTGTTGTTGGTATATAGATATATATAGATATATTGGTATATAGATATATAGATAGTCTTTTTGTGTGTTGTTTGTATATATAACATTTGATATCAGCCTTGCCAAAACCTCAGTGCCTTTAATAAACCTACTGATTCCTAAGCGTTGTTTGTGAGTGTGACGGGGAGTGGTCCTCAGCCCTCGATTCCCTGAGGAGGGGGTGTGGGTCGCGGCTTTACCCATGTCGGTCCGCGACAAATGGTTAAACAATAGTCTTTGAAACTGGAAGATTGGAAAGGAATAAAAGGAATAGTAGAGAAGTTTCTAAACTATGGGTTGTTGGTAGAATGTGAATCTGAATATAACACACCCATATTGCCCATTCGAAAGCCTGATGAGAACTATAGATTAGTACAGGATCTAAGAGCTATAAATGGGATCACTGAGGATATACATCCCATGGTAGACAACCCATATACACTGTTAACTAAGCTGAGAGGTGAGCTAGTTTGGTTTACCGTTCTGGACCTAAAGGATGCATTTTTCTGCCTACCTCTGGCCCCGAAGAGTCAGCCTCTGTTTGCCTTTGAATGGGAAAAACCAGATACGGGGAGAAGATCTCAGTTAACTTGGACTGTGCTGCCTCAAGGGTTTAAAATTAGCCCTACCATCTTTGGGAATCAGTTAGCAAAGGACCTCGAGATTTGGGAGCCCCCAGACCCTGAAGGAGTCTTGCTTCAGTATGTGGATGATTTATTGTTTGCCACCACGACAACAGACAGCTGCATGAGCTGGACTGTGAGCCTTTTGAACTTTTTGGGCCTTAATGGATATCGAGTCCCTCCACAGAAAGTGCAGTTAATCCAACAGCAAGTCATCTACCTGGGATATGAGATCTCTGGAGGACAGCGCATGATGGGAACAGAGCGAAAAGAGGCTGTGGGGTACGGACTATTTTTTCTTCTCCCCCCACATAAGATTAGGCGGAATGCCTTTCAAGCCAGCAAAGTGCCTTTTGCTGATTTAGCCAAAGGCGAACTGAAACAAAATTGGCAGAAATACAGATAGCAGGCTGCCTCTGAAAGACTGGGCACTTGGCCAATGCTGGTTGGAACAGAGAATGTTATCTAAAAAGAAGGCGGGCTGTGCCAGTGAACCAGAGAACTTTCCTTCATCTGCCAGACTTGGTGATAGACTGAGCTGCCTGCGAGTACTGCAGCCACTCTGCGGGGGGGCCTGTGCTTGCTCGCGGGGGATCGCTGCTTGCTCGCGGGGGATCGCTGCTTGCCACTCATTGGAGCCTGTCTGCTTATAAGGAGTCGCTGCCCGAACCAGAACCGAGATTGCTGTGTCTGCTTGCCATGCCTGCTTGCCATGCCTGCCTGTTGCCTGCTGGAGGGGTCGCCCCGCCGTCGAGTCGCTGGGACGCTGGTCACATCCTTGCTGCAGAAGGAGGGTAACATGTGTACACATATACACACACACACATCCACACACACACATATCTACCGGGTTCAACTCCTACCCTTCTCCTCCATTAATCCTACACCTCTCTCGCGGGGAGTGCACTTGCTAATACCATTGAACCCTGATTTTCCTTTCTGATATATGCCTAGATTACCTTCCCTAAACCTTGGTCCCTCAATCTGTGTTAACCCTTAATAAACCAATTAATTTGTAAGTTAAACATTGGTCTTGGTAACAATTTGTGAACGTGGTGAGGGAGTATTCCAATCTATATTCTAAGGTACGGTCCCGCAGTGACCACGCGTGCGCCCTCGGTCTCATTCACAAACCTCTCCGTTGTGGGAGGAAGTCGTGGAAGTATGCTGACAGCCGGTAGCCTTTGATATCGGCCCGCAACATTCTGGTGTCAGGAATGGGATAAGAGGGTCTTTTTGAGCCCCCAGACCATGCTCTCAATTGTTAAAAAAAAAAAAAACACAATAAAAAAAACGGTATCAAAATGAGCTCTGAGAGTATACCTACAGATGTAGAGGATGCCAGGATGCCAGTCATGCAGAAAGCACTGAGGTTCCAGGAAGGTTGGATATATCATGCCTTGCATATGATATATTACAGGACAATATTAGAGGGCTTACAGAGAAAGCATTACAGCAAGAGGTTAGGGAGTTAGAGTTACAGTGTAAGTTTAAGGAGTTAAAGCAGGAGCTTACAGAGAAAGCATCACAGCAAAAGGTTGAGTTTAATGATTTAAAGCAGGATCTTAAAGATTTACAGCAGGAATTTGAAGGGTTACTGGAAAGGCTTGAGTGCGGGTCTGCAGGGGCGCAGAAGGAGAAGTGGCACGAAAAATGTAAAAAAGTGCACCAGGAATATGATGCGCTACAACAGGATAATCTACGTTTGCAAAGAGAGAATCAGGAGGGTATAAAGATAGAAAAGAAGTATAGGGAGTTGCACAAGACACATGAGGAGGTGCAACTAAGCTTACAGTGGACCCAACGGGAGACTATAGGCATGCAACAGGAGATGGAAGCGATGCAGTGAGACTTTAGAATGTTATGAAGAGAGAAAACAAAATTGCAACAAGAGAAGGAAAACTGCAGCAAGAGAAAAACTGTGAGAGCAGTTAAGACAAAAAGATGCTCCCCCTTCAAAGGAGGAGGACACGTCTGAGAGTGATAAGCCCAATAGTGATCAGTCAGATCCAATTCAAGCTCTCAGCCAGGTCCTCAGTCTGAAAGGTTTGTCTTTTAAAGGAAAAGTAGAATTTCTTAATGCTCTCGTAGGACAGCAGGCCTCCTCATGTCCGCTCCCTCAGTCCTCCCAAGCTGATGGACTGCCGGAGGAAATAACTGTCAAGATAGATGAGCTGCATTCAGTCCTTGATAAAGGAATATAAGATTTGACATGTTATGTTAGGCCTCCGCAATATAGTTTGGAAGAGGAGGAAGAGCAGGAGGGAGTGGAACATAGATATGTGTGCCCAGTTAAGAAAACCACTTATTCTCAAAGAGCAGGTGCCGCACAGAGAGATATGGAGGTAAAAGAAAAAACCTTACACTCCACTAGAACTGGCAAAACTTAAAAAGCAATACAGCAGGCTTCAGTCTGAGATGGAAGCTGAATATGTGATGAGAGTGTCCCTCACAGGGGGAGGCAATATTCTGTTAAATGAACACAAAGCTAGCGGGTACTGGGGACCCGGAATTGTTTTGGTAACTGGAATACCCGATCACCCCTGGTCTCTAACTCAGTGTGCAGCTTATTGTGTTGGCGACACAGAATCCACTAGTAGAGGAGAACTGAGTGCCCTGCAAGGGGACTACTCTAATATCATGGAAAATGTTCACAAAGCTGCCGTACTTCAGATTATTTATGACCATGAGTTAGTAGAAGATCAGAGTAGTCCTTTGTCTCTTAGAGTGAAACCAAACAGATTAACTGTTTTAATCAAGGGAGTCTCTCAAGCACTTAAAATCAAAGCCATCCAATATCAGTAACAGATCGAAAGTGGCAACATAAGCCCTACATGAGCTATGCTAGCCAGAGACTTGGTATCTTATGGAAAGAAATATGATTAATTTCGAAGTTCTGGCAAGTCTTCTGCAGTCAGACAAGTCACTCGATTTTTCATATGCTGAGGTGGCTGCTAAGTCACCTCGGAACCCCCCTCCTTCTAAGCAGCAAGGGGAATCACGGGGTGACTGGACAGTGGTGAATAGAGAGAGACAAAAAACTGAAAAGCTCACCTAGAAACCAACACCCTAAAGAACAACGTATTTCATCACAAGATAATAAGGGGCCATATGCTAAGCTTAAGGAGGAAGCCAGGCATATAGGGATCCCAGCTTCACTTTTGGCTCGGAGTTTTCCTTATGATCTCCTAAAAGAATTGATTGAATGCTGGCATAGACAAGTTAATCCGAGACAAAATAAGTCTAAAAGGCCTAGGTCACAGTCTAAATTCAGAGGAAGATCAAGAGAAAGATCCAGTAATTAAGAAAACTAAATTACCCTCCTCCTGCTAAGAAAAGAAAGTTTAAAAGACAGAGGAGGAGGGGAAAACAGAGGATTCTAATACAGAGAATGAAAATGCTTCCCAAATAAACAATAATCACTCGGGCCCTAAATCTCCTAGTCCTCCAAAAGATTGGCAAAATGTATTAAGATTAGTTCAAAGTAAAGATGGGGACTTGGAACTTACTTGTGCTGTTGGGCCAAAACGTTATCCTGTAACTTTTGTGGTAGACACAGGAGCACAAATTTCTACACTAAAAGCTGATGATGCTGAACACTGTGGCATTACCTTATCTTCAAAGCCAATATATGTGAGTGGAGCATTTGGTAACTCTATTTTACAGAAAACAGCTAAAGTCACTATACACCTTGCAGGAGAGGACAAACCAATTTGGACCGAGATGATTGTGGGTGATAATCCTTTCAATTTGTTAGGAATGGATGTTCTCACAGGCCGAGCATGGAGAGATGAAGAAGGCCGCTCCTGGAATTTTGGCACACTGACACCAGCGATAAGGTTGTTACAGTGTGCTCCGCACCTGCCACAAAGCAGGATAACAGCTGTGAAACAATATCCCATCCCAATTGCTGCCAAAAATGGCATTAAAGAAGTCATTTCTGATTTGAAGCAAAAGGGTATTATTGTGCCCTGTCATTCACCATTTAATTCCCCAGTTTGGCCTGTGAGAAAAGCAAATGGTAAATGGAGGATGACAGTGGATTACAGGAAGCTAAATGCCAATACGGAAGTACTCACTGCAGCTGTACCAAATATTGCTGATTTGGTGCTAGAAATCTAGGAAGCAGCACATCTGGTGCTGGCCTCCCTGGACATAAAGGATATGTTTTTCCAAATCCCTATTGATCCTGAGGACCAAAAATATTTTGCCTTCACTTGGGATGAGGTACAGTACACCTTCACAAGGTTGCCCCAGGGATATAAACACTCACCTACACTGGCCCATCACTCGCTTGCGTGTGAGCTGGAAAACATTCCAGAAATCAAAAACATTTCCAAAGTAAAAGTCTATCAGTACATAGATGATGTGTTGTTAGGGGGCCAGAGTGAGGGGGAGGTAAAGGCAGTCTATGATGCCATAATTAAGCATTGAACAGACACGCAAATAGAAATCCCTGAAGAGAAAAGGCAACCCCCATCCCAAGAGGCAAAATTTCTGGGAATAAGGTGGAAGGGGGGAACCTGGAATATTCCTTCGGAATTCCTCACCTGAATCAAATAAAAGTATCATCTAATAAAAAAGAACTGCAAGGAATACTAGGAACCCTTCAGTACTGGAGAAAGCATATCCCCAAGGGTGATCCAAGGGTGCTGAGGGAGCTGGCGGAGGTCATTGCTAGGCCACTCTCCATTATCTTCGGTAAGTCATGGGTAACAGGAGAGGTGCCTGAGGACTGGAGGACAGCAAATGTCACACCAGTCTACAAGAAGGGCAAGAAGGAGGACCCGGGTAACTATAGACCGGTCAGCCTCACCTCCATCCCTGGAAAGGTGATGGAGCAACTTGTTCTTGTCTCTATCTCTAGGCATATCAAGGACATGGGGGTCATCAAGAGCAGTCAGCATGGTTTTATCAAGGGTAAATCATGTTTGACTAACCTCATAGCCTTCTATGAGGAAATTACTAGGTGGATAGATGATGGTAGAGCGGTAGATGTGGTTTATCTTGATTTCAGTAAGGCATTTGACACCGTCTCCCACAGCATCCTTGTAGATAAGTTGATCAGGTATGGGTTTGGTGATCAGGTAGTGAGGTGGATCAGGAACTGGTTGATGGGAAGGAGTCAGAGAGTTGTAGTCAATGGGGCAGAATCTGGTTGGAGGTCTGTGACTAGTGGAGTCCCTCAGGGGTCGGTACTGGGACCGATGTTGTTCAACATCTTCATCAACGACCTGGATGAGGGTATAGAATGTACCCTCAGCAAGTTTGCTGATGACACTAAGCTGGGAGGAGTGGCTGACACACCAGAAGGCTGTGCTGCCATTCAGAGAGACTTAGACAGGCTGGAGAGTTGGGCAGGGAGAAACATGATGAAATTCAACAAGGGCAAGTGTAGAGTTTTGCATTTGGGGAAGAACAACACGATGTCCCAGTGTAGGTTGGGGGCTGACCTGCTGGAGAGTAGTGTAGGTGAAAGAGACCTGGGTGTCCTGGTAGACAGGAGGATGACCATGAGCCAGCAATGTGCCCTTGTGGCCAAGAAGGCCAATGGCATCCTGGGGTGCATTAGAAAGGGTGTGGTTAGTAGGTCAAGAGAGGTTCTCCTCCCCCTCTATTCTGCATTGGTGAGGCCATATCTGGAGTATTGTGTCCAGTTCTGGGCCCCTCAGTTCAAGAAGGACAGGGAACTGCTTGAAAGAGTCCAGCGCAGAGCTACAAAGATGATTAAGGGAGTGGAACATCTCCCTTATGAGGAAAGGCTGAGGGAGCTGGGTCTCTTTAGCTTGGAAAAAAGGAGGCTGAGGGGTGACCTCATCAACGTTTACAAATATGTAAGGGGTGAGTGTCAGGGAGATGGAGTTAGGCTCTTCTCAGTGATGACCAGTGATAGGACAAGGGGTAATGGGTGCAAATTGGAGCATAGGAGGTTCAAGGTAAATATCCGAAAAAATTTTTTTACTGTAAGAGTGACAGAGCACTGGAACAGGCTGCCCAGGGAGGTTGTGGAGTCTCCTTCACTGGAGGCATTCAAAACCCACCTGGATGCGTTGCTATGTGATGTACTCTAGGTGACCCTGCTCTGGCAGGGGGGGTTGGACTAGATGATCTTTCGAGGTCCCTTCCAACCCCTAAGATTCTATGATTCTATGATTCTATGATCCCCGATTTTTCAGTTATAGCACATTCTCTTTATGATTTATTGAAAAAGAATCATCACTGGGAATGAGATAAGTCTCATGATGAGGTCCTTAACTATTAACATTAGAAGCACAGACCTTTCAAACTCTGGGACCTCTCCACCCAGAAGATCCAATAATAATAGAATGGAGGTTCTCAGCCAGTGCCTTATCATATCATTTTTGGCAACGGGGACCTAATGGGAGTACTCAACCACTTAGCTTTTATTCTCTGTCCTTTAAGGACTCAGAGAAGCGATATTCCACTCTGGAGAAAGGATTGCTAACAGTGTGCACAGCACTAATAGAAGTTAACAAAATCATTAAAAAACAAAGGGTAATTCTACAAGGCCGTTTCAAGGTAGTTAACCAAGTGCTGTCTGGGAAAGCCCCTCCAGAAGGAATATCCCAAAAGGGTACAATCAGGAAGTGGTAAAGCCAAATTGAATATTATTCTGGCCTTTTCAAGCTTGAAGAAGGCCCAGATAAACAACTGAAACTTCAGGAACATATTGGATCTACAGAGGAACAAGATTTAACAATGAAAACTCCCAGTCCTATTAAAGAGGCCCCAGAGTACAAGAGTGAAATGATTAATGCTTGGTTTACAGATGCGTCAGCCCGAAGAGAAGGTAAAACCTGGTTGTTCAGATCTGCTGCAGTGAAACCCTCCACAGCCGAACAAATAATAAATCATGATAAAGGCAGTGAACAAGTGGGGGAGCTGGATGCTGTTCTCAATGTTTTTGTGAAAGAAAAAGCCTCCAAGGATGCTGTGTACATCTACACAGGTTCCTTTTCGGTCTTTAAGGGCTGTGTGGAATTGATAACTTTCTGGGAACAGAACAATTGGGAGATTAACAGGGTGCTAATGTGGCAGAAAGAGAAATGGCAACAGATCCTAAAAATCGCCAAGAAAAATCCTAATTTTCATGTAGGGTGGATTCCTTCTCACCAGACCAACCTGAAGAATGAAGCTAGTAGGTGGAATAACTACGTTGATGAACTGGCTAAAATCAGTGAAGTGGAAATCAGAACAGCAGGAGAAAATCAAGAGTGGGAACGATTGCTTGAATGGCTTCATTGTAAAAGAGGTCATTCAGGAATCTTTGATTTGTCTAAAGAGGCACAAACCCATGGGTGGCCTGTTACCCGTGAGCAGTGCAAAACAATCATTTCTGAATGCGATCTTTGTAAGATCAGGTTGGGGGAACATCCCCTGACGACTGATACTCTGCATATTCGGGAAGGAAAGTCCTTGTGGTCCACCTGGCAGGTGGACTACACTGATCCTTTCCGCAAATCAGGAAACAAGCAATACATCATTGTGATGGTAGAAGTGGTGTCAGGTCTCACCTGTGCTGAAGCTGTTTCTAAGGCAAATGGTGAAAACACGGTTTGCTTCTTAGAAAAGGTATTTGGTCTCCTACCTAAACCCACAAATATTCAATCTGACAATGGAACTCATTTCACCTCACACCTGGTACAACAATGGGCTAAAAGAGAAGGTATCGAATGGACATTTCATGTCCCATACTACCCACAAGCAAACGGGGTAGTAGAATGTACTAACGGGTTAATTAAAAGTCTTATTCGTCCACAGGATTCCAGATGGGATGAAAGGTTGAGGTATGCAGTCACCACTATAAATAATAGGTGGGGGGGTGAATGGGTGCCCTCGTCTAAATGCCTTCTTTCCTACGTCGCCTACTCAAGGAACAGCACAGAAAACCTTACAGCAAGTCCAAGACTTCTCTGCACGTGGGACAGACTGTTATAGTAAACCTGCCAAATATTGGTAAAGTCAAGCTTACCTTACACACACCGGTGAACTCAAATACTTGGTTTGCATCTTATTTAACTGACAAACAACATAAAATCAGTACAAAATGGATAATTCACGTTGAGTAAATAATTGTTTCAGTTTTTTTCCGTGTTTACATTTCTATATGTCCAATAACGTTAGTGGCTATATTACTAGTCTAACAACTTAAAGAGCCAGAGACATCCTGTTGACAGTATCAGGCCTGATCAACCTGCTACTGGACTCCGGAGGAGTTACTTTGTGACCGCTATGGGACTGATCACCTCATAGCCTAAACAGGGTACTCTATAATATCGTCTCCTTCTACACTTGCCTTTGAGTTGTTGTCTGTAATATATTGTATTGAATGGGAATAATAGTTAAGAAGTTGTTGATAATAGTGAAAGTCTAATATGAAAGCAAGAGTATATGTTAGATTGAATAATTTGTAAATTTAGATGTTATTTATATTGTATCAATGCTCTGTACTATTCATTTGTTATTAGTAGAACTTATTAGCAGTCCACACTAAATGTATATAGCATTGTATATTATAATTGGGAATTGTTCCCTTATTTATTATTATGAATTACTATATTCTCTCTGTATTTTTATTTTGACTTTTTATTTTTTCTTTCCAGTTATATTCGTTTTTATACCTGAAGAGGGGGAGGATCTAATGTGAGGTAAGGGTTTGGACAAGGGCCTGGTTGGATACATGCATACATAACACATACATATATACATATATACATTATAAGGACACTATATTATCACTGTCTTAAAAGCCACGGGGTGAGATGTGGGGAACAGACTATTTTTCCTTCTCCCCCCCACATAAGATTAGGCGGAATGCCTTTCAAGCCAGCAAAGTGCCTTTTGCTGATTTAGCCAAAGGCGAACTGAAACAAAATTGGCAGAAATACAGATAGCAGGCTACCTCTGAAAGACTGGGCACTTGGCCAATGCTGGTTGGAACAGAGAATGTTATCTAAAAAGAAGGCGGGCTGTGCCAGTGAACCAGAGAACTTTCCTTCATCTGCTGGACTCGGTGATAGACTGAGCTGCCTGCGAGTACTGCAGCCGCTCCGCGGGGGGGCCTGTGCTTGCTCGCGGGGGATCGCTGTTTGCCACTCGTTGGAGCCTGTCTGCTTATAAGGAGTCGCTGCCTGAACCAGAACCGAGATTGCTGTGTCTGCTTGCCATGCCTGCCTGTTGCCTGCTGGAGGGGTCGCCCCGCTGTCGAGTTGCTGGGATGCCGGTCACATCCTTGCTGCGGAAGGAGGGTAACACGTGTACACATATACACACACACACATCCACACACACACATATATACCGGGCTCAACTCCTACCCTTCTCCTCCATTAATCCTACACCTCTCTCGCGGGGAGTGCACTTGCTAATACCATTGAACCCTGATTTTCTTTTCTGATATATGCCTAGATTATCTTCCCTAAACCTTGGTCCCTCAATCTGTGTTAACCCTTAATAAACCAATTAATTTGTAAGTTAAACATTGGTCTTGGTAACAATTTGTGAGCGTGGTGAGGGAGTATTCCAATCTACATTCTAAGGTACGGTCCCATAGTGGCCACGCGTGCGCCCTCGGTCTCATTCACAAACCTCTCCGTTGTGGGGGGGGAAGTCGCGGAAGCATCCTGACAGCTGGTGCTTTTGATATCGGCCCGCGACAGAGGCCATCTGTCAGACACCCCTACCACAGATGGTAAAAGAATTGTGGACCTTTCTGGGAATTACAGGTTGGTGTCACCTCTGGATTTATAACTATGGGCTTCTAGTAAAACCCCTATGTGAACTGATAAAGGGGAATCAGTCCACAATAACATGGGCAATACACAAAAAGCTTTTCAGCAACTTAAACAGGCACTAATGAAGGCTCCTGCCTTAGGGCTTGTGAGGATTTTACCCCTCACTAAGGGAAAATTGTCTCCCATAAAGAACTATTCACCTGGTAAAGGAGACAGGACTGCACCAGGACAAGCCTGGGCAAGTCCAGGACAAGCCTAGGCAAGCCTTAGACAAGGCTGCTGCTAAGCCCTGGATGGAACTCTTGCAGCTGGCTGGATAGCTATCTGATTGGCTGGAACTA
This sequence comes from Hemiprocne comata, assembly GCA_020745705.1. NCBI lineage: Eukaryota > Metazoa > Chordata > Aves > Apodiformes > Apodidae > Hemiprocne > Hemiprocne comata. The sequence continues at coordinate 11,877,299 of CM036615.1, forward strand.
TATGCAAATGAACGGATTCAAAAGATGCCCCAAATCAGAAGGCTCCTAGGGGCTATAAAGAGACCGCTCGCGGGAACTCCCTCTCTCTCTTTTCGCCGCTGGACCTCCCTGCTGCCCCGCTGCCTTGCTGCCTTGCTGCCCTGCTGCCTCGCTGCCCCGCTGCCTCGCTGCCCCGCTGCCTCGCCGCTGCACCCGCCTACCTGCACCCGTCTGTGCCGAGGAGGAGAGGTAAAAGAGCCACGGATCTCAGCTACAGAGGCTAGGTCTCCACCCGAGAATCCAAAAAGGGGAAGCCTAAAGAACTATAAAGCTACTACTCGAGAGCCGGGCTTAAAGCAGGAGCGGTAAGCTCAGTATCTGCTAGCCCCACTGCCTCGAGAGCACCCGAAAGAACAGTGAATCTCCCCCAAAGGCGCTCTCTCTCTCTCCCTCCTCCCGTCGGGGAAGACGTCCGCAGCCTGCCGTCTGCCGCGAGCCGCTTTGCTATAGCGCAGCCCGCAGTCTTAAAGCCGCCACTACAGCTGCCGTGAAGCCTGCCGCCGCACCCAGAGCCGCTGCTGCCTTTGCTGTAAAGCTACAGACCGCCACGTGGAAGCCGCCATCTTGAAGCCACAGACCGCCACGTGGAAGCCGCCATCTTAAAGTTACAGACCGCCTTGTGCAGCTTGTCGAGACTGTAAGATTTAATAATATTTCTTTTTCTGTCATTAACCGTAATCTTTCCCTGGGGTAAACCCACAAACGGCCCTCACTTCCATGCACAACGTCGACCCTATTGAGAGGGAAACCGCGTCGTGCTATACCAGCCCCCTCTATCATAAGTTTTCTTCTCTCTTCAATCTAAACTATTACACACATACTCATACACACCCCTTGCATCCTACCTTCTAAATTTACCTCCTACACATTTGTGACTCCACTCAAACAGTTAAAGCATATAAAATATAACTCTGTGTCTGGTCTTCATTGTGTGCGGACGTGCGTGCTCTCCTATTTAGGGCTTCTGGTATATCATACATTGGCGTCATCGCCATCCCCAAAATCAGGGGCGAATCCTAAATATAGAAGGGCTAACTGCTCAAGCCCATCCGAGTCCAAGTCACCGCTTGGACCGGGACATTTTAATCTGGTGTCAGGAGTGGGATATACCTTAGAAGCTCTGAGCCGCACACCACGCGTAATGGGACTCCTAGATAAGCTGCGTTCAAAATCTGAGGAAACATCCATCCGCATCCCATCTCCATTCCAGGACAAATTTAAGCATTACCCATTTGTGATCCATTTGGGGTATGACCTCACGGAGGGACACACCTCCACTAGAGGAGGAGCTTACTAATCTTAAAACATCCGATACAGACAGTGATGAAGAGCAAACAGCGCACACACTTCCCAAAAAACACGTGACATTTAGCAAGAGGAGGACCCAGCAATGCAGTAAACCCAAATGCAGGTTGGCCGCCTCCTCTAATATCAGCACATTGGAGAAGGATCTTGCATCCCTTAAACATGATGTGAATAACACTATCCAGACCCTGATGGATACTGGACATGAGGAAATGAAAAGAATGGGGAAAAAGATTAATAAATTGGCAACTTTGATTGAAAGTCATTCAAAAAATTCATCCCGCAATTCATCCTGCAATTCATCCCGTCATCAAAGTTCAGATGATGAGGAAACCCCGCATAAAACCCTCAGGCCAGTAATCCGGTCAGAATATTCTATTGATACCGAAACTGGGAGGGGAATCCTTAGGCAAAAGCAAACCCCTTACTCACCAATCGAATTGGCTGACCTCAAAAAACGGTTCAGTAAAAAATCCACAGAGAGTGACACAGAATATGTCATCCGTGTCTCTGTTGAGGGCGGGGACGATATTCTGCTTTCAGAAAAAGAAGCCTCTGGATATTGGGGTCCAGGAGCTTCACTTTCCACTGTAAATTGCCAAGCTATGTGGACAATAACACAGCATGCTGCCTATAATGTAGGTTTAATAGACCCTATGTCACGGGGTGAACCTTTAGTCTTGAAAGGTGACATAACACAACTAATGGAAAACATTCATAAGGCCGCTGTGATACAAATGATTTATCAAAATGATTTAATTGTGGAACAAGATTCTGCCCTCCTGCAGCCGGTAAGACCAGAAAGAATGAACATTCTTATCCGGGGCTTACCGGGAGAGCTTAAAAATTTGGCAATCCAGCTGAAAGGCAAAATTGCAAATAATGATCAGGACAACAATCCATATACTTGGGGAGACCTGGCTAAAGAACTAACAGAATATGGCCGACAATATGGAGTGCCAGAATATGATGCCTCTAAAAGGCACACCATACGCAAAGTGGACTCAGCCTGTGAAAGTCCAGAGCCAACTTATGCTGCAGTGGCTGCAAGGCCACCACGCACCCCTCCGCGAACTTCGAGAGGAAGGCGCGGTGACTGAGCCCCCACTAGAAACCGGACACCTTCCAGGAACAGGCCACACGCTGCACATGATCCCCAACCCTCCACGAGTTCTGGGTCACAAAATGGCGCCCGCCAGGGGCCCTTTGCACGGCTTAAAGAGGAAGCCCGACGCAAAGGCATACCCTCTGAACTTTTAACACGAAATTACAGTTACAGCCATCTCAAAGATTTGGTTGAGAAGTGGCCTGTGAACAATAACAATCAGGGAAACTAAATTGCTCTCCTTCTGCACCAAGAAAAACTAATAAGAAAAGGCAGAAGGAGAAAAACGAAACACAAAATACTATTGGCAATGATGAGCCAAACAATCCGGGAAAATCGTGGGAAGACATGCCCAAAAACAAAGATGATTGTCAACAAGAAAATAAATCAGACTCTAAACTCAATCAGCTTCCTCACAATTGGCAGCACATATTAAGACTAACTCAAAATTCCAAGGGTGACTTGGAAATCACTTGTAGTGTTGGTCCTAATAGGTATCCTGTGACATTTGTGGTAGATACTGGAGCACAAATATCCACACTCAGAAAAGATGAGGCCCGGATATGTGGAATCAATCCATCCCTAAAACCTATGCTTGTGAGTGGTGCATTTGGCCAGCCCACTCTCCAAAAAACTGCTCAAGTCTCTTTGAAATTACCAGGCGAAGATAGTGTAATTAGAGCTGAAATGATAGTGGGTGACATCCCCTACAATTTGATGGGGATGGATATATTGCAAGGAAGAGCATGGAGAGATGACAAAGGCAACTTTTGGAACTTTGGTACACCCACTCTAAATGTGAGGCTATTACAAAGAGCTCCATGCCTGCCACAAAGCACAGTCACAAATGTAAAACAATATCCTCTTTCTAAAGCGGCAAGAGAAGGAATAAAAGATGTAATTGAAGATCTTAAAACTCGAGGAATTTTAATTGACACTCGCCATATAACTCTCCAATCTGGCCTGTCAAAAAGTCCAATGGGAAATGGAGGCTCACTATGGATTTTTGCAAACTGAATGCCAATACCAACCCACTCACAGCTACAGTACCCAACTTATCAGAACTGATTTCAGAGATACAAGAGGCAGCTCACCCTATAATGGCTGTACTGGACATTAAAGACATGTTTTTCATGATTCCAATTGAAGAGAAAGACCAGGAGAAGTTTGCTTTCACCTGGCAAGGAAACCAATACACATTTACCAGACTCCCTCAAGGATACAAACATTCTCCTACTTTAGCACATCATGCATTGGCGACTGAATTAGAACAAATAATCTCCAAAGCACCTAAAGATGTAAAAATTTACCAATACATTGATGATATACTAATTGGAGGGCCTGATGTGTCTAAAGTACAAGAGGTCTATAACAGTATTATTGACCATTTGTCTGGCATAGGGATTGAAATCCCTGATGATAAAAAACAGCCACCTTCCCCAGAGGTGAAGTTCTTGGGTATCTGGTGGAGGAAAGGTACATGGAATATCCCCACTGATACAATTTCCAAATTGGGAAAGATTAAAATCCCTGATAACAAAAAAGAGCTACAAGAGATTCTGGGAACTTTGCAATTTTGGCGGAAGCACATACCAGACCTTGCCATAATAGCAAGACCGCTCTATGATTTGTTAAAAAAGAATACATATTGGGAATGGTCCCAGGTACACGATGAAGCCCTGCAACTATTGCTGTTAGAAATACAGACATACCAAACATTAGGTCCAATTCACCCAAATGACCCTATAATTATAGAATGGGGATTTGCCATAAATGGACTCTCATATCATTTGTGGCAAAAGGGCCCTGAAGGAGCTACAAGACCAATTGGTTTCTTTTCGCAAACCTTTAAAGAAACAGAAAGAAGATACTCAATTTGGGAAAAAGGCCTATTGACTGTTACCACTGCATTGAAAGAGGTGGAGAAAATGATTAAAAAACAAAAAATCATCTTGAGAGGCCCATTCAAAATTGTCAATCAGGTCACATCGGGAAAACCACCACCCGAGGGGGTCTCACAAAAGAATACATTACACAAGTGTTATTCTCAAATTGAATATTATTGTAATTTGTTCAATGTCTCTGAGGGTCCTGAAAAAACTTTAAAAATACAAGATCAAATTAAGTCCACTGAAAGGGATGATACACATTTGGCAGAAAAATTACCTTCCCAATCAAAGAAGCTCCAGAATTCTCAGCCCAACTAAAGAATGTGTGGTTCACTGATGCATCCTCAAAAAGAGAGGGGAAAACATGGAAATTTCACTCTGCTGCATTGAATGTAAATACTGGTGAACAAATAATCAATGAAAGTGAAGGAAGTGCCCAGGTGGGCGAATTAGATGCAGTCTTTAATGTCATTCAAAAGGAAAAGACTAATAAAGAACCTGTGTATATATATACAGATTCATATGCTGTTTATAAAGGTTGTGTGGAGTGGATCTCCTATTGGCAAGAAAATGATTGGCAGATCAATGGAATCCAAGTATGGCAATCAGAGAAATGGAAATTAATATTGGAAGCAGCTAAATTGCATTCCAAACTGTATGTAGGATGGATTCCATCACATCAATCAGACCTAACAAATGAAGCAGCTAAATTTAACAATGAAGTAGACGAATTGGCAAGACTAAACTTAATTGAAATCAGGAAAGCTGCAATTGAAGGAGAAAACTTTGAATGGAAAAGGTTACTTGAGTGGCTACACTGTAAGAGAGGTCACTCAGGTAACTACAACCTTTATAAAGAGGCACAAGCTAGAGGATGGCCTGTCACCAAGGAGGCATGCAAGACTATCATTTCAGCATGTGATCAATGTAAAATCAGGTTGGGACAACATCCTCTAACTCAAGAACAGCTGCATATCAGAGATAATAAAAGTTTATGGGACTGCTGGCAGATAGATTACATCGGACCTTTCAGAAAATCAAATGCAAAACAAGATGTCATTGTAGCAGTAGAAGTAGTCTCTGGTTTGACTTATGCAGAAGCGCTTCCTAAAGCCATGGGTGAAAGTACAGTATCTTTCTTAAAGAACTTATTCAGCATAATGCCAAAACCTAAGAACATACAATCAGATAATGGATCTCATTTCACTTCACGTTTGGTACAACACTGGGCTGAACAGGAAAACATTAAATGGACCTTACATACACCCTACTATCCTCAGGCGAATGGAATAGTAGAGCATACTAATGGTCTTCTAAAAAGTATTCTAAAGCCACAAGCCACACAGTGGGACAAAAGATTAAGTCAAGCCCTCACAGTTGTGAACAACCGATGGGGAGTGAACGGATGTCCCAGACTCAATGCCTTTTACCCAACTCCACCTACCAGCCAACCACATTCAAAGAATCATGGGTTGAGAGAGAAAGGAAAGCCTAAGGATGGTTTTGAAACTGGACAAACTGTTTTGGTTAATTTACCTAATGTTGGGAGAGTTAAACTGATATTGGACGTGCCACTGAATCAAAATACATGGAAAGCTAAAGATTACAATGACAAGCAGTATAAAATTAGTACTAAATGGATTCTGTGCTTATATATATAGCAATGTGTATATGCTAAACCAACAACCCAAAGAACCGGAGACATCCCAAGCCAGAATAGGGTCTGATCAACCCGACACTGGTTTGAGGAGGGGGTACCTTGTGCATACTATGGACTTGATCACCCCATGGTTTACACAACGCCTCCTACTATACAGCATCATGTCTCCTATAACTGTTTCCCCTTTTGGGTTGTTGTGTGTACATAAGGTACTAATGATGCACCAATATATATATATAGTCATAACAGGTCTTCTATTTATGTGGTATTTTCTCTTGTGCATTTCATATATATATATATGCATATGTGGTATCGCATATAGGGAATTGTTCCCTCAGAAACACACGTAAAGTGTTACATGTATAATTGTGTATATATATATCTCCAATATATATATGTGGAGTTATGTGAAATTATATATATGTCTTAAATAGGGAAGGAGGTAAGAGTTTGGACAAGAGCCTGATAGGGTACAGATGTACATGTACATATATATATATACAAACACATACCTAGACACACATCACACAGGAAACAAGTTGCTGTCATAAAAGCCACGGGGTGAGATGTGAGAGACGGACTCCATGATGGCCTTTAAGCCAGCGACGTTTGCTGGCCCTTCCTAGTGATGTGCTCCCCGGCACTGGTGAGTACCAGGTGCATGCACACAAGACCACAAACTACAGCTCCCAGGAGGCACAGCGGGGCCGGAGCCGGAAGCGGAGCCGGAAGTGGAGCCGGCAGGCGCGGTCTCTGAACAGACACAGCTACTACGGAGGTGACCACCGCCGCGTGTGCATCGCTGTGGAGGCTGCTGTGGAGCCAGAGGCGCCTTTTCCTGTGGTTGTTGGCGTGTGGACGTACCGAACGGACTGCCTGCCTGAAGTCGTTGGAGAAGGATCCCGACTAGGGATTGGCTTTGGCCGTACCCCGGTGGTGAGACTTGCGAACTTGACTACACTCTGACATTTCCTATTAACACTGTGTCGCGAACCGAGATAGGTAAAGCCGCGACCCACACCCCCACCTCGGGGAAACCGAGGGCTGAAGACCACTCCCCGTCACTCTCACAAATAACGCTTAGGAATCAATAGATTTATTAAGTATCACCTAACACACACAAGGTCTACCTCTATATCTATATTCACACCTATATATCCATATCCAAATACCAACAGCTATACAACACTACATCTACATGCCTATAACAACACACACAGAAAACAAGAGAGAATCCCTCCCCTTCCCCCCCTACTCCCGTTCCCGGACAGGGATAAGAGGGAAAGCCTGGAGAGAGCCTTTGGGAAATAGAAGAATATTGGAAAAGAGAAGTGAGTGTCTGGTATGTGTGAATATTATGTAGGAATGTTTGTAGGAATGTTAGTAAGATGTTCGCAATTCTCACCACCGGGGGGTACGGCCGAAGCCAATCCCTGATCGGGATCCACGTCCTTTCCCTTGAGACTCCAGGCAGACGGTCCGTTCGGTACGTCCACACGCCAACAACCACAGGGAGCAGCGCCGTAACGGCACGGCAGCCTCCGCAGCGGTACCCTCGCCGCGGCGGCTGGATCTGTGTGTGTTCACAGAGCGCGCGCCTTCTTGCTCCTCCCTTTCCCGGTTCCGGCCCCGCCGTGCCTCCTGGGAGCTGTAGTCTATAGTCTGTGCGCATGCGCCTGGTACCTCTGTCCTCTCCCCACGAGTGCCGGGGGGGCGCATCGCCAGGAATGGTCGCTGGATTAAAGGCCATTATAGAGTCCGTCTCTCACATCTCACCCCGTGGCTTTTATGACAGCGACTTGGTTCCTGTGTGGTATATGTTTGTGTCTGTATATTTATGTACATCTGTACCCTAGTAGGCTCTTGTCCAAACTCTTACCTCTTTCCCTGTTTGAGACAAGCATATATACAATCTCACATATTTCATATCTACATATCCAGAACAACGTATATAACGTTTTATGCATGTTTCTGAGGGAACAATTCCCTATACAACATATATACTTATAAACTCATTCATATATATATACATATACTCATATATATAATACATAAGAGAAATATATATAGAAAACCCATAATGAATGTATTGGTGCACCATTAGTATCTTATTTACAGACCAAAACCTAAAGGGGAAATAGGTATAGGAGACATGATGCTATATAGTAGGAGGCGTTGTGCAAACCATGGGGTGATCAAGTCCATAGTATGCACAAGGTACCTCACCCCTCAAAACCAGTGTCGGGCTGATCAGACCCTATTCTGGCTTGGGATGTCTCCGGTTCTTTGGGTTGTTGGTTTAGCATATACACATTGCTATATACACAAGTATACAGATACACAGTTACAACCTATCTCTACAATCTGTCTTGCTTCACTCAACATGAAGTATCCAATTTGTACTGATTTTGAGTTGTTTGTTATTCATGTCAGATGCAACCCAGGTGTTTGAATTCACAGGCGTTTGCAGGGTCATTTTGACTTTCCCAATATTTGGCAGGTGAACCAGTACAGTCTGTCCTGGGTGTAGGGAAATTTTTTTCTTGTTGCAAGGCTTTCTTTGTGTCTCCTTTTCTTGAGTGGGTGATGTAGGAAAGAAAGCAGTTAGACGAGGACACCCGTTCACCCCCCATCTGTTATTTATGGTGGTGACTGCATATCGCAACCTTTCATCCCATTTGGAGTCCTGTGGGCGGATAAGGCTTTTGATTAACCCATTAGTACGTTCTACTATCCCATTTGCTTGGGGATAGTATGGCATATGAAATGTCCATTGGATGCCTTCACTTCTCGCCCACTGTTGTACCAGATGCAGCGCAGAGCAGAGAGCGGCAGCGGTGTGAGCTGTTCCTTTAAACTGCTGAGGATTTGAGAGAGAGCCGGGCTTCCCGGAGACGGTGAAGCCGGGGCAGAGCCAGGAGACCCGAGTCTGAGCGGGAAGCCTGCGAGGGAGAGGAAGGCTGACGTGGCAGGGGGAGTGGCTGTGAACGGCGGCAAGGTTTAAAAAGCGGCCATTTGGCAGCCTCCTCTGAGCACGCGGCAGCGCAGAGCAGAGAGCGGCAGCCAGCTTTCAGAGGGCAGGCGCGTGGGAGGCGCGAGGGCAGGCAGGGAGAGAGCAGCGGGTGCCGCGGGTGCCTTCTCACGAGAAAAGCAAACTAGTAGCTGGATAGATCATGGTCACAACGCGGCCAAAAACCGTAGTGAAAAAGAATGTGGGGACTCAGACAGAGCTCCCAAGCAGGCATGCAGCAGTGCAGGTCTCTGGCTGCAGTGAATGCCTGAGCCTGGCACTGGTACCAGAGGGAACCAGTGACACCGCATGTGTGCGGTGTGAGCAAGTAAATGATCTCCTCAGGCAGGTGGTTAATCTGACAGAGGAGGTTGAAAGACTGAGAGCCATTAGAGATTGTGAAAGTGAAATAGATTGGTGGAGTCATACCCTGACGCAGGGGCAGATCGAGGAGGTTGAGAAAGTGACGGATCCCCTCCCCTCCTGTCACCAGACAGATGGAGAGGACTTAGGAGATATGAAGGAATGGAAGGAAGTCCGACCTCGGAAAGGCAAGAAAAAATCCTCCCAACCCCTTCCACCCTCCCAATTGCCCTTGAATAACAGATATGAAGCCTTGGAAATTCAGGGACAGGAAAATGAAGTTGGAGGGGTAGACTTATCTAATGAAGCACCTAGGACTCGTCAGTCACCCCGAGTCCTTAGGACTTCTTCAATCAAGAAGGAAAGGAGAGTAATTGTGGTGGGTGACTCCCTTCTGAGGGGGACAGAAGGGCCCATCTGTCGACCGGACCCATCCCACAGGGAGGTCTGTTGCCTCCCTGGGGCTCGGATTAGAGATGTTAAAAGGAAACTCCCTAATCTTGTGGGTTCCTCTGATTACTATCCACTGCTGATTTTTCAGGTTGGCAGTGATGAAATTATCACAAGAAATGTAAGGGCAATGAAGAGTGACTTCAGGGCCCTAGGACGGCTAGTTAGGGGGTCTGGAGCGCAAGTAGTGTTTGCCTCCATCCCTCCTGCAAGAATGGGTGGGGAGGTATATAGGAAGAGTCTACAGATCAATGAATGGCTAAGAGATTGGTGTCAAAGACAGGGTTTTGGTTTTTTTCATCATGGGATGCTATATGAGACACCTGGCCTGGTGGTGGCAGGTGGGATGCACCTGTCCCAGAGGGGGAAGAGGCTCTTGGGGCAGGACTTAGCAGGGCTCATTGAGAGAGCTTTAAACTAGATATGAAGGGGGAAGGGGAGAAAACTGGGTCTGTTAGGGACAAGCACAAGAGGAACGTGCCAGGGCCTGAAAGCAGGTGGTCTAAGGAGGATTTGGTCCCACCAGTGGGCTCTGTTTGTTTCCTGAAATGCCTGTATGCTAATGCACGCAGCATGGGGAATAAGCAGGAAGAGTTAGAGGTCAGTGTGCGGGCTAAGGGTTATGATCTGGTGGCAATAACAGAGACGTGGTGGGACAGGTCACATGACTGGAATGTGGCCATGGATGGTTATGTGCTTTTTAGGAAAGATAGAGCGGGGAAGCGAGGTGGTGGAGTTGCTCTTTATGTGAGAGAGCAACTAGAATGTATTGAGTTTTGTGCAGGGGCTGATGAGGGGCAAGTTGAAAGTCTGTGGGTAAGAATTAAGGGGCAGGCTGGTGTGGGTGATACAGTCGTGGGGGTCTACTACAGACCTCCTGATCAAGGTGAGGAAGTTGATGAGGCTTTCTACAGGCAGCTGAAAGTAGCCTCACAACTGCAGTCCCTAGTCCTCATGGGAGATTTTAACTACCCCGATATCTGCTGGAAGACTCACACAGCCAGCCTTTCACAGTCTAGGAGGTTCCTCCAGTGCATTGATGATAACTTCTTAATGCAAATGGTGGACAAGCCGACTAGAAGAGGAGCGCTGCTGGATCTTGTACTAACCAACAAGGAGGGCCTTGTTGAAGCAGTGGTGGTCAGTGGCAGCCTTGGCTGCAGTGATCACGAGATGGTGGAGTTCAGGATCCTGTGTGGAAGGAACAGAATACCCAGTAGGACCAGAACCCTGGACTTCCACAGGGCAAACTTTGGCCTCCTCAATCAACTGTTAAGGGAAATCCCATGGGACAGGGTGCTAGAAGGTAAAGGGGCTCAAGATAGCTGGTCAACATTCAAGGACCACTTCTTGCAAGCACAGGAGCAGAGCATCCCAATGGTTAGGAAATCTAGTAAGGGAGCTAGGAGACCAGCATGGTTAAAAAAGGAACTGCTGGGCAAACTTAAGTGGAAAAGGAAAATCTACAGATCATGGAAGGAGGGGCTGGTCACTTGGGAGGAATATAGGGCTGTTGTCAGAGGATGTAGGGAGGCAATTAGGAAAGCTAAGGCCTCCTTGGAACTTAACCTTGCAAGTCAGGTTAAGGATAATAGAAAGGGCTTTTTCAAATACATAGCTAACAAAGCTAACACTAGAGGCAATATTGGCCCACTGTTGAATGAGGGGGGAGCCCTGGTGCTAGAGGATATAAAGAAGGCAGAGGTGCTGAACGCCTTCTTTGCCTCTGTCTTTACTCCTGCAGGATTTCCCCATGAGCCCCAGATTCATATAGCCCCAGAAGTAGTCAAGATAGATGAGGAGTTTGACATAGATGAGGATTGGGTTAGGGATCAGTTGAGTAATCTGGACATCCATAAATCGATGGGTCCAGATGGAATGCATCCAAGGGTGCTGAGGGAGCTGGCGGAGGTCATTGCTAGGCCACTCTCCATCATCTTCGGTAAGTCATGGGTAACAGGAGAGGTGCCTGAGGACTGGAGGACAGCAAATGTCACACCAGTCTACAAGAAGGGCAAGAAGGAGGACCCGGGTAACTATAGACCGGTCAGCCTCACCTCCATCCCTGGAAAGGTGATGGAGCAACTTGTTCTTGTCTCTATCTCTAGGCATATCAAGGACATGGGGGTCATCAAGAGCAGTCAGCATGGTTTTATCAAGGGTAAATCATGTTTGACTAACCTCATAGCCTTCTATGAGGAAATTACTAGGTGGATAGATGATGGTAGAGCGGTAGATGTGGTTTATCTTGATTTCAGTAAGGCATTTGACACCGTCTCCCACAGCATCCTTGTAGATAAGTTGATCAGGTATGGGTTTGGTGATCAGGTAGTGAGGTGGATCAGGAACTGGTTGATGGGAAGGAGTCAGAGAGTTGTAGTCAATGGGGCAGAATCTGGTTGGAAGTGTGTGACTAGTGGAGTCCCTCAGGGGTCGGTACTGGGACCGATGTTGTTCAACATCTTCATCAACGACCTGGATGAGGGTATAGAATGTACCCTCAGCAAGTTTGCTGATGACACTAAGCTGGGATAAGTGGCTGACACACCAGAAGGCTGTGCTGCCATTCAGAGAGACTTAGACAGGCTGGAGAGTTGGGCGGGGAGAAACATGATGAAATTCAACAAGGGGAAGTGTAGAGTTTTGCATTTGGGGAAGAACAACACGATGTCCCAGTATAGGTTGGGGGCTGACCTGCTGGAGAGTAGTGTAGGTGAAAGAGACCTGGGGGTCCTGGTAGACAGGAGGATGACCATGAGCCAGCAATGTGCCCTTGTGGCCAAGAAGGCCAATGGCATCCTGGGGTGCATTAGAAAGGGTGTGGTTAGTAGGTCAAGAGAGGTTCTCCTCCCCCTCTATTCTGCATTGGTGAGGCCGCATCTGGAGTATTGTGTCCAGTTCTGGGCCCCTCAGTTCAAGAAGGACAGGGATCTGCTTGAAAGAGTCCAGCGCAGAGCCACAAAGATGATTAAGGGAGTGGAACATCTCCCTTATGAGGAAAGGGTGAGGGAGCTGGGTCTCTTTAGCTTGGAAAAAAGGAGGCTGAGGGGTGACCTCATCAATGTTTACAAATATGTAAGGGGTGAGTGTCAGGGAGATGGAGTTAGGCTCTTCTCAGTGATGACCAGTGATAGGACAAGGGGTAATGGGTGTAAACTGGAGCATAGGAGGTTCAAGGTGAATATCAGAAAAAACTTCTTTACTGTGAGAGTGACAGAGCACTGGAACAGGCTGCCCAGAGAGGTTGTGGAGTCTCCTTCACTGGAGACATTCAAAACCCGCCTGGATGCGTTCCTATGTGATGTACTCTAGGTGACCCTGCTCTGGCAGGGGGGGTTGGACTGGATGATCTTTCGAGGTCCCTTCCAACCCCTGGGATTCTGTGATTCTGTGTGATTCTGTGATGTGAAGTGAAGTGAGTGCCATTATCAGACTGAATATGTGTAGGTTTAGGTAATACCCCAAATACCCTTTCCAGGAAGCGAACTGTATTTTCACCATTTGCTTTAGAAACAGCTTCAGCACAAGTTAGACCTGATACCACTTCTACCATCACAATGATATACTGTTTCTTCCCTGATTTGCAGAAAGGACCAATGTAGTCCACCTGCCAAGTGGACCACAAGGACTTTCCCTCTCGAATATGCAGAGTGTCACTTGTCAGGGGATGCTTCCCCAACCGGATCTTACACAGATCACATTCAGAAATGATTGTTTTACACTGTTCACGGGTAGCAGGCCATCCCCTGGTTTGTGCCTCCTTATACAAATCAAAGATCCCTGAGTGACCCCTTTTACAATGAAGCCATTCAAGCAAGCGCTCCCACTCCTGATTTTCTTCTGCTGTTCTGATTTCCACTACATTGATTTTGGCCAGTTCATCAACATAGTTGTTCCACCTGCTAGCATCATTTTTCAGACTGGTCTGGTGAGCAGGAATCCACCCTACATGAAATTTAGGATTTTTCTTGGCAGTTTTTAGGATCTGCTGCCATTTTTCTTTCTGCCACACTGGCACCCTGTTAATCTCCCAATTGTTCTGTTCCCAGAAAGTTATCCATTCCACACAGCCCTTGAAGACCGAAAAGGAATCTGTGTAGATGTACACAGCGTCCTTGGCGGCCTTTTCCCGTACAAACACATTGAGAACAGCATCCAGCTCCCCCACTTGTTCACTGCCTTTATCATGATTTATTATGCGTTCAGCCGTGGACGGTTTGACTGCAGCAGATTTGAAAGACCAGGTTTTACCCTCTCTTCTGGCTGACGCGTCTGTGAACCAGGCATTAATCATTTCACTTTTGTATTCGGGGGCCTCCTTAATAGGACTGGGAGTTTTCATTGTTAACTCTTTTTCCTCCATGGACTCAATGTGTTCCTGGATTTTTAGCTGTTTGTCCGGGCCTTCCTCTAGCTTGAAAAGGCCGGAGTAGCACTCAATCTGGCTATACCATTTCCTGATTGTCCCCTTTTGGGATATACCCTCTGGACGGGCTTTCCCAGACAGCACTTGATTAACCACTTTGAAAGGACCCTGTAGTATCACCTTTTGTTTTTTAACAATTTTACTGACCTCTGTTAGTGCTGTGCACACTGTTAGCAATCCCTTCTCCAGAGTGGAGTATCGTTTTTCTGAGTCCTTAAAAGATTGTGAATAGAAGCCAATGGGTCGTGTACTCCCACTAGGTCCCTTTTGTCAAAAGTGATATGATAAGGCAGTAGCTGAGAATCCCCATTCTATTGTTATTGGATCCTCTGGGTGAAGAGGTCCCAGAGTCTGGAAGGTCTGTGCTTCCAGTATTAGCAGTTCAAGGGCCTCGTCATGAAATTTGTTCCATTCCCAGTGATGATTCTTTTTCAAGAGATCATAAAGAGGCCGTGCTATAACAGAGAAATCAGGGATATGTTTTCTCCAATACTGGAGGGTTCCCAGCAATTGTTGCAATTCTTTTTTATTAGCTGGTACCTTCATCTGAGTCAATTGGGACACAGTATCGGACGGAATATTCCAGGTTCCCCCTTTCCACCTTATTCCCAGGAATTTTACCTCTTGGGATGGTGGTTGCCTTTTCCCTTCAGGGATCTCTAGCTGAATATCAGTCAGATGCTTAATTATAGCATCATACACAACTTTCACTTCTCCCTCACTCTGGCCCCCTATCAGTATATCATCTATATACTGATAAACTTTCACTTTGGAATTGTTTTTGATTTCTGGAACGTTTTCCAGTTCACACGCAAGTGCGTGATGGGCCAGTGTGGGTGAGTGTTTATATCCCTTTGGCAGCCTTGTGAACGTGTATTGGATCCCATCCCACGTGAAGGCAAAATACTTTTGGTCCTCAATATCAATAGGGACCTGGAAAAACATGTCCTTAATATCCAGTGCTGCCAGCACAGGATGTGCTGCTTCCTGAATTTCTAGCACCAGTTCAGCTATGTTTGGTACGGCTGCAGTGAGGCCTTCTGTATTGGCATTCAATTTCCTGTATTCTAAAGTCAGTCTCCATCTCCCATCTGGTTTCCTCACAGGCCAGACTGGGGCATTGTATGGTGAATGGCATGGCACTATTATCCCTTTTTGTTTTAAATCAGCTATTACCTCCCTGATGCCATCCTTGGCAGCAACTGGAATAGAATATTGTTTTACTTTTGTTGTTTTGCTCTGTGGCAGACGTGGGGCACGTTGTAACAACTTTACTTCCAGTGTTGGCGTGCCAAATGTCCAGTAGCGACCTCGCTAATCTCTCCAGGCACGACCTGCCAAAATATCCAAACCTAACAAGTTAGGAACATCACCTACAATCATTTTAGCTCGGATCGGTTTGTCATCTCCTGGAAGGTGCATGGTGACCATAGCTGTTTTCTGTAAAGTAGAGTTACCAAATGCTCCACTTACACATATCGGCTTTGAAGATGTGGTAATGCCACAGTGCCTTGCCTCCTCGGCTTTCATTGTACATATTTGGGCCCCTGTGTCTACAACAAAAGTAACAGGATAACGTTTTGGACCAACAGCACAAGTGAGTACCAGATCTCCATCCTTATTATACACGAGTCTCAATATGTTTTGCCAGTCATTTGGGGGACTAGGATATTCCTGGATTGAGGGGCTCCTGGATTCCTGATTTATGTGGGAGCCATGTTGACATTCTGTGCTAGGACTTTGTGTTTTACCCCTCCTCCGTCGCCTTTTTGACTTACTAGTAGTAGCAGGAGGAGGGAATTCTAGTTTCCCGAACTACTGGACCTTCCCTGTGCTTTATCCCGAGTTCTAGACTGTGACCGGCCTCGGGCCCCAGTTTGTGATCGTGATCTGCCTCGGGTTTGTGATCGTGATCTGCCTCGGGTTTGTTCCCTTGTTCGGAAAGCATCAATCAGTTCCTTTAGGTCCTCATAGGGGCAGGTTTTGGCTAGGAGTGAAGCTGGCACTCCCAATCGCCTGCCTTCCTCCTTAAGCCTAGCATAAGGCCCCTTGTTATCTTGTGTTGAGGAATGCTGTGTATCAAAGGCCTGTCTCCTGGGTGACCTCTGCTGTGATTTCTTCTGTCTATCTCTGTTTACCACATTCCAGTCACCCCGTGATCTGTCCTGCCTAGGAGAATGGGGGTCTCAGGGTGGCTTGGCAGCAACTTCGGCATATGACAGCCGAGCAGCCCTTTTGGGTGTAGAAGAGGAGGGCTTAGGGTCCTTATATTCACATATCTTAGCACAATCAATCAGACCCTGGGCCAATTCACCCCACGTGACCTGTGATCGTCCGGCTGCAATCTCCTCTCGACAACGCATGGCTTGTACCTGGAGCCCCCCCAGAAAGCCCCTTGATCAACACAATCATTCTCCTCTCTTTTACCTGAAGGGACATGGGACTTGCATGCTCTACTACCAACTCATGATCATAGATCATTTGGAGGGCAGCGGCCCTACGAACGTTTTCCATAATGTCAGTGGGGCTCCCTTTTAGGGCAATCGGTTCTCCTCGCTCCACCACCTCAGATTTACCTACGTTCCAGGCTGCACGCTGCGTTAGAGACCATGGGTGGTTTGTATTTCCGGTTAGTAACACCATTCCAGGTCCCCAAAAACCATCTGCCTCCCGTTCAGTCAACATGATGTCGTCCCCTCCTGTGAGTGATACTCTCATGACATATTCAGCCTCTGTTTCTGAAGCCAGTCTGCTATATTTTTCCCTGAGTTTACCCAGATCAATAGGCGAGTAGGGCTTTTCCTTTATCTCTGTATCTCTTTGTGCAGCCCCGGCTCTCTGGGTATAGGTGGTTAGCCTAACAGGCCGGAGCACCTTTTTTTCTTCCTGCTCTTCCTCCTCCCCCTCTCCGTACCATACCTGCTGGGGCTCGTGAAAAGCGCCAATCAGTGCTAGCCTTTCTTGTAACATCCGGTCGATTTCCTGCTTTAAGAGGTCATCGACAACCGTCTTTTCCTGAGGGGGAGCAGGGGGTGGAGGAAGAGGAAGAGGGCCCTGTTTGTGCTGCTGCAATGTTATGTTCTCTTGCTGCAATTTCGAGATGTCTCGGTTCTTTGCCCTGACATCCCTCTCCATGCTCTCCAATGCCTTTAACGTCTTTGCAAGTTCCCTCTGCAGGTCAAGCAGCTTCCCTTTGTATTCTGCTCGCATATCAGTATGATCTTTTTTTAACTCCCTGTATTTCCTTTCACGCTCCTTCAGTTCTCCCTGTAGCTGTGTAATCTCTTGTAACCACTTCTCGTCTCCCTCATTCTGCTCCTTCTTTCGTCTCGCCCCTGTATCTTTCTTCCTCAACTGCGTTTCCTGCTGTAGTGCCTCAAACTCCTGCCTCAGGGTCTGATGCTCCTGCCTCAGGGTCTGATGCTCCTGCCACAGGGTCTGTAGCTCCTGCCTCAGGGTCTGATGCTCCTGCCTCAGGGGCATCACCATATCCAACATCAGCCGTGGCTGTGCCAAAACCTCAGCATACGAGGGGCGAGACGGTAGCTCGGGGTAGATCGGACTGCTAGGAACACTAGCGCCCGTTGGAGTCACCGCCCCCCCCGCAGGGCTGCCAGCGCCAGACGCCTCCTCCGCAGAAGCGTCGATATCAATTAGCGCTTCGCTTGTTTTGTCCTCCATTCTCACTATCACCGCGTCTGTGTGCAGGGGCTACAACAGACCCTCGAATCCTGCCGACTACGCCAATAATGTCGCGGACCGAGATAGGTAAAGCCGCGACCCACACCCCCACCTCGGGGGAAACCGAGGGCTGAAGACCACTCCCCGTCACTCTCACAAATAACGCTTAGGAATCAATAGATTTATTAAGTATCACCTAACACACACAAGGTCTACCTCTATATCTATATTCACACCTATGTATCCATATCAAAATACCAACAGCTATACAACACTACATCTACATGCCAATAACAACACACACAGAAAACAAGAGAGAATCCCTCCCCTTCCCCCCCTACTCCCGTTCCCGGACAGGGATAAGAGGGAAAGCCTGGAGAGAGCCTTTGGGAAATAGAAGAATATTGGAAAAGAGAAGTGAGTGTCTGGTATGTGTGAATATTATGTAGGAATGTTTGTAGGAATGTTAGTAAGATGTTCGCAATTCTCACCACCGGGGGGTACGGCCGAAGCCACGTCGGGATCCACGTCCTTTCCCTTGAGACTCCAGGCAGACGGTCCGTTCGGTACGTCCACACGCCAACAACCACAGGGAGCAGCGCCGTAACGGCACGGCAGCCTCCGCGGCGGCTGGATCCGTGTGTGTTCACAGAGCGCGCGCCTTCTTGCTCCTCCCTTTCCCGGTTCCGGCCCCGCCGTGCCTCCTGGGAGCTGTAGTCTATAGTCTGTGCGCATGCGCCTGGTACCTCTGTCCTCTCCCCACGTGGGCCGGGGGGGCGCATCGCCAGGAATGGTCGCTGGATTAAAGGCCATTATAGAGTCCGTCTCTCACACACTGACAGACATTCATACACTCATACATACCGATTGCATCTTCCTATTGCTATTAATCTTCCTAAAGGCTCTCTCCAAGTTCTCCCCTCCTATCCCTGTCCGGGACTGAGAACGGGGGGGGTGGAGGGGTAGAATCATTCCTATTGTGTCTGTCTTGTTTTGTTTGTTTGTTTATTCCTATATATATGTGTGTATTGTTATTGTTCTGTAGAAATAACCTTGTCTAGACCGTGGTGCCTTTAATAAACCCACTGATTCTTGAGCATTGTGATGAGTGTGACAGGGAGTGGTCCTCAGCCCTCGATTCCTTTGTGAAAGGCAGTGGGTCGCGGCTTTCCCTATCTCGGTTCGCGACAGCGTTGAATAACCATTGATGTTCTAATATAATGCTTTTAATCCTCTTAGAAGATCCAGAAATCAAGAGTGACAACTAAGGGACTCTGCTGGAAACAACTGTACACTGCCCACTCTTATTGATTCTTTCAGGAAAATGGTATCATTGCAGTTTTGTAATTGTAATAGTGTTTCAAGGGAAGACTGTCTTGTTTGCCTTGGCAGAGACTGCTCACCTCTGCTAAAGGAAAACAAGAGAGCAGCTGTTATTTGGTGCAACCAAAACTGAGCACTTTGGAAGCACAGAATGCAGCCTGCTAACATCATGAAACACCCCTCATACTTGATTCTTACATCAGTAACACTATTACAATGTATAAAACCTTTAACATCTGATTTAGTGAAGCTGCCAGGTCACAGTCTGATACACACACCCTGGGAAAATAATCATTTCATAAATTTGGGACAAAACATCAGCAATATCCTCAATCTTAGTGATTGCTGGATATGTGGCAGCCATCAGGGATTCAGTGAATGGCCTTGGATGGCACATGAGGTACATCCCAAATACATGGTTAGTAATGAGAGTGTGGTCAAACTTAGAGGTAACCTAGATCTCTGGAAAGAGGATGTGAAACCTTGGGTGATACATAGTACACCGAAAGGTGAATTTTGTATCAGAAGAAATGCAAGCAAAGAGGAAGTAAAGCAAAATACCAAAGTAATGATTGGACACTCAAATTGCAAGTACATATTACACATTGATTGGCATTGTGCATTGGAAAATTGCCAAAAACTCAATTGTGATATCCCTAATCTGGACAATGTCGCTAACAAATTATGCAAAAATACAAGACATAGAAATTATAGACCATTAAGATATGGTCTAGGGTGGAAAGATGAATATGGAAATCAAGTAACTTTCCATAATTTTTGGTCATCAAGAGATTTAACACTTCCCAAACCAGGGCAAAACTTTCCGTTAGACCCTGATGATGAAACTGTGTGTGATTACAAAGATGTGGCATGGTATTGCAATGGAAAAAATGCCAATTTATTTTCTGATACCACTTTCCCATTGAGTAAACTAGATGCTTATTATTACTTTTCAGCTTACTCTTTTCTGGGAGACTTCTGGGCTCTTAGGGGACACTATTGGACTTGTGGACACTATGCCTATAAGAAGTTACCCAAACATTGGGAGGGAACATGTTTTGTTGGCATTATAAGACCTTACTTTAAGATTGTGCCCAACGAGGCTGAAATTCATATAGCTTTGAAACGAAACAAAAGAGACATTGTTGATTTTGATGTTGCAAAAGCAGGATCACAGAAATGGAAAGACCAGGAATGGCCCCCAGAGAGGATCATTAAATATTACAGTCCAGCCTCCTGGAATCGCTATGAAATTATCAATGGGGCAAGAGATGCAATTTATAATTTGAATAGAATCATTCGGCTACAGGCAGTAGTAGAAATTGTCACAAATCAGACATCTAAAGCTCTGTCCTTGATTGCAGAAGAAATGACACAGATGAGAAATGCAGTTTATCAGCATCGTATGGTTCTAGATTACTTGTTGGCTACTGAAGGCGGAGTCTGTGGTAAATTAAACCTCACCAACTGCTGCCTGAAAATTGATAATAATGGACAAGTTGTGAAAAATATTGCAGAAACCATAAAGGAAGTTGCACATGTTCCAGTACAGACATGGACGGGAGCCTCATGGCCTAATTTCTTTTCCTTTTTAGATAATATTGGGAATTGGTTTTATGTAATTGTGGGAGTTGTATTGTTGTTTATGTGTTTCCCTTGCATTGTCTCCTTATGTAACATAAGTTACAGCAATTTCACTAAAAGAACAGCTCGAGTCTCAAGGGATGAGACTCAGGAAAGGGTAGGAAAATCCACCTTTGAGAATGCATATTGTAACAAGTGGATAAATAAACATAATTATTCAAAAGTGGTGTTCTTGAACATCACTAAAGTTTGTTATAGGTGATTAAAGTTGTGAGTTGATATACTTTCTGAAGTTACTGAAATTAAGTGGATTACAATGGATTTCTTACAGGATAAGCTACAGTCAATGTTGTTTACATGTTATATAAATGTTACGGTTCTGTATAATGTTTCATAGTTCTTTTGTGAGTCACGGGGTGAAGTGTGAGGATTTTACCCCTCACTAAGGGAAAATTGTCTCCCATAAAGAACTATTCACCTGGTAAAGGAGACAGGACTGCACCAGGACAAGCCTGGGCAAGTCCAGGACAAGCCTAGGCAAGCCTTAGACAAGGCTGCTGCTAAGCCCTGGATGGAACTCTTGCAGCTGGCTGGATAGCTATCTGATTGGCTGGAACTATATGCAAATGAACGGATTCAAAAGATGCGCCAAATCAGAAGGCTCCTAGGGGCTATAAAGAGACCGCTCGCGGGAACTCTCTCTCTTTTCACCGCTGGACCTCCCTGCTGCCCCGCTGCCTTGCTGCCTCGCCGCCGCACCCGCCTACCTGCACCCGTCTGTGCCGAGGAGGAGAGGTAAAAGAGCCACGGATCTCAGCTACAGAGGCTAGGTCTCCACCCGAGAATCCAAAAAGGGGAAGCCTAAAGAACTATAAAGCTACTACTCGAGAGCCGGGCTTAAAGCAGGAGCGGTAAGCTCAGTATCTGCTAGCCCCACTGCCTCGAGAGCACCCGAAAGAACAGTGAATCTCCCCCAAAGGCGCTCTCTCTCTCTCTCTCCCTCCTCCCGTCGGGGAAGACGTCCGCAGCCTGCCGTCTGCCGCGAGCCGCTTTGCTATAGCGCAGCCCGCAGTCTTAAAGCCGCCACTACAGCTGCCGTGAAGCCTGCCGCCGCACCCAGAGCTGCTGCTGCCTTTGCTATAAAGCTACAGACCGCCACGTGGAAGCCGCCATCTTGAAGCCACAGACCGCCACGTGGAAGCCGCCATCTTAAAGTTACAGACCGCCTTGTGCAGCTTGTCGAGACTGTAAGATTTAATAATATTTCTTTTTCTGTCATTAACCGTAATCTTTCCCTGGGGTAAACCCACAAACGGCCCTCACTTCCATGCACAACGTCGACCCTATTGAGAGGGAAACCGCGTCGTGCTATACCAGCCCCCTCTATCATAAGTTTTCTTCTCTCTTCAATCTAAACTATTACACACATACTCATACACACCCCTTGCATCCTACCTTCTAAATTTACCTCCTACACATTTGTGACTCCACTCAAACAGTTAAAGCATATAAAATATAACTCTGTGTCTGGTCTTCATTGTGTGCGGACGTGCGTGCTCTCCTATTTAGGGCTTCTGGTATATCATACATTGGCGTCATCGCCATCCCCAAAATCAGGGGCGAATCCTAAATATAGAAGGGCTAACCGCTCGAGCCCGTCCGAGTCACCGCTTGGACCGGGACAGGGCTGCCAGATGTTTTCCCATGAGAAGCAGGGAATAGCCCTGGGGGAGCTACTACAAAAGCTCGGTCCCTACAAGAGAGCTGTTGTCGATGTGCCTCACAAATGGACTTCACACAACCCTGTAAGAGTTATAACTGAAGACCTTTATTATTAAAAATGGCTGCAATATATACTTTTCTGACTCCAAATCACCCACCCCAGTACAAACCCCATTGGTTACATACATTATCAGTTTATACATGATTGGCTACGTGTTTTGTCACTTGCTGTTCGTACCCATTGACGCATGCACTGTTGCACCCCTATGTCATGATGAACTCAGGACTTTTACTGTTTTCCACTTCTCTCACTTCCCAGCCGGTGCCTCTCAGTTCTTGCTACAACATTCTATTCTTGCTACCTCCTGAGATAACAACCGTGGGACACCAGCTTGTGGGACACCAGCTTGTTTACTGGTCCCACTGTTTGCCTCAGCAGCACCTGTGACACTGCTACCCTCTCCAACGCAGGCACACTAATTTTCTATAAACCCACAATTAATTCTTCCATAAACCCACAATTAATTTTCTATAAGCCCACAAGCTGTAGCATACTTCTCCAAGCAATTGGATGAAGTAAGCAAAGGATGGCCTAGCTGCCTGTGAGCAGTAGCTTCAGTCATCCTCAACATTCAAGAAGCTCATAAGTTTACCATGGGACAGAAAATAACTGTGTTAGTCTCTCACACAGTTTCTGCAGTACTTGAACAAAAAGGGGGGCACTGGCTGTCACCACAGCGATTTCTCAAACACCAGGCAACATTGGTGGAACAGGACAATGTTGAAATAACGGTCACTAACATTGTCAACCCAGCCTCTTATTGGCATTTCTGGAGAGCCAGTAACCCATGATTGCCTTGAGACTATTGAAGCAGTGTATTCGAGTTGGCCTGACTTGAAGGAAGAACCCCTGGATGACGCAGAGGACTCCTGGTACACCGACGGGAGTAGCTTCATTCGGCAAGGGACACGTAAGGCCAGATATGCAGTTACAACCATCAACCAGGTGATAGAATCCAATGCTTTACCTCCAGGTACCTCGGCCCAGAAAGCAGAAATCATAGCCCTTACTCGAGCCTTAGAATTGGCAAAAGGAAAGAAAATTAATATTTGGACTGACTTTAGGTATGCATTTGGTGTAGTACATGCCCATGGAGCTGTATGGAAGGAGCGAGGATTATTGACTACCCAAGGAAAACGAATAAAACACAGTGAAGAAAATCCTAAAGCTTATCAATGCTATACAGCTGCCTGAGAAAGTGGCAATTATGCACTGTAAGGCCCACCAGAAAGGAGGTACTGACGAAGAAATTGGAAACATGATGGCTGACCAGGAGGCACAGCGAGCCGCTTAAGAAGGACATGTCGAGGTTTGTTGTGGTCTGAGTTTGACCTGGGCTGGAAAACTTGAGTTGAGACACGGATCGCACCTTCTCTTCTCCTCAATTAGAGGAGGAATAGCACCTAATTGGCTGGTTTTTCCCAGTGGGTCGGTCCCTAGGTTGGGACTGGCTGGCTACACCGGGTATGTCTATAGAACGCAAACCCCTGCCCAGATGCGCACGTGCACCAGCACAAACACAGAGATTATGTGTTTAAAATACCACTTTACTATAATAGTTTTAGAGCAGAGGGAGTATGTGGGGGGGAGAGGATATGCAAATGTAGTTATAGGAGACAAACCTGGGGTGTGTAACTTGGTAAAGAGAAAGAAAGAAACAGTATTATAGTTGGGAGTAGGGTGCCCGACGAGTTTCCCGTATAGGGTAGACGAGGTGCGTGTGTGTATGTGGCCGATTACTTGTGCCCGGGGAAAAGTATGCAAAGAAAGGAAAGATTCTTACAGACTCAGAAGCAATGACAGGTTTGGCGGCATGTGTGGCTTTAAGAGCGGGTTTTCAGTGAGCGCAGTTTTTGGCGAGCGTGGCTCGGCCAGGCGGCTCAGGCAGGCGGCTTCGGCGGCGAGCACGGCTTTAGCTGCAGCAGGACACGGCAACAAGCGGCCACATGCTGGAGCTCCAGCACAGGCGACTATGGCACATGCTGACAATGGCCTGTGGTGGCTGCCTTGGCCTGGGCGGGCTGTGGCTGTGGCTGGAGCTGCAGTGACTGGCCTGGGAGCACCAATAACGGAGGGTTTTGGGGAGCGAGTAGTGATTCCAGCTATTTTAGCTTTTTTAGTATGCTCTAGGTCTCTTTTCCGTTTCTTCAGCTCCTTTCACACAGCTCCTCAGCGAGCAGGCTCCACAAGAGAAGAGGCAGGAGTGCAAGCAATCAGGAAGCAGGGAATAGCAGCAGTCCCGGAGTGCTGGGGTGCAGGGAGTATAGCTGGAGTTCCACCCCAGCCACCGGAGGCTCTTTTTTTGATTCTGTGCTATTCCTTTTCCTTCTGTCTTCTTTTCTTCTCTGTCTTTTCTTCCAGCAGCAAAGAACAATGTCCACCGACGACCGATAATGATCCATAATGGTTGTCCTATTTACATGCTCATGCAGGCTGGTCTGGCCTTTTGTTTGTTCAGTCCTCAGCTCCTACCTGCGGCTCCTGTAACAATTTTGCCATGTTCCAGCCGGTCGCGAACCGAGATAGGGAAAGCCGCGACCCACTGCCTTTCACAAAGGAATCGAGGGCTGTCACTCCCTGTCGTACTCACACACAATGCTCAAGAATCAGTGGGTTTATTAAAGGCACCACGGTCTAGACAAGGTTATTTCTACAGAACAATAACAATACACATTATATATAGGAATAAACAAACAAACAAAACAAAACAAACACGATAGGAATGATTCTACCCCCTCCACCCCCCCCCGTTCTTAGTCCCGGACAGGGATAGGAGGGGAGAACTTGGAGAGAGCCTTTAGGAAGATTAATAGCAATAGGAAGATGCAATCGGTATGTATGAGTGTATGAATGTCTGTCAGTGTTAATAGGAAATGTCAGAGTGTAGTCAAGTTCGCAAGTCTCACCACCGGGGTACGGCCAAAGCCGATCCCTAGTCGGGATCCTTCTCCAGCGACTTCAGGCAGGCAGTCCGTTCGGTACGTCCACACGCCAACAACCACAGGAAAAGGCGCCTCTGGCTCCGCGGCAGCCTCCACAGCGATGCACACGCGGCGGCGGTCACCTCCGTAGTAGCTGTGTCTGTTCAGAGACCGCGCCTGCCGGCTCCACTTCTGGCTCCGCTTCCGGCTCCGGCCCCGCTGTGCCTCCTGGGAGCTGTAGTTTGTGGTCTTGTGCGCATGCACCTGGTACTCACCAGTGCCGGGGAGCACGTCACTAGGAAGGGCCAGCAAACGTCGCTGGCTTAAAGGCCATCAAGGAGTCCGTCTCTCACATCTCACCCCGTGGCTTTTATGACAGCAACTTGTTTCCTGTGTGATGTGTGTCTAGGTATGTGTTTGTATATATATGTACATGTACATCTGTACCCTATCAGGCTCTTGTCCAAAGTCTTACCTCCTTCCCTATTTAAGACATATATATAATTTCACATAACTCCACATATATATATTACATATATATATATATACACAATTATACATGTAACACTTTACGTGTGTTTCTGAGGGAACAATTCCCTATATGCGATACCACATATGCATATATATATATGAAATACACAAGAGAAAATACCACATAAATAGAAGACCTGTTATGACTATATATATATATATTGGTGCATCATTAGTACCTTATGTACACACAACAACCCAAAAGGGGAAACAGTTCTTGGAGACATGATGCTGTATAGTAGGAGGTGTTGTGCAAACCATGGGGTGATCAAGTCCATAGTATGCACAAGGTACCCCCTCCTCAAACCAGTGTCGGGTTGATCAGACCCTATTCTGGCTTGGGATGTCTCCGGTTCTTTGGGTTGTTGGTTTAGCATATACACATTGCTATATACACAAGTATACAGATACATATTTACAATCAACCCTGAAACCCTGCCTCATTCAACATGAAGTATCCAATTTGTACTGATTTTGAGTTGTTTGTTATTCATGTCAGATGCAACCCACGTATTCGAGTTCACGGGCGTTTGCAGGATCATTTTGACTTTCCCAATGTTTGGCAGGTGAACCATTACAGTCTGTCCTGGGTGTAGGGAGATTTTCTTGTTGCAGGGTTTTCTTTGTGTCTCCTTTTCTTGAGTGGGTGATGTAGGAAAGAAAGCAGTTAGACGAGGACACCCGTTTACCCCCCATCTGTTATTTATGGTGGTGACTGCATATCGCAACCTTTCATCCCACTTGGAGTCCTGTGGGCGGATAAGGCTTTTGATTAACCCGTTAGTACGTTCTACTATCCCATTTGCTTGGGGATAGTATGGCATATGAAATGTCCATTGGATGCCTTCACTTCTCGACCACTGTTGTACCAGATGTGAAGCGAAGTGAGTGCCATTATCAGACTGAATATGTGTAGGTTTAGGTAATACCCCAAATACCCTTTCCAGGAAGCGGACCGTATTTTCACCATTTGCTTTAGAAACAGCTTCAGCACAAGTTAGACCTGATACCACTTCTACCATCACAATGATATACTGTTTCTTCCCTGATTTGCAGAAAGGACCAATGTAGTCCACCTGCCAAGTGGACCACAAGGACTTTCCCTCTCGAATATGCAGAGTGTCAGTTGTCAGGGGATGCTTCCCCAACCGGATCTTACACAGATCACATTCAGAAATGATTGTTTTACACTGTTCACGGGTAACAGGCCATCCCCTGGTTTGTGCCTCCTTATACAAATCAAAGATCCCTGAGTGACCCCTTTTACAATGAAGCCATTCAAGCAACCTCTCCCACTCTTGGTTTTCTTCTGCTGTTCTGATTTCCACTACATTGATTTTGGCCAGTTCATCAACATAGTTGTTCCACCTGCTAGCATCATTTTTCAGACTGGTCTGGTGAGCAGGAATCCACCCTACATGAAAGTTAGGATTTTTCTTGGCAATTTTTAGGATCTGTTGCCATTTTTCTTTCTGCCACACTGGCACCCTGTTAATCTCCCAATTGTTCTGTTCCCAGAAAGTTATCCATTCCACACAGCCCTTGAAGAACGATAAAGGAATCTGTGTAGATGTACACAGCGTCCTTGGCGGCCTTTTCCCGTACAAACACATTGAGAACAGCATCCAGCTCCCCCACTTGTGCACTGCCCTTATCATGATTTATTATGCGTTCAGCCGTGGACGGTTTGACTGCAGCAGATTTGAAAGACCAGGTTTTACCCTCTCTTCTGGCTGACGTGTCTGTGAACCAGGCATTAATCATTTCACTTTTGTATTCTGGGGCCTCCTTAATAGGACTGGGAGTTTTCATAGTTAACTCTTTTTCCTCCATGGATTCAATGTGTTCCTGGATTTTTAGCTGTTTGTCCGGGCCTTCCTCTAGCTTGAAAAGACCAGAGTAGCACTCAATCTGGCTATACCATTTCCTGATTGTCCCCTTTTGGGATATACCCTCTGGAGGGGCTTTCCCAGACAGCACATGATTAACTACTTTGAAAGGACCCTGTAGTATCACCTTTTGTTTTTTAACAATTTTACTGACCTCTGTTAGTGCTGTGCACACTGTTAGCAATCCCTTCTCCAGTGCAGAGTATCGTTTTTCTGAGTCCTTAAAAGATTGTGAATAGAAGCCAATGGGTCGTGTACTCCCACTAGGTTCCTTTTGCCAAAAGTGATATGACAAGGCACTAGCTGAAAATCCCCATTCGATTGTTATTGGATCCTCTGGGTGAAGAGGTCCCAGAGTCTGGAAGGTCTGTGCTTCCAGTATTAGCAGTTCAAGGGCCTCGTCATGAAATTTGTTCCATTCCCAGTGATGATTCTTTTTCAAGAGATCATAAAGAGGCCGTGCTATCACAGAGAAATCAGGGATATGTTTTCTCCAATACTGGAGGGTTCCCAGCAATTGTTGCAATTCTTTTTATTAGCTGGTACCTTCATCTGAGTCAATTGGGACACAGTATCGGACGGAATATTCCAGGTTCCCCCTTTCCACCTTATTCCCAGGAATTTTACCTCTTGGGATGGTGGTTGCCTTTTCCCTTCAGGGATCTCTAGCTGAATATCAGTTAGATGCTTAATTATAGCATCATACACGACTTTCACTTCTCCCTCACTCTGGCCCCCTATCAGTATATCATCTATATACTGATAAACTTTCACTTTGGAATTGTTTTTGATGTCTGGAATGTTTTCCAGTTCACACGCAAGTGCGTGATGGGCCAGTGTGGGTGAGTGTTAATATCCCTGTGGCAGCCTTGTGAACGTGTATTGGATCCCATCCCAAGTGAAGGCAAAATACTTTTGGTCCTCAGTATCAATAGGGACCTGGAAAAACATGTCCTTAATATCCAGTGCTGCCAGCACAGGATGTGCTGCTTCCTGGATTTCTAGCACCAGTTCAGCTATGTTTGGTACAGCTGCAGTGAGGCCTTCTGTATTGGCATTCAATTTCCTGTAGTCTAAAGTCAGTCTCCATTTACCATCTGGTTTCTTCACAGGCCAGACTGGGGCATTGTATGGTGAATGGCATGGCACAATTACGCCTTTCCGTTTTAAGTCAGCTATTACCTCTCTGATACCATCCTTGGCAGCAACTGGAATAGAATATTGTTTTACTCTTGTTGTTTTGCTCTGTGGCAGACGTGGGGCACGTTGTAACAACTTTACTTCCAGTGTTGGTGTGCCAAATGTCCAGTAGCGACCTCGCTCGTCTCTCCAGGCCCGACCTGCCAAAACATCCAAACCTAACAAGTTAGGAACATCACCTACAATCTTTTTGGTTCGGATCGGTTGGTCATCTCCTGGAAGATGCATGGTGACCATGGCTGTTTTCTGTAAAATAGAATTACCGAATGCTCCACTCACACAAACTGATTTTGCAGATGTGGTAATGCCACAGTATCTTGCCTCCTCGGCTTTCAGTGTGGACATCTGGGCCCCTGTGTCTACAACAAAAGTAACAGGATAACGTTTTGGACCAACAGCACAAGTGAGTACCAGATCTCCATCCTTATTGTACACAAGTCTCAATATGTTTTGCCAGTCATTTGGGGGATTAGGACATTTCTGGATTAAGGGGTTTCTGGATTCCTGATTTATGTGGGAGCCATGTTGACATTCTGTGCTAGGACTTTGTGTTTTACCCCTCCTCCGTCGCCTTTTTGATTTACCAGTAGTAGCAGGAGGAGGGAATTCTAGTTTCCCGAACTAGTGGACCTTCCCTGTGCTTGAGCCCGAGTTCTAGACTGTGACCGGCCTCGGGCCCCAGTTTGTGATCTGGCTCGGGTTCGTGAATGTGATCTGGCTCGGGTTCGTCCCAGCACTTCACGGAAGAACTCAACCAGTTCCTTTAGCTCCTCATAAGGACGAGTCCTGGCTAGGAGCGATGCTGGCATTCCTGCCCGCCTGCCTTCCTCCTTAAGCCTAGCATAAGGCCCCTTGTTATCTTGTGTTGAGGAATTCTCTGTATCAAAGGCCTGTCTCCTGGGTGACCTCTGCTGTGATTTCTTCTGTCTATCTCTGTTTACCACATTCCAGTCACCCCGTGATCTGTCTTGCCTAGGAGAAGGGGGGTCTCGGGGTGGCTTGGCAGCAACTTCAGCATATGACAGCCGAACAGCTTTTTTAGGTGCAGGGGCAGAGGGCCTAGTAGGGCCCTGATATACCTGACAGTTCTTAGCACAAGTCATCAAAGTCCGGGCTAAGTCACCTGCCGCGATTGAGAGACGGGGACACAGCTTGATGCAAGCAAGATGTCCGATTTATTGAGCTAATACACACATTTTTATATGCTCCTAGGCTGCCCTTAGGCAATCATGCCTTAAGCTGATTGGTTAATTACTCTAGTGCACGCGCAAAGTTAGCAAGGCTGCTTTGTTTCTCATGCGGTGTTCACACGGTGTCCGTGTGGCTCTCAGTCAGCAACTTGGAGGTCGTGAGATGTTCCTTGTTATCAAGCAGGTGTTTTCTTGTTCTCGTTTCGCTGAGAACCACCAGGTCCTTCGCTGATAACCACAAGGTCCTTGCCCTTGAGTCTTATCGGGGTGCGCAGTGTTCTATATCTGTAAGACATTCTTTTCTAACAAGCTAACATTCTTTTGCAGCAAACTAACAAGCTGACATTCTTTTGTAACAAACTAGCACGAAGGCCTCCGGCCTGAGCAACAGTTCTTGTTAACCCACATCTCCCCCTTTTTGTTTTACTTTAAACAATTTGGCTGTCCCACGGCCGACGGCCGACTAGCTCAAGAATATCTTTTTTAACTAAGTTTTCTGTACTGGGGGTTTTCAGGGTTCCCTTCACACCCTGTGTGGATTCTTGCTCTACTACAAAAATTTTGCTTATTGAAGCGGATATAGATTTTTGCAAGCATTGTAACATACATGGAATTACCATTAATAACACACAGATCAATAGAAGAATAGAAAGCCCTTGTTTAAGCAAGTCTTTCAGCCATCCTGAGATGCCCCAGGATGCTAGCCATTCGTCAAATCCAGTCACACTTTCTTTAACCTTGTGGATCCGTTCTTGCAGTTCCTCAATCTGTTGGTAAATACTTTTAGAATGGTCAGATAAATTCATACAACACATTCCTTCAAATTCCTTACAACCATGTCCGTGGGCTAATAAAAGAAAGTCTATAGCAGCGCGATTTTGTAGGACAGCATGTCGCAAGCTATCTACATCATTAGCTAAGCCTGACAAAATGTCAGAGGTTGTATTGAACTCTTTCACAGCCCAACACGCTAAATTTTTAATTCTCCTCCAATTACTCGCAGCCATTCCTCCAGGCACAAAAATGGATAGGGCGACAGTAGATCCCAGGGAACCTAAATTGACACGATCATCACAGTCTGGCTGTAGTTGCTGCAATGATCTTTTTCTACGATTCCGCTTCTGATTGAGTAAATCTCTCATATGGGGTGCAAATAATGTAAGTTTTCCAATATAGCAAGGTCCTCCTACTGGCCTGCGAGGAATTCCTGGCCAGGCTCTGTTACCACAGATCAAGAAATAACCTTTTGGTAACCGTACTTGTCCAGTGACGTTCTTTACGTCTCTAAACCCAATGTTTTGTGAAATATTCCAGTGGTCACATTCACCTGTTACATTCTGGTAGCTAACCAACAATTTTAGTGTCTCTGTATCTCTACTTCTACTCAAATGCCTATCCCATCCATCGCCAAAATAAACTACTCCTGTTCCATTTATGGGTAAGATCTCAGGGGACAGCGCCGAGCAGTTAGTATACTTTTTAACGTTTTCCCACTCCCCCTGCGGAGGGAAAGAGCCCCAAAGTGCCAACTCCTGAAAAGGCAAGGGATTAGAGACATTAAGTAATTGAATTAAGCCTTGCTGTAGTATAGCACCTTGCTCCCCTGGAAAATCATTGCTCTTAATACATTCTCCGTTAGCATTATCCCTTCGCCACCTCCAATATGTGGAGTTAATGAAACTTGATAAATCAGAGGCATTTACATAATCCTGGAAGTCAGCTATATTCACATAAGGGTAGCCAATTAAACATGTTCTAAATGGATCACCTACTTGTGCCAAGGACAAAAAAAAATCTGTGGTTCCAGTGCGATTTGCCCATGTTAGCCACACATTAGTACGAGGATCGATCTGGTGCAATTCAAATCCCAGGCTAATATTCATAACTGTTCCCAGAATTACTACCACTATCGTTTTACCTGTGGCCATTTTTCCCTTCAATGTCTGGTATAGCATATGTCTCCACCACTCAACGCCTACTGGGTTGCAGTCAGCAGCGGAGTTCGGGGGTTCTTCTTGGTGGCAGACACAGAGGCCAACCCAGGCTTGCCCTTGATAGGAGATGCTACGCCAGCCACAGGCCTTCTACTTTCTTAGCCTGGAAACGAACTGCTACTGTATTAATATAACCTGCACTGTCCTTATTCACTGTCTTCAGCGGTGCTTTCTTCACCAGGTGAGAGTTCTGGACCCGAGGTGTCGTCAGAAGATTGCTGCTGCAATGTTTCTCGAAAGGGTCTCACATTCTTTGCTGGGATCCAACGAGGGCCTCTTTCTGTGGAGACACAAGCATAGCCTCTACCCCATGTAACAAGGGGATAGGGTCCCATTATTTTACCTGTTTCAGGATCCCGAACTAGCACCGGCGGTTTGATTCTGGGTTCCAGGAGGGTATTTGTGCTAAAGTGTCGAACTATGGGAGGATTACTGTCCAACAGAGAACAATTCAAAAAGTTAAAAACGTATAAGGCTTTCAGTAATCGCTCTTCTGGGGTAGCAGTCCCTACTCCCCCTTTTTGTTTGTGTAACAGAGACTTGAGGGATTGGTGCGAGCGCTCTATGAGAGATTGACCCGTGGGGGAATGAGGAATGCCAGTAATATGTGAGATTCCCCAAGAATTTAGGAAGGAGTTTACTGATGAGGAGATATAAGCAGGACCGTTATCAGTTTTGATCTGCAAGGGTATCCCCAAAGTGGCAAATGCTCGCGTCAGGTGCCTTTGGACATCTCGTGCTCTTTCCCCTGTATGACAGGAAGCAAACAATGCACCTGAAAAGGTGTCAATTGAGGAATGTATATACTTCAAACGGCCGAATTCAGCAAAGTGTGTAACATCTGTTTGCCAAAGCTGTAAGCTCTGTAACCCTCTTGGGTTAACTCCTCCGGCTACCGATGTAAAAGAGTGCCTTTGACAATCAGGACAGACAGCAACAATATTTTTTGCCTGCTGCACAGTGAGGTCGAATTGTCGTTTTAAACCTCCAGCATTCTGGTGAAAAAAGGAATGACTAAGTCGAGCCTGTGCCACACGATCAGGTAACACCTGTACGGGTAGGGTGAGCATATCAGCCTGTCGGTTCCCTTCTGCAATAAATCCAGGTAAAGAGGTGTGGGACCTAACATGCATAATGAAATAAGGATGGTGACGGGAATCTAAAAGGAAAACAAGTTCTTGTAGCAAAGTAAACAGGACTGCATGAGAGACATCGCGAAGCGCCGAAGCCTCTGCTCGCTGAACAATACCTGCAACATAAGCAGAGTCAGTAATTACATTGAGAGGAATAGACCATTTCCAAAAGGCACGGACCACGGCCACCAATTCTACTATTTGAGGAGAACCCCTCACAGTTTCTATGTCAGAGTCCCAACGTTCAGAATCATCATCCCACCAAAGAATAACAGATTTGTGGGTTCTGCCTGATCCATCAGTAAAAACTGTAAAGGCCTGGAGAGGCTGATCACTTCTCTTTGGGATCGGTAGCAGATGAAAATCAGCGTGTAGCAGTTTGTGGGACGGTGGATGTGAAGTAAGTTGTCCTGCATAGTCGATTAGAGCCATCCCTAGTGCATCTGATTGTTGCAATAGCCATTGCAAGTAGACAGCGGTTACTGGCAGACAGATAAGGGCAAAGTCTGTTCCTGCTAGAGTCAACAGTCTTTGTCGAGCCTTGATGATAAGGGATGCAAACATTTCATGCTGCGTTGAAATAGTTTTTGTGGCCTGGTTAGGTAAGAAAATCCATTCAATCATTAACAGGGGGTCTAGTTTCTGATTGTCCCACTGGAAAATTAGTGCATGAGGTTGCCTTGCGGGGTTTAAAATAATGAGTTGGAAAGACAACTCAGGCGCCCATCGGTGAGCCTGCCTGTTGGAAACTGCCGTGGCAACTTTTTGCAGGGCATCAGTGGCTTCAGGATTAAGGCTCCGAGGAGCACGGAGGTCTGAGTCCCCTTTAAGCATTTCAAACAAGGGACTTAGGTCTGCATTAGTAATGCCAAGCAGAGGTCTGACCCAATTGATTGTTCCCAGCATTTTTTGTACATCATGCAAATTCTTCACTTCTGCAGCTATCTGTAAAGGCTGAGGAACGACTGTCTGGGCTCGTATACGCCATCCCAAGTACTTCCATGGTGGTGTCTGCTGTACCTTTTCTGGGGCGATACAAAGGCCTGCCGATTTGATGGCAGCCATGACAAGGGCCACAGCCTCCTCCATGACTTCCTGGAGTTCTGCTGCCACTAGAATATCATCCATGTAATGATACAACAGAACATGACACATTTCTGCTCTAATGGGACTAAGTATCTTGGCTACATACCATTGACACATCGTGGGACTGTTTTTCATTCCTTGTGGCAGCACAACCCAGTGATATCTTTGCAATGGAGCTTGCATATTGACGCTTGGCACAGAAAAAGCAAATTTAGGAGCATCATCAGGATGCAAGGGGATATTGAAGAAGCAATCTTTAAGATCAATGACCGTTAGATGCCAATCATGAGGAATCATAGTAGGGGATGGGAGCCCAGGCTGTAGGGCCCCCATGCTTTCCATAGCGTCATTAATTTTTCGAAGGTCATGGAGCAGGCGCCACTTGCCACTGTGTTTTTTTGATAACAAAAACTGGTGAGTTCCAGGGGCTATGTGAGGGTACAATATGTCCCTTAGATAGTTGTTCTGCAACCAACTCCTGGAGGGCGTGAAGTTTGTCTGTAGGAAGGGGCCATTGATCGACCCAAACAGGGGATTCAGTTTTCCAGATTAGTTTTAGGGTCTCACGCCCCTCAATGGCCCCACCTAAAAATGCGTCTGGGTAGTTCGAAGGGACACCCCCCACTGGGATAGCACATCACGCCCCCACAGAACCATAGGGACAGGTAGAACAAACGGTTTAACTGATGCTATTTGACCATTCGAGTCCTGTATCTGAATTAATCGTGAGCTTCGTCTGCTAGCCCCATATCCTCCTATTCCAGCTAACGTTTGGGGGACATCAGCCAAGGGCCACTGAGGGGGCCATTTGGCTTGAGAGATGACTGTTACATCTGCACCCGTATCTATAATTCCAGTCAGAACAACCCGTTGGTTCCCACAAATGAGAGTGCATTGACATGTGGGGCGTTTCTGCGTGATAGATTGGACCCATAGAATCTGAGGTTCCCCCGTGGAGCCAAAGGCTCCCCGTCTCTGTGGTATTGGCTGGCCATTAGGCAAGGAATTATCAACCTTAGGTATTAAAATGAGTTGTGCAATTCGACTCCCCTTTGGTATAGTGCAAGGAGGAAACGGAGTCCAAGCCATGATTTTAATTTCTTGAGAACTGTCAGCATCTATTACCCCAGGCAATACAAAAAGTCCTGACAACGTAGTAGATGACCTCCCTAATAGCAATGCCTGTGTTGCCGGTGGTAAGGGACCAATAATCCCGGTGGGCAATAGATGGACAGAGGAATCCAGCAGAGTTATTGCATAGGAGGTTGCCAGGTCCAAACCGGCACTTCCTGCTGTTGCTGGGCAGAGATCGGTAACACTGTTGCCCCCCCCTGCACTCTCGAGGGTGTTGCCTGCGGAACTTGTCTCTGCACGCGCCGCGGCCCCGCGCTCTGTGAGCGGTTTCCCGGTACCGGGCGCCCCTGAAAATCGTATCTAGACCGACATTGATTAGCATAGTGCCGTCCTTTCTGACATTTAGGACAGATACCAGGGACCCGGGGATTTTTTCCGGTGCCCCTGCCGGGACAGTGTTTCTTAAGGTGGCCCGGCTTTCCGCAGTTATAACAAGTTGGAGTGAGTGCGGGGGAATCAATTGGACCCTGCATAGCCGCAAAGGCGGCAGCCATAGCTTCATACTTATGATCCACAGTACCGATTCTGTTACAAGCCTCCACCATCTCAACCAAGGTGGGGTTCTGGTTAGGGAGAGACTTTAAGAGTTTTTTGCAATCGGCATTGGCATTTTCTACGGCTAATTTAAGAAGTAAAATTTCTCGGGCCGCCGTATTATCGATCTGCCTTTTCCAGGGCTTGCTTTAATCTGTCTACAAATTGCATGTATGGTTCACGGGGTTCCTGGGTTATAGAAGTGAATGCTTTCTGGGGTTTGCCTGAATCCGGGACCTTAAGCAGGGCTTTCCTTGCCTCATCTCGGACCGCCTCTAAAGCCTCCCGGGGGATATCCCTGGCTTGAGCAGCAGGGTCCGAGAGCTGCCCCGTTCCTGTTAGATGTTCTATGGTCAAAGCAGCTAAGGCAGCATTAGCATTGTTTGCATACCCCAACAAAACCCTTTGCAATCCAGTTCTCCATTGAGAGTCCCACATTGTGTACTGAGTTGGAGTTAATAACAGCTGCGCAAGGGACTTTAGATCATGGGGGGTCATAACATACGTATCAAATACCGAGGCTAGGAGACTCGCAAAATAAGGAGAAGAGAGCCCATGCTCAGTGACCGTACGCCGCAATTCTTTGATGACAGAGAAGGAAAGCGCTTCCCATTGAACTCCCCCCCGTCCTTGATATAATACCGGAGCGACGATGGTTTTCGCTATGTCTAAGTCCCCTTCCTTCAGAGCCTGGCGTTTAATATTTCCCCAGTTGTTACGGGGGTCAGGAGGAGACAAATCAGGCTCTGTTTCTGGATCTGTGGGACCCGGATCAAAGGGATCATCCTCAGGGGGACAGTTTGCAGCGCATGTTAGTGGTGGCGCGGAAGGTCCCTTCCCCCGAGCAGTCGCGGGACTGGCGGGGGGCGACGGGACGGGCGCTGAATCTTCCCCGCAGGAGCCCCGCTGCATCTGCTCCTGCTCTTTTATAGCCTCAAAAACAATTCTCCATCTAGGGAGCATACATAGCGCCTCTTCATTCCCCGCCGTAGCCGCATCCCATAATTTTACCCCCACTTCGTCCCAAAGTTCGCGTGTAAAAATCGAGGAG
Organism: Hemiprocne comata; assembly: GCA_020745705.1. Classification (NCBI taxonomy): domain Eukaryota; kingdom Metazoa; phylum Chordata; class Aves; order Apodiformes; family Apodidae; genus Hemiprocne; species Hemiprocne comata. The sequence goes on from CM036615.1 coordinate 11,914,580, forward strand.
GCAGTTACTGTGGGAATCTTAGCTTGCACCCACTTAAGCAGTGATTTAAGATCCTGCCCCATGAGGGTCTTCTTCCCATGCTTATTAAGCAGTGCTTTCATTAGTTCATAAACGTCTCTCTCAGGGGAAGACACTTGATTCCCCATTTTCCCTAGTTTCCCGTAGCTCACCTCTCGTTCCAGACGGAGGGATTTTGCCGGCACGTCCTCGGCCACTTCCTTTCAGCGGCTCGTCCTGCTTCCTTTCAGCAGCTCGTCCTGCTTCCTTTCAGCAGCTCAGTATTAGTTCTACGGGACTCACGGCATGCCACCAGATAGGCGGTTGTCGTTTCTCGGCGGTATCACCGTAGGCGATCACGTCGGGGTCACCAATTTGCCGCGATTGAGAGACGGGGACACAGCTTGATGCAAGCAAGATGTCCGATTTATTGAGCTAATACACACATTTTTATATGCTCCTAGGCTGCCCTTAGGCAATCATGCCTTAAGCTGATTGGTTAATTACTCTAGTGCACGCGCAAAGTTAGCAAGGCTGCTTTGTTTCTCATGCGGTGTTCACACGGTGTCCGTGTGGCTCTCAGTCAGCAACTTGGAGGTCGTGAGATGTTCCTTGTTATCAAGCAGGTGTTTTCTTGTTCTCGTTTCGCTGAGAACCACCAGGTCCTTCGCTGATAACCACAAGGTCCTTGCCCTTGAGTCTTATCGGGGTGCGCAGTGTTCTATATCTGTAAGACATTCTTTTCTAACAAGCTAACATTCTTTTGCAGCAAACTAACAAGCTGACATTCTTTTGTAACAAACTAGCACGAAGGCCTCCGGCCTGAGCAACAGTTCTTGTTAACCCACATCTCCCCCTTTTTGTTTTACTTTAAACAATTTGGCTGTCCCACGGCCGACGGCCGACTAGCTCAAGAATATCTTTTTTAACTAAGTTTTCTGTACTGGGGGTTTTCAGGGTTCCCTTCACACCCTGTGTGGATTCTTGCTCTACTACAAAAATTTTGCTTATTGAAGCGGATATAGATTTTTGCAAGCATTGTAACATACATGGAATTATCATTAATAACACACAGATCAATAGAAGAATAGAAAGCCCTTGTTTAAGCAAGTCTTTCAGCCATCCTGAGATGCCCCAGGATGCTAGCCATTCGTCAAATCCAGTCACACTTTCTTTAACCTTGTGGATCCGTTCTTGCAGTTCCTCAATCTGTTGGTAAATACTTTTAGAATGGTCAGATAAATTCATACAACACATTCCTTCAAATTCCTTACAACCATGTCCGTGGGCTAATAAAAGAAAGTCTATAGCAGCGCGATTTTGTAGGACAGCATGTCGCAAGCTATCTACATCATTAGCTAAGCCTGACAAAATGTCAGAGGTTGTATTGAACTCTTTCACAGCCCAACACGCTAAATTTTTAATTCTCCTCCAATTACTCGCAGCCATTCCTCCAGGTACAAAAATGGATAGGGCGACAGTAAATCCCAGGGAACCTAAATTGACACGATCATCACAGTCTGGCTGTAGTTGCTGCAATGATCTTTTTCTACGATTCCGCTTCTGATTGAGTAAATCTCTCATATGGGGTGCAAATAATGTAAGTTTTCCAATATAGCAAGGTCCTCCTACTGGCCTGCGAGGAATTCCTGGCCAGGCTCTGTTACCACAGATCAAGAAATAACCTTTTGGTAACCGTACTTGTCCAGTGACGTTCTTTACGTCTCTAAACCCAATGTTTTGTGAAATATTCCAGTGGTCACATTCACCTGTTACATTCTGGTAGCTAACCAACAATTTTAGTGTCTCTGTATCTCTACTTCTACTCAAATGCCTATCCCATCCATCACCAAAATAAACTACTCCTGTTCCATTTATGGGTAAGATCTCAGGGGACAGCGCCGAGCAGTTAGTATACTTTTTAACGTTTTCCCACTCCCCCTGCGGAGGGAAAGAGCCCCAAAGTGCCAACTCCTGAAAAGGCAAGGGATTAGAGACATTAAGTAATTGAATTAAGCCTTGCTGTAGTATAGCACCTTGCTCCCCTGGAAAATCATTGCTCTTAATACATTCTCCGTTAGCATTATCCCTTCGCCACCTCCAATATGTGGAGTTAATGAAACTTGATAAATCAGAGGCATTTACATAATCCTGGAAGTCAGCTATATTCACATAAGGGTAGCCAATTAAACATGTTCTAAATGGATCACCTACTTGTGCCAAGGACAAAAAAAAATCTGTGGTTCCAGTGCGATTTGCCCATGTTAGCCACACATTAGTACGAGGATCAATCTGGTGCAATTCAAATCCCAGGCTAATATTCATAACTGTTCCCAGAATTACTACCACTATCGTTTTACCTGTGGCCATTTTTCCCTTCAATGTCTGGTATAGCATATGTCTCCACCACTCAACGCCTACTGGGTTGCAGTCAGCAGCGGAGTTCGGGGGTTCTTCTTGGTGGCAGACACAGAGGCCAACCCAGGCTTGCCCTTGATAGGAGATGCTACGCCAGCCACAGGCCTTCTACTTTCTTAGCCTGGAAACGAACTGCTACTGTATTAATATAACCTGCACTGTCCTTATTCACTGTCTTCAGCGGTGCTTTCTTCACCAGGTGAGAGTTCTGGACCCGAGGTGTCGTCAGAAGATTGCTGCTGCAATGTTTCTCGAAAGGGTCTCACATTCTTTGCTGGGATCCAACGAGGGCCTCTTTCTGTGGAGACACAAGCATAGCCTCTACCCCATGTAACAAGGGGATAGGGTCCCATTATTTTACCTGTTTCAGGATCCCGAACTAGCACCGGCGGTTTGATTCTGGGTTCCAGGAGGGTATTTGTGCTAAAGTGTCGAACTATGGGAGGATTACTGTCCAACAGAGAACAATTCAAAAAGTTAAAAACGTATAAGGCTTTCAGTAATCGCTCTTCTGGGGTAGCAGTCCCTACTCCCCCTTTTTGTTTGTGTAACAGAGACTTGAGGGATTGGTGCGAGCGCTCTATGAGAGATTGACCCGTGGGGGAATGAGGAATGCCAGTAATATGTGAGATTCCCCAAGAATTTAGGAAGGAGTTTACTGATGAGGAGATATAAGCAGGACCGTTATCAGTTTTGATCTGCAAGGGTATCCCCAAAGTGGCAAATGCTCGCGTCAGGTGCCTTTGGACATCTCGTGCTCTTTCCCCTGTATGACAGGAAGCAAACAATGCACCTGAAAAGGTGTCAATTGAGGAATGTATATACTTCAAACGGCCGAATTCAGCAAAGTGTGTAACATCTGTTTGCCAAAGCTGTAAGCTCTGTAACCCTCTTGGGTTAACTCCTCCGGCTACCGATGTAAAAGAGTGCCTTTGACAATCAGGACAGACAGCAACAATATTTTTTGCCTGCTGCACAGTGAGGTCGAATTGTCGTTTTAAACCTCCAGCATTCTGGTGAAAAAAGGAATGACTAAGTCGAGCCTGTGCCACACGATCAGGTAACACCTGTACGGGTAGAGTGAGCATATCAGCCTGTCGGTTCCCTTCTGCAATAAATCCAGGTAAAGAGGTGTGGGACCTAACATGCATAATGAAATAAGGATGGTGACGGGAATCTAAAAGGAAAACAAGTTCTTGTAGCAAAGTAAACAGGACTGCATGAGAGACATCGCGAAGCGCCGAAGCCTCTGCTCGCTGAACAATACCTGCAACATAAGCAGAGTCAGTAATTACATTGAGAGGAATAGACCATTTCCAAAAGGCACGGACCACGGCCACCAATTCTACTATTTGAGGAGAACCCCTCACAGTTTCTATGTCAGAGTCCCAACGTTCAGAATCATCATCCCACCAAAGAATAACAGATTTGTGGGTTCTGCCTGATCCATCAGTAAAAACTGTAAAGGCCTGGAGAGGCTGATCACTTCTCTTTGGGATCGGTAGCAGATGAAAATCAGCGTGTAGCAGTTTGTGGGACGGTGGATGTGAAGTAAGTTGTCCTGCATAGTCGACTAGAGCTATCCCTAGTGCATCTGATTGTTGCAACAGCCATTGCAAGTAGACAGCGGTTACTGGCAGACAAATAAGGGCAAAGTCTGTTCCTGCTAGAGTCAACAGTCTTTGTCGAGCCTTGATGATAAGGGATGCAAACATTTCATGCTGCGTTGAAATAGTTTTTGTGGCCTGGTTGGGTAAGAAAATCCATTCAATCATTAACAGGGGGTCTAGTTTCTGGTTGTCCCACTGGAAAATTAGTGCATGAGGTTGCCTTGCGGGGTTTAAAATAATGAGTTGGAAAGACAAGTCAGGCGCCCATCAGTGAGCCTGCCTGTTGGAAACTGCCGTGGCAACTTTTTGCAGGGCATCAGTGGCCTCAGGATTAAGGCTCCGAGGGGCACGGAGGTCTGAGTCCCCTTTAAGCATTTCAAACAAGGGACTTAGGTCTGCATTAGTAATGCCAAGCAGAGGTCTGACCCAATTGATTGTTCCCAGCAGTTTTTGTACATCATGCAAATTCTTCACTTCTGCAGCTATCTGTAAAGGCTGAGGAACGACTGTCTGGGCTCGTATACGCCATCCCAAGTACTTCCATGGTGGTGTCTGTTGTACCTTTTCTGGAGCGATACAAAGGCCTGCCTATTTGATGGCAGCCATGACAAGGGCCACGGCCTCCTCCATGACTTCCCGGAGTTCTGCTGCCACTAGAATATCATCCATGTAATGATACAACAGAACATGACACATTTCTGCTCTAATGGGACTAAGTATCTTGGCTACATACCATTGACACATCGTGGGACTGTTTTTCATTCCTTGTGGCAGCACAACCCAGTGATATCTTTGCAATGGAGCTTGCATATTGACGCTTGGCACAGAAAAAGCAAATTTAGGAGCATCATCAGGATGCAAGGGGATATTGAAGAAGCAATCTTTAAGATCAATGACCGTTAGATGCCAATCATGAGGAATCATAGTAGGGGATGGGAGCCCAGGCTGTAGGGCCCCCATGCTTTCCATAGCGTCATTAATTTTTCGAAGGTCATGGAGCAGGCGCCACTTGCCACTGTGTTTTTTTGATAACAAAAACTGGTGAGTTCCAGGGGCTATGTGAGGGTACAATATGTCCCTTAGATAGTTGTTCTGCAACCAATTCCTGGAGGGCGTGAAGTTTGTCTGTAGGAAGGGGCCATTGATCGACCCAAACAGGGGATTCAGTTTTCCAGATTAGTTTTAGGGTCTCACGCCCCTCAATGGCCCCACCTAAACATGCGTCTGGGTAGTTCGAAGGGACACCCCCCACTGGGATAGCACATCACGCCCCCACAGAACCATAGGGACAGGTAGAACAAACGGTTTAACTGATGCTATTTGACCATTTGAGTCCTGTATCTGAATTAATCGTGAGCTTTGTCTGCTAGCCCCATATCCTCCTATTCCAGCTAACGTTTGGGGGACATCAGCCAAGGGCCACTGAGGGGGCCATTTGGCTTGAGAGATGACTGTTACATCTGCACCCGTATCTATAATTCCAGTCAGAACAACCCGTTGGTTCCCACAAATGAGAGTGCATTGACATGTGGGGCGTTTCTGCGTGATAGATTGGACCCATAGAATCTGAGGTTCCCCCGTGGAGCCAAAGGCTCCCCGTCTCTGTGGTATTGGCTGGCCATTAGGCAAGGAATTATCAACCTTAGGTATTAAAATGAGTTGTGCAATTCGACTCCCCTTTGGTATAGTGCAAGGAGGAAACGGAGTCCAAGCCATGATTTTAATTTCTTGAGAACTGTCAGCATCTATTACCCCAGGCAATACAAAAAGTCCTGACAACGTAGTAGATGACCTCCCTAATAGCAATGCCTGTGTTGCCGGTGGTAAGGGACCAATAATCCCGGTGGGCAATAGATGGACAGAGGAATCCAGCAGAGTTATTGCATAGGAGGTTGCCAGGTCCAAACCGGCACTTCCTGCTGTTGCTGGGCAGAGATCGGTAACACTGTTGCCCCCCCCTGCACTCTCGAGGGTGTTGCCTGCGGAACTTGTCTCTGCACGCGCCGCGGCCCCGCGCTCTGTGAGCGGTTTCCCGGTACCGGGCGCCCCTGAAAATCGTATCTAGACCGACATTGATTAGCATAGTGCCGTCCTTTCTGACATTTAGGACAGATACCAGGGACCCGGGGATTTTTTCCGGTGCCCCTGCCGGGACAGTGTTTCTTAAGGTGGCCCGGCTTTCCGCAGTTATAACAAGTTGGAGTGAGTGCGGGGGAATCAATTGGACCCTGCATAGCCGCAAAGGCGGCAGCCATAGCTTCATACTTATGATCCACAGTACCGATTCTGTTACAAGCCTCCACCATCTCAACCAAGGTGGGGTTCTGGTTAGGGAGAGACTTTAAGAGTTTTTTGCAATCGGCATTGGCATTTTCTACGGCTAATTTAAGAAGTAAAATTTCTCGGGCCGCCGTATTATCGATCTGCCTTTCCAGGGCTTGCTTTAATCTGTCTACAAATTGCATGTATGGTTCACGGGGTTCCTGGGTTATAGAAGTGAATGCTTTCTGGGGTTTGCCTGAATCGGGGACCTTAAGCAAGGCTTTCCTTGCCTCATCTCGGACCGCCTCTAAAGCCTCCCGGGGGATATCCCTGGCTTGAGCAGCAGGGTCCGAGAGCTGCCCCGTTCCTGTTAGATGTTCTATGGTCAAAGCAGCTAAGGCAGCATTAGCATTGTTTGCATACCCCAACAAAACCCTTTGCAATCCAGTTCTCCATTGAGAGTCCCACATTGTGTACTGAGTTGGAGTTAATAACAGCTGCGCAAGGGACTTTAGATCATGGGGGGTCATAACATACGTATCAAATACCGAGGCTAGGAGACTCGCAAAATAAGGAGAAGAGAGCCCATGCTCAGTGACCGTACGCCGCAATTCTTTGATGACAGAGAAGGAAAGCGCTTCCCATTGAACTCCCCCCCGTCCTTGATATAATACCGGAGCGACGATGGTTTTCGCTATGTCTAAGTCCCCTTCCTTCAGAGCCTGGCGTTTAATATTTCCCCAGTTGTTACGGGGGTCAGGAGGAGACAAATCAGGCTCTGTTTCTGGATCTGTGGGACCCGGATCAAAGGGATCATCCTCAGGGGGACAGTTTGCAGCGCATGTTAGTGGTGGCGCGGAAGGTCCCTTCCCCCGAGCAGTCGCGGGACTGGCGGGGGGCGACGGGACGGGCGCTGAATCTTCCCCGCAGGAGCCCCGCTGCATCTGCTCCTGCTCTTTTATAGCCTCAAAAACAATTCTCCATCTAGGGAGCATACATAGCGCCTCTTCATTCCCCGCCGTAGCCGCATCCCATAATTTTACCCCCACTTCGTCCCAAAGTTCGCGTGTAAAAATCGAGGAGGCAGTTACTGTGGGAATCTTAGCTTGCACCCACTTAAGCAGTGATTTAAGATCCTGCCCCATGA